>CM045449.1:4477141-4544641 GCA_024666655.1 Dascyllus trimaculatus
TCGAAATGTCCTTCATAGATGTTGCAGCAGCGGTTTACATGTCACAAAACACAAATAATTTACCTTAAACTGACATGAGAGAGGTAAGAACTTGAAAAATATATGCATATGTGCAAAAAAATCACATAAAAAACTAAAACAGAATCCAAAACAAGCCTTAGAATACGATGAAATCGAACTCCAACCGTGCAAATTAAGGTTGAATTGAGAAAAAAACGTCCAACATATCTACTATTTATGAAGCTGTGCTCTTAAAATATTCAGTAATGCAGCTACACTGACTTTCAGGGCTGCTGCAAACATTTGTTGCATGAAGGAAAATCAAAAGTTGAGCTTCCTTGTAGCGGAAAACTGAAACTGACCAAGCCTCGGAGTTTATTCTTCACCATGGCCAACAGCTCTAGCCCTAAGAGTCCAGCCAGTAGCTGTTCTTGAGGTTGTTTTATTGAATCAATTGGTTTTTATTGCGTTTATTTCAGTCCTACACAGTGATTTTAGTGATGACGTCCTCTTGGTTCATGGCCTTCACCCAGCAAACGCTTGTCAGACCTGTACGGTCCAACCTACCGAAGGACCTCATGCACTTACGGGAGAAATAGTACGTATAGATTTGTGTTCAAGACCTTCGGTGGAATTGGTCTGTTGTGAGAAAAGCTTAAGAGCTCTTACAGAAAACCACTTATGGAGCTGCAGCTTGGAGTGTACGTGGATGTAAATAAATGTGAGAAACAGGTTGAGCTGTGGGTGGAACGAGGAGGAAGTGGCCCGGCAGTGAATGTTTTAATGGGCCTTCATATTCTCAAGGTTCATGTGAAGAATATGCTTCAGAAAGTGTCCATATTATAGCAGATTCCTAATGTTTAAATCCGTCAGGAGAATTTTTATAGTATATAAAAGTGTTGGGTCTTAACTTTAATATTTAAATTAGTCAGGAGAATTTATGTTGTTTTTATTTTATTTGTGTAAATTTGTAAAATCTATAATATTGTACTTTTTTTTAGCCGTAACATTAAAATTACTGGGGTAAATTAATATAAAATATACTATTGTATGTTTTTTTTGCTACCTTGGTTTTTGAATTATATAGGTAAATTTATATATTATATTATACTGCAGGAAATCACCCTTAATATTTAAAGTTGTCAGATGAATTTGTGTAAAATGGAATATTGCAGTTACTTAAACTTAATAACTAGATACGTAAGTAAATTTATATAACACTGTAGAGTCTTAACTGCATTTTTTTTATTTAGTCATGTAAATTTATGTGTAGAAAACATTGAAGGCTCTTTTTTTAAAAACTTGGAATATACATATCATATTGTAATATTATTTAAGTCAGTTTGTAGATCAGCTGTAGTACCTGGTTGTTCCACCAGGGGGAGCATCTTACTTCTTACCCAGACGAGGCGTCACTCAGACTACAGGTAGTTCATGTTGACAAGCAGAGAGCATTGTGGGAGTTTAGCTAGTAAACGGGCACCATGACAGAGACCCCTGAGACGCTTAATGACCTCCGACTAGAGCTCATGTATTTAAGACAAACTGGAATCGACCTGGACAGTCGGATGTTGTAATACTATTTAAGTAAATTTGTATAATATAGTACTGCAGGGTGTTATCCAAAATATTTAAACTTGTCAAGTAAATTTGTACAATATATAATACTGTATGTACTTAACCTCAATATCTTAATTAATTATGGTAATTTGTATAATATATAATTTTGTAAGTTAGTAATTATTATTTTTAATTTAGTCTTATAAATTCATATAATATAGAATTGCAGTTTCTTCAACATAATATTGAAAAAAGTTGGTAAAATTATATATATTAATATTTTAATTGTATTTTTAAAATTTAATCAGGTAAATGTTTGCATGTAGAATATTACGGGTTCTTTTTTAAAAAAAATCTCAGGTCATTTTTTTTATAATTTATATAATTTTCTGTTTTTTAACCTTAATATTTAAATTAGTCGCATAAATTTAGATGATATTTTAGGGTCTGATCCTTTTATTTTTTATTATTTAGTCTCGTGAATGCTTATAAAATATTGCAGGTTCTTAACTGTAATGTTTAAATTATTCAGGTAAATCACTATAATATATAATAAGTGCGTAATGTACTACATTGTAGGGTCTTAACCTTAAGTATAATAAAACTCGTCAGGTAAATTTCTATAATATATAATATTGCAGGTTCTTAGCTGTAACATTTGAATTATTCAGGTGAATCTGCATAATAGGAAACACTGTAGGGTGTTAACCTTGATTTTTAAATTATTCAGGTACATGTAGGTAAAGTAAGATGCAAGTTATAATAGTAATGTTTAAATTAGTCAAGTAAATTTGTGTAATAAATAATATTGCATGATCTTAACCCTAATTTTAACAGTAATATTGTGGGGTTAACCGTGTTCCTCTACTGGAAATCATTTTATCTGCTGTTCTAAATGGTCTGTATGAATAACTGTACTCAACTCAGGCAGCTGTTTATATGAGGCAGATGTCGTGTTGATGAGTTTAACCGAATTAGTCACAGATTCATGCTCATTACATCCATATAGTGCACATGAAGGTGTGTTGTGTCCCTGTAATTAACTCTGCACTCATAAACACAGTGTATAAGTCTAATTATCCTGCTCCAGTTTCCCCATCATTCATCTCTTTACCTGCAGCTGCACAACAAACGCTCTGTTTTCCTGCAGATCCTGAATAACTGCCGCCTTAATTAAACGTGCTTTCATGCAATGAAACGTCAGGAAAAAAACAAAGATGTGAAATCAGTTTAGAAGACACAGAGAAGTTGATGCATCTCGCGCCACAAAGAGGTGATTATGAGCCTCGGTGCTGCTGAGGATTGGAGCCTCGGCTGAACCGAAGCCCCACGTCGCCGAATGTGCCGGCTGCATGTTAATTAGCCGCATGTTAACAGCGATTCCTCGAGCGTCGCTTCACCTCGGAGACCACAGAGCGGCTCCGGATAATTACTGCTGGCCATTCAGCCGATCTGTCACTGCATGCTAACACGCTCAGCTAGCAGCTCACGGCTCCTGTGGGAAGCCTTGTCAGAGCTGCAGAAATGTCAAGGCAGCAGCACGGAGAGATGAGTGGCCACTTTCAGAGCCTTCAAAAGTCTTATTACCTGACTGAGGCCGCGACACGACTCTCCGGTGGAGTGTTTGTCAAAAGCCGCCTGTCTTACAAATCAATGACGACTCCTTCACCTTAAAACTTTATTCCAGGGACTAGTTTGAGTTTGGATGTGGAGCTCCAACTTTCACAAAAGTACTAAAAAGTCCAGAGAGGTGATTTATAGATTTAGAAACCGCAGACACGTCCTCCAAACAGAAGCAATGCAGCAATGTGACATCACACTTAAGGTTTAAAATGAAATGAGATGAGATGGGATAAGATTAGATGGGATGAGATGAGATAAAACGAAATGAGGTCATGTAAATAATATATAATAATATTATAATATATATACATGTAGAATGATATCAGATGAAATAAAACCAGATGAGATAAGATGAGCTTAGATGACATAAGATTAGATACAATAAAACGAGACAAAAGATGACACAAGATTACATAAAATGACATGAAATGAGATAAGATAAGCTAAGAAGTGATGAGATTAAATGAGATGAGATGACATAAAATCAGATTAAATAAGATAAAACGAGATAAGATGACAGAATATTACATGAAATGGCATGAAATGAGATGAGAAACGATAAGATTTCATAAGATAAGCTAAAAAGTGATGAAATGAAATGAAATGACATAAAATAAAATTAAATAAGATAAAACGAGATAAGATGACAGAATATTACATGAAATGAGATGAGAAAAGATAAGATTTTATAAGATAAGCTAGAAAGTGATGAAATGAAATGAGATGAGATAACATAAAATAAGATTAAATAAGATAAAACGAGATAAGATGACAGAATATTACATAAAATGACATGAAATGAGATGAGAAAAGATAAGATTTGATAAGATAAGCAAAAAAGTGATGAAATGAAATAAGATGAGATGAGATGAGATGAGATGGCATAATAATGATTATATAAGATTAAACGAAATAAGATGACACAAAATTACATAAGATGACATGAAATGAGACGATATGAGATTAAATGAGTTGAGAAAAGATGAGATTAGAGAAGATGGGATAAAGTGAGGAAAGAAGAGATTAGGTAAAATAAGATGACATAAGATAATATGAGATGAGATAAAACAAGATAAGGTCAAATGAAATAAAATGAGATAAGATTAGATTAGATGACATAAAATAAGATTAGATAAAATAAAACGAGATGAGATGAAACAAGATCACATGAAATGAGATGAGAAAAGAATAAATTAGATCAGTTAAAAAGAGATGATACAATAACATGAGAAAAGATTAGATAAGATGAGAAAAGATTACATGAAATGACAAGAGGTTTTATGATATCAGATGAGATAGTGAGCTACAAAGAGATGAGACGAGATAAGATGAGAAGAAATGATATACAAGGAGATGAGAAAAGATGAGATAAAACAAGATGAGGTTTTATAAAATGAGATCAGATGAAATGTAATCAGATGCGACAAGATGAGCTTAGATAACATAAGATTAGATGAGATAAAACGAGATAAGGTGACACAATATTACATAAAATGACATGAAATGAGATGAGAAAAGATAAGATTTGGTAGGATAAGCTAAAAATGACGAGATGAAATAAGATGACATGAGATGACATAAAATAAGATTAGATACTATAAAACGAGATAAGATGACACAAGATTGCATAAAATGATGTGAAACGAGATGATACAAGATTAAATGAGTTGAGGAAAGATGAGATTAGATAAGATAATATGAGATGAGAGAAGATGAGATGGGATATGATGGGATAAAGAGAGAAAAGAAGAGATGACACAAGATAATATGAGATGAGAAACAAGATAAGGTAAGATGAAATAAAAATGAGATCAGATTAGATTAGATGACATAACATAAGATTAGATAAAATAAAACGAGATAAAACACAAGATTACATGAAATGATATGAAATGAGATGAAAAAAATAAATTAGATACGGTAAAAAAAAGAGATGAGATGAGATATAATAACATGAGAGAAGATTAGATAAGATGAGAAAAGATGAGATGAAATGAGAAGAGATTTGATGATATTTGATGAGACAAAGTGAGATACAAAGAGATGAGATGAGATACGATGGGATGAGATGATATACAAGGAGATGAGATGAGAAAAGATGAGATAAAAAGATGGTATGAGATGAGAAAAGACGAGATGAATTGATATAAGATAAAATTAGATAACATGACAAAAGTTGACACAAGATTACATAAGACATGACATGAGATGAGATGGCAGGAAATGAAATAAGATTAGAAAGGATGAGATGAGATAAGACAAGATAAAGAGAGATGAGATGAGAAAAATGAGACGAGACGAGATACAATAAGATGAGAAAAGATGAGATGAAATGAAAAAGATGTCAAGAGATAAAATGAGATAAGATTAATTAGATAAGATGGGCTGAGATAAGATATGATGAGACAAAATAGGACAATATAACATGGGAAGATGTGACATAAGATGAGATGACATGTGTGATATAAAATTGTATCAGGAAAATTAACAGAATCTAAATCATTATATTTCTTTTTTTGTTTTATGTTTTGTTTTAAAAATTCATCAAAAATAAATCTTTTGCTTTAACCGGATTCTGTAAAAATCAAAAAATTCTGTGCCCCTCTGTGTGAAAGAGAAGCCATAAATAACTCAGCTGTGACCAACAGTCACATAGCAAAAATTCTTAAATTACTCGGCTGAACTGCAGGCAGTGTATATGCCGAGGATAGAGGGGAAACCTGTGCAAACAAATTAAAATGTAGGTCGTAAAATATCTACAAAAAGTAGAGCCACCATTTTTATTTCCAGCATTGGTAGCACTTGTAGGAACTTGGAAAATGTTGTACTTCTTGTGCCATTTTAACTGTTTAAACCAACACAGCTTCATTTAGAAGTCTGAAAAATCCTCATAATTGCACGTTCATCGTGTGGAAAAGCTTCACTCTGCTCTGAAACAACGCAAGTGAGGACAAACCCAACATGCGGTTAAAATAAGTGAGCCATGGATCCAAAACAGAGACGGAATCGGACATTTTTTTTTGTGTTAAACTCTTCGGACGGCTGCCCTTAATTACATCCTCCAAACGCCGTCATCCTCCGCCGAGCTCAAACCCATCTGTCAGTCTCTCAGGAAACTAGTCAAGAGGAAATAAAAAGGAACACACGCTGAAAAGTTGTCGGCGCATCGTCAGCGTCGGGACTCTCGTGTGACAGCCGAGTCGTTTGTTTCCTTCGGAGGATCCTTCACAGCTCCGGCTCCTCGCGTTTTGTCAGATTTAGGCTTCACAGCTCCACGGATTGAATCATCTCTAAACAGAAAAAAGTCAAAGGGCGGAGGCGCTTCAAGAATCCTACATGCAAAGTTGCAGACTGTCGTGTTTTTTCCTCACTTTTCAAGCAGTATTTGCACATTTGGACGACCAGTTTCCTATATTAAAGACTGATAGTTCACTAATAGGTTGTCTTAAATTCCTAATTGTACTTTTAAACTCAACCACAAAACTTGACTCAACCTTCCAGACAGTTTGGAGCATCAGCTTTTAAATGCATGTGTGGAAAAAGGAGTTCTGCTCGTATCACGGTTTGAATCACATGTAGGAGAGTCGACCCACGTAGATTTCATCGTGTGTTTAAACTCCTGCAAAACAATATAGCTATTTAAACTCAAAACTGAACTGTCAGATTTAAATTTACAGCATTTCTCAGAGTCAGAAACTGTAAACGCAGAAATAGTTCAGTCTCAGTACATTTAAATCATCAGGAAAATAAGCTTAAAATCATTATAGTTCATCAAAACCACTTCATTCTACGTCTCATTTCTAAAAGAAAATGAATCCCAAAAAGTTTGCACCAAGTTCTGTTTAAAAAAAGCTAAAATTCTGCGACTTTTCAGCAAAATTTTGGGACTTTTCTCAGGTTGAACTGCAGGCAGTGTTTCCACAGAAAGACAACAACAACAAGCAACGACAAGACAAAAAACAGACACAAAACAACAAAAAGGAGACATAAGGTGAACACAAAAAGACAAAACTGTCCCAAAGACTCATAAAACGACAAAAATGGGACAGAAAATGACAAAAATGAGACACAAAATGAAAAAATGAGACAGAAAAACGACAAAAATTAGCACAAAATGAAAAAAAAGAGATGGAAATTGACAAAAATGAGCACAAAACGAAAAAAATGAGACACAAAATGAAAAAATGAGACAGAAAACGACAAAAATTAGCACAAAATGAAAAAAATTAGACGGAAATTGACAAAAATGAGCACAAAATGACAAAAATGAGACACAAAATGACAAAAATGAGACACAAAATGAAAAAATGAGACAGAAAACAACAAAAATTAGCACAAAATGAAAAAAATGAGACGGAAATTGACAAAAATGAGCACAAAATGACAAAATGAGACACAAAACGACAAAAATGAGACACAAAACGACAAAAAGGACCACAAAATGATAAAAATGAGACAAAATGACAAAAATGAGACACAAAACGACAAAAAGGACCACAAAATGATAAAAATGAGACAAAATGACAAAAATGAGCACAAAATGATAAAAATGACACAAAATGATAAAAATGAGACACAAAAAGACAAAAATGAGACAGAAAATGACAAAAATGAGACACAAAATGAAAAAAATTAGCACAAAATGGCAATTTTTTTTCATTTTTGTGTCTCATTTTTGTCATTTTCTGTCCCGTTTTTGTCGTTTTATGAGTCTTTGGGACAGTTTTGTCATTTTGTGTTCACATTATGTCTCCTTTCTGTTGTTTTGTGTCTGCTTTTTGTCTCGTTGTTGCTTGTTGTTGTTTATCTTTCTGCTGAAACACTGCCTGCAGTTCAACCTGAGAAACATAAACTGAGGAATAAGTGACAGACGCAAGGCCGGCTGTGGATTTGACGTGAAGAAGATCGATCGCGTCACGTCGGATGACTGATCGTCCTCCCGGAGCATCGTTTGACCCGCCGCCTCTCTGGGAGTTTGTCTTTTTATCTGCATGCATAAATATAAAGCGTGCAGGGGGAAATAACTTCTTGCCGTCTCATCTGCTCTGGGAAATAACTTCGGATGGCGTCTGAATATTCAGCCGGTTATTACCTTCGCATCACCACGGCTCCATTTTATTAAACCTGCCTCCGTTGCCATGACAGAGACATTTTAGCGTCTATTTGTAGCCCTAGAAACCCACCTGGTACGAACACAGCGGTTTGAATGATAACACGTCAGATTTGCGGCTGGGAAGATGAAATGTAAGCGAGTTAAATATCATCAAATAAACTATATTTAGCATCCAGCAGCAGGAATCGAGCTCCAGCGTCTGTTTAGCTTCACGCTGAGAGACGTTTGATTGTTGCTGCTGAGGAAAGAGGAGCCGGAGCCTCGTTGGGAAGCTTCGACTTCACTTTGTTTGCTCGTTACAATGATGTAAAGGTTGATGAACCCAGTGTGGGGCTCGTGAACATAGACATATATACGTAGACGCCGTGTTAACTGCCGCTGCCGATTGGAGCCGACGTGCCTATGCGGCGGCCATCTTGGTACAGTGCCACTCGCCCCTACAGTGCATTACGTCCATAGAGGAATGACATGTCTGCACTATAAAAGTGATCATAAATCCATCAGTTGTCAACATATATTGTTTGTTACAAACGTCAGACATGGAGGACGGACAGGCAGACATAAATAGAACAAAAGCATCCTGTGTCAAAGCTACATGTGTGACGTTTTTAACAAACCAAACCGTTTGGAAATCGGTCGAAAATTCAGTGAATAATTCTACTTTAAGATTGTGGAGTACCTCTTACCTCCATAGACTCACATTCACTCCCCCCTCTGCTAGCCCTGTACCAAGATGGCGGAGCTTTAGGCACGTCCCTCCACAGTCAATGCGGCGTCTACGTATGTATGTCTGTGCTCGTTAACCCACCTGACACCAACGCTGAGGTAAACCCTGGCGGGAAACGGCCGAACTTGACGGTGTGAATTCGTCTCCGCAGGCTCCAGGATCGGCTCCTTCACCCAGGCCGACCTGGCGTCTCGCAGCGTCCAGTACGTCCACACCAGCGAGGAGGAGAAGCACGCCGACCAGTTCTCCTTCACCGTGTCCGACGGCAACAACGAGGTGAGTCTGGAGGGAGAACAGAAAGACGGGAAGGTCCAGGAGTCTTTCTCAACACCTGGTGATGAGTTCAGGGACGCTGGGTGATGATTGTGGATAAACAGATCAGGTGTCGGCTCCCTGGTTTGTTTCAGTTTAGGCCCATGAATGATGTATTTGACCAAGACGTCAGTTTATACTGTCCAGAAATGACACGAGCAAGTGGGAAAAGGCTTTAAAACATAGCGTTAGAGATGTTAAAGATTCATTTTACTGTGTTTTAAATGTGTTTTTTTGCATATTTGCTAAAAAAAAAATCAGATTTTTTAAAACAGATTTTCCTGTAAAATTACTTCTATACACGATCTAACAGCACATTACTGGATACATGCAAAGTAGAAAATGACATTTACTGTTTAAAAAGTTTGTCTATATCTAGAAAAAGCAATAATTTCTGTTCATAAATGCAATTCAATGGTTATTTTAGTTAAACAGAAATGCTAGAAAACAGGATCATAAGGTCTCAAAAGCTGTTTTTCTCTTCATAGTTGTTTGTTTTGGTTGCAGTTTTGAATTATATTATGATTTTATTAAGGCTGCGTCAATGAAACACATGTTTTATGCTGTAGAATAACGGCTTTTAAATGTAATTTTTGAACAATTTTAGAGATTTTCCCTGCTTTGTTAAATCATAGATAGTGTGGAGTAAAATTACAGATAATAAACATTTTAACCACATAACTGGACAGAAATGTAAATAATGTAAAATTGTATTTTTATCAAAGGAATTTGTTCTTTTATAGTGTTTAACTGTAAAATTTCATTGTTTTTACTGTATTTAATTCAAAAAAATATATAATTATTTTACTATTTTTCGCTGTTATTTGGTAGAAAAATTAGACTTTTTTCCATGTTTTGTTAAATTACAGACCATTTCTAGTAAAATCACTGAAAATAAAGCATTAATTTACATGTTAACTGTGGAAAACAAAACAAAAAAAATACAGAAGAATTACACAGTTTAACTGTATTTCAATTAGCAAAAATAAAATAATAATAACCAAAAAAAATCACTGGATATTTGAAAAAAAATATATCAAAGATTAAAAAGGAGGAATTTTTAAAATTATTTTACAGATTTAATAATAATAATAATAATAATTCATCAATTTTATATAGTGCTTTTTTGGTCACTCAAAGACGCTTTACAGAATGGACAAGATAAACAAACAAACAAACAAACAGATTTACATGTTTTGTTAAATTATAGATAATAACCAGTAAAATTACAGGAAAAACATATTATATATTAAAAAATTCACATAATATCCACATCAGAAACCTTTTAAATTATATTATCTCTTACATTATGTATTATTTTATTTATATATAAATAAAAACCATATGTGGTAATTCATTCTTCTGTTATGTTTTACTGTAAAATCACACAGTTTTTTTACTCTATTCAAAAATGTCCTTTCTTTACAGATATTTGCTGCTATTTTTGTAGTTTTTTCATTGTTTTCAGAATGTTTAACTGTAAAATCGCTCCATTTTTACTGTATTTAATTCAGCAGAAATATATTTTTTTTACTATTTTTTTGCTGTTATTTGGTAGAAAAATGAGACTATTATACAGATTTTCCGTGTTTTGTTAAATTACAGATCATTTCTAGTAAAATCCCTGAAAAAAAGCATTAATTTACATGTAAACTGTAGAAAACAAACAAAAAAATCCATAAAAATTACACAGTTTAACTGTATTTCATTTAGCAAAAATAAATAAAATAATTGTATTTGCTAATATTTGAAAAAAATTCTTTCTAAATTAGATTTCTTTTTAAAATTATTTTACAGATTTACCCTGTTTTGTTAAATTGTTGATAATAACTAGTAAAAATACAGGAAAATAGATTATTTTACCTTTTTACTTATTTTAGTTATAGTTTTATTCATGTATAAATAAAAAGCATACATGGTAATTCATTCTTTAACACTGTTTGACTGTAAAATCACGTTGTCTTTCCAAAAAATATTCTTATTTTATAGATATTTGCTGGTATTTTTGCTGTATTCCATGTTTTTTTTAGCACCATTGATGCCAGACTTTTACATATTTTTTTACAGTGTCGTTATGAGAAACTCCCGGTTACATAATTAAAAAATTAGGGACGAGACAATTCAACAGGCAGCAGCATGAATAAGATTCAAGCTCCAGCGCTTTCCCTCAATAATGAACCCACTTGGCAGACGCCTGCTACATCCAGCTCTGTTAATGAGGTTCCTTTGTTCTTCCTCCGCTTCCTGATTGGCTCCTCGGTTATTAAATAAGTCATTAAAAGTTTTCCAACCTGCAGCCCAGTTTTTAATATATTATAGAATCTAAATATCTAACTGGGTGTAAGAGTTTAGCGCTGCTCCGCTCAGCCTCCTGCATAAATCTGCCTCTCTAATCCGGACTAATGAGGACCACGAGGACTCGAGTAAACATGTGGAAAAGGTCTTCTGGCTGCACGGCGTCGGTCCAGAGGATCGCCGCTGCAGCTTCGGTTAGCCCTCCAGTTGGGAGGTGCGTTCGCTGCCCTGCTTTTAAACCTGCTGCATATTTATAATCAAGGGTTTTATTTTCATTCCGCATTTTAAATGGAAGCAGAATATTTAAGTCTCCGTGCAGTGGGAAGGGGAACGCCGGAGGGCAAACTGGTTTCTGTTGTAGCTGCAGTTTGTGCTGTTTGGGATTTGTCATGTGGGTTTAAACGTCTCCGCGATGAGTGCGTTGTTCCATTATTTCTACCCGGGGACACGGTGTAGGAAGTCTCACTGCATTTTATCCGTTCAGCATTTTCTATTTTACCATTACACGCACTCAGCAGCCGTTTTATCAGGTGTAACATGAAATCTAATGCGACCTAACGCAGCAGCCGAGCCATAAACTCTACTTTTTGCCAACAAGATGATGCATTTTCAGTTTTTATTTTAGGTATAGTGCACGTCTAACTCAGAGTAAACACAGACTCAGAGAAGCACTCCTCAGCTTAACACCACACTTGCAGCTTTCCCTATGTAAACCAATGAGCGATGACTTCTACCACGTCTTTGGGGTCATTAGGTGGGAACCTCCATTCAACGGTGTTTCATCTAGTTGGTCCCACAACACCTCCAGGAGGCTGGATAGTGATCACTGGCATCCCCGAATCACTCCCCTAATGCCAGCCATCATCGCTCCTCACCAAAATACTTTTTTAATACTTTTGCCCACACTGCCACAAACAGCCCTACCTCTCACCAACTGCACCAAGAAAAGCGGGGTGGGAATACAGACCCTGGTTCAGGTAGGGGGTAAAAGTGGAAGAGGTACAGTAGAGCCCACTTAATATCATACCGCTTATTGGAATAGCCCGCATATAGTCATAGAATTTTGAAATCCAAAACCATTTCTTATGTAATTATAGTAAATATGCCCGTTTATAGTCATAGGATAATGTCATAAGCCCGGGTATAGTCATAGGCAAATGCACAAAATTTGGTCCCAGGAATAGATAATATCATACCCAGTCACGGTATAGCAAGCAACCGATTAATTATCACACATTATTTTGTAATAAATATAGTATTAAACACTTGTTTTCTTTTTTTCAAGCAACTTTAATGTAGTTCTATGCCTATTCAAATTAACAAATTGATGACTGAAACAAGTCTCATAGGCCTATAGATCAACACAAATGCTATAATTGCTCTGATATCGCCGCCATTTTGAAGCCCGCATATTAGAATAGCCCGGATATAGTCATAGTTTTGCTTTGCATGAAGGGTATGATAATAACAGGGCTCTACTGTAGTATTAAAAATGAAATTAGTAATGGTGGATGCCGATCCTGGTTTTTGGTAGGGGGTAGAAGAGGTAGAGTTAAAGATGAAAGTAGGGATGAGGGATGCAGACCCTGGTTCGGGTAGGGGGTAGAAGAGGTAGAGTTAAAGATGAAAGTAGGGATGGGGGATGCAGACCCTGGTTCGGGTAGGGGGCAGAAGAGGTAGAGTTAAAGATGACGGTAGGGATGAAGGATGCAGACCCTGGTTCGGGTAGGGGGCAGAAGAGGTAGAGTTAAAGATGAAAGTAGGGATGGGGGATGCAGACCCTGGTTTGGGTAGGGGTAGAAGAGGTAGAGTTAAAGATGAAAGTAGGGATGGGGGATGCAGACCCTGGTTCGGGTAGGGGGTAGAAGAGGTAGAGTTAAAGATGAAAGTAGGAATGGGGGATGCAGACCCTGGTTTGGGTAGGGGGCAGAAGTAGAAGAAGTACAGTTAAAGATGAAAGTAGGGATGGGGGATGCAGACCCTGGTTTGGGTAGGGGGTACAAGTAGAAGAAGTAGAGTTAAAGATGAAAGTAGGGATGGGGGATGCAGACCCTGGTTCGGGTAGCGGGCAGAAGAGGTAGAGTAAAGATGAAAGCAGGGATAGGGGATACAGACCCTGGTTTGGGTAGGGGGCAGAAGAGGTAGAGTTAAAGATGAAAGTAGGAATGGGGGATGCAGACCCTGGTTTGGGTAGGGGGTACAAGTAGAAGAGGTAGAGTTAAAGATGAAAGTAGGGATGGGGGATACAGACCCTGTTTCGGGTAGGGGGTAGAAGCAGAAGAGGTAAAGTTAAAGATGAAAGTAGGGATAGGGGATGCAGACCCTGGTTCGGGTAGCGGGTAGAAGTAGAAGAGGTAGAGTTAAAGATGAAAGTAGGGATGGGGGATGCGGACCCTGGTTTGGGTAGGGGGTAGAAGAGGTAGAGTTAAAGATGAAAGTAGGGATGGGGGATGCGGACCCTGGTTCGGGTAGGGGGCAGAAGCAGAAGAGGTCAAGGTAAAGATGAAAGTAGGGATGGGGGATGCAGACCCTGGTTCGGGTAGGGCGTAGAAGAGGTAGAGTTAAAGTTGAAAGTAGGGATGGGGGATGCAGACCCTGGTTCGGGTAGGGGGCAGAAGCAGAAGAGGTCAAGGTAAAGATGAAAGTAGGGATGGGGGATGCAGACCCTGGTTTGGGTAGCGGGTAGAAGTAGAAGAGGTAGAGTTAAAGATGAAAGTAGGGTTGGGGGATACAGGATCCCGGTTCGGGTAGGGGGCAGAAGTAGAAGAGGTAGAGTTTAAGATGAAAGTAGGGTTGGGGGATACAGGATCCTGGTTCGGGTAGGGGGCAGAAGTAGAAGAGGTAGAGTTTAAGATGAAATTAGGGATGGTGGATGCAGACCCTGGTTCGGGTAGGGGGCAGAAGTAATAGAGGTAGAGTTAAAGATGAAAGTAGGAAAGGAATACAGACCCTGGTTCGGGTAGGGGGTAGAAGAGGTAGAATTAAACCACCTGTCCAGGGTGTCCTCTGTTTGGGCCCTTGAGCAAGGCCCTGAACCCCAGACTGCTCCTAGTGTGTATAGTTAAGGTTAACTGTGAATAGGACGGGTCAAATGCAGAGAAGGAATTTCCCCAATGGGATCAATAAAGGTTAGATTATTATTTTATAGGACGCCCCCCTGTCGGCGATTTACATACGCTTACAAAAGAAATCGAATAGCATGGTGTTGTAGTAATTTTAATTGGGCATTGCTTTACATTTGAATCAATGTGAGCTTTTCCATTTTAGGAGTTAATAGTAATACCTAGTTTTAATATAATTATATTGAAGGTGAATTTTTTCCTGATTTTGTGGCGCCCCTCGGAGGCCACAGCCCCCCCTAGCGTTAGCCTATATTGCCTAATGGGCCAGCCGGCTCTGCTTTAGTCCTACAGTTCATTTAACTGTTGATTCCATATCATTGGGTCTTTGACAGGTTTCATTCCCAGGCAATGAGAATCAACACTGTGTATTTTAAATGTCCCTCAGGTGGCCCAGACGTTCTACATCACCATCAAGCCCGTGGACGACTCGCTGCCTCTCCTCCAGGTTCCTGGTATGAGGGTCCAGGAGGGCGTCAGGAAAACCATCACTGAGTTTGAGCTCAAAGCCACCGATGCAGACACAGAGGTAGGACACAAAACTATGAAACTCCTCTCTATTAATGTTAGTTTCTAACAGTTTAGAGAAGATCAGGACCTTCTGATGAATGTCTAAGGAGCCATCTCCTCCCTCAAGACTTATTTCCTCTGATAACACCTTTGACAAAGTTTTCTGATGCTTAAATAATCTTAATCTGTCATTTTTAGTCCACTGTTTTAGTTATTCTCTTATTACTGCAGTTCCCTTTGTTCATGGATTCACTTTCTCATAATTCAACTTCAATCAATCTTTATTTAAAGTCCCTCTCCAATTGTTAATTTACCCCTAAAAACTCATTTCTGTGTATTAAAATTACATATTTAGAGGTTTTCCTGTCTGAAAAAACTCCCTACCTGCCCTATAATGTCTCCTGACTCGCTGCAGCTCAAGCACACCAGCTCATCCACAACTCAAGCTGTAATATTGGAGTTTTTCAACAATAAATATTTGAATCAGAAACTGATTCTGAAGTTAATTTAAACACAAGACAATTCCTCAATGAAGGACCTAGGATCCCTAATCTGTCTCTATACCTACCAGTGAGCAGTGATTCCTAACACGTCTCTGGGGGTCATCAGGTGGAGACCTCCCTTCAACGCTGTTTCTCCTATTTAGTCCTACGACACCTCCAGGAGGCTAGGAGGTGAACTCTGGGGTCCCAGAGTCACCCCCCCTAGTGCCAGTTCACACTGCTCCTACACAATCCAACCAGCACTGCCACGTTCAACTGACCCAGGCCCATTTAGGAGATGCTCCAGGTAGTGACCAGTGCCGATGCTACCATTTAGCTAACTGCTAAATGCTAAGGCTAACTGCTAACAAATTCAACTGACCCAGGCCCATTTATGGGATGCTCCAGGTAGTGACCAGTGCTATTGCTACCATTTAGCTAAATGCTAATGCTAACTGCTAATTCAACCAGCACTGCCACGTTCAACAGACCCAGGCCCGTTTAGGAGATGCTTCAGGTAGTGACCAGTGCCAGTGATACCATTTAGCTAAATGCTAATGCTAACTGCTAATTCAAACAGCACTGTCACATTCAACTGACCCAGGCCCGTGTAAGGCATGCTCCAGGTAGTGACCAGTGCCGATGCTACTATTTAGCTAGTGCAAATGCTACATGCTAATGCTAACCACTAATTGCTTAAAATATATTACCCACAACGAGACAATACAGCCTGATTCGCCTGTAATGCTAATGCTAACTGATAAATGCTAATGCCAACTGCTAAGATACTACCATACTACTACAGCTATTAGCTATTGTTTATGCTACAATGCTACCATGGGCCTAGATGCCACACACAACTGCTAAGTGCTAAGTGATAATGCAAGAAAGCAAACAAAACAGGAGAACAAATGAAACAAACCTGTACCTTACAACACAAACTCCCCTGAGCTGTCCGCATGGTCTTAAAGATAGAAGAATAATAATGATGCAGAAAGTCTGACCCTGCAAGCTGATAGGATTAGTTCTTTAGGTTTGTTAAATATGAAGTCTGAATCTGTGTTTTTGAGTCCTCATTTAGCTCTTGATGTGTAAAAAAACTACCATCATGACGTGTCAACAAGGTAGAAAACCTAATTATCATTCGACGGTGTCTTTAAACTCTCAGCTACATTGAGGTAGACGCCTCATTGCCAGTATAATGAAGCATATATACGGATAAATAGATGGTGCAGGTATGCAAATTAAAGAAAACTTGATTATAATTAGCATTAAAAACTGAAATTATGTAGTAAAAAACAAAACCATTAGGAGTAAATAGGGTAATTAAGATTTAAAACAAGGTGAATTAAGTCAAAAAAAACAACAGCTGGAGGTAAAATAAATGAAATAAAGACCTGAAGTGCCCTCTGGATGTTATTCCAGGCTGCAGGTGCCCGGTGAATAATTCAAACCGTTAGACTGCAGCAAAGCAGTGTTCAGCTCTGAACTGCAATTATTAATCAGTCGTCAGCTAGTAAATTAATCACCAACTATTTTGATAATAAATTAATCAGTTTTAGTCATTTTTAGAGAAAAAAACTCTAAATTCTTTGATTGCAGCTTCTTAAATCCATATCCTAGACCCAATATCTTTGGGTTGTGGACAAAAAAAGACAATTAATCGATATTTTTCACAATTTTCTGACATTTTACAGACCAAACTATATAATAATAATAATCCACGGATTGATTCGAGATTATTATCATCATAGTAAGGCCTTTATTGATATAGAACCTTTTCAAAACAAAGTTAAACAAAGTGCTTTACAGACAGAGCAATAAAGAAAAGGAGGATATGCAGGAAGACGACTGAACAACAGGTCAGGATTTTCAAAATAAATTAGTAAAACTTAACCAGATGAAACTAGAAAACCCCTCAGAGGGCTCAGACCTCCACCAAGCAGCTCATTTCACCCCATGTTGGGATTTACACCCAGAAATAATCATCCCAGGATTGTTTTATCTACATTATTAGACTCCTTGACCCAGAAAACAAACCCTTAGCATCTGGATCCACATTGATCTCATCATTAGTTCAATAGTTATTCACCAGAACCTCTTTCTGGGTAATGGTGGTTTCTTCTGGATCCAGCTCCATAGCTGTTGATTCTACAACAGATCTGTTGGATCCTCCTGATTCAGCAGAGTCTCAGCTACATGTTGGTGTTGGCTGCATGTCTGGATCTTCATCTGTTACCTTACAGTGATGACCATTCCACAGGAACTCTAGTTTTTCCTGTTCTGGATCGTAGTATCTGGAATTTTGCCCGGATCCGGATCAGATTTTGATATGTTGAAGAAATTAGTGAGAACTGATCCTGTTTTTTTTTTAGCCAAGCAGCCTGGACATTTTAGTGGAGTTACATGCACATATACATGCACATTGCCCTATCTCCCAATGCTAAAGAGTCCTGCAACACATTCCAGGATCCAGACGGTGATCCGGATCACCACCAAGATCTAAACATCTGTTCCTTGTCTCATTATCCACCTTTCCTGAACATTTCATCAAAATCTGGTCAGAACTTTTCGCGTAAAGTTGCAGACAGACAAACAAACAAACAGATAAACGCCGGCAAACACAAAACTCCTTTGGTGGAGGTAAAACGCCACATCCAAGTAAGGGAAGGAACAAGTGGAATAAAAGATAAACAGAGGGTTAAACCAGAAACACAAGGCTAAAAATGAAGTTAATAGAAGGTAAAAGAGAATAAAGCGAACAATAATTAGAGATATTCCACATTTTTTATGAATGTCTTTGAGTAGAGAAAGTATTTAAATGCTAATTGTAGTGAAACAGCCTTTCTAAACATCTCCCATCTCCGCCTCCTCCTCCAGGCCGAGTCCGTCGTCTTCTCGGTGGTCCAGCCTCCCCGTCACGGCACCATCGAGCGAACCATCAACGGGCAGCACTACCGGCAGACCGGCAGCTTCTCCATGGACGACATCTACCAGAACCGCATCAGCTACAACCACGACGGCTCCAACTCGCTGAAGGACCGGTTCACCTTCACGGTGGCCGACGGCACCAACCTGCTCTTCATGGTGGAGGAAGGGGGCAAAGAGGCGAGTGGATGACTCTGTGTTTACTGACATTTATCACAGCCGGATGGTGGAAATAGCAGAGTTAGTGCACGAGTGTGTGTGATCTGACCTTTCTATGGCAGCAGGTGTGAATCAGTAGTTTGTGGATGAAGTCTTGGGCTTAGAGCAGTGATTCTCAACTGGTGGGTCGGGACCCAAAAGTGGGTCGCGAAGCCATTTTTAGAGGGTCGCAGAAGCATGCCCACCCCCCAAAAAAGTAGTGACATAAAGTCTTTTATTTTGAAGGACGTGTTTCTTATGGCACAGTTTGCTTTCAATAGCAGGATATTTATTGGTGGTGATACCAGTAGTTGCCCACATTAACCTCTAGATTTGGGTCTGCCAGTTTATTGGAGAAAAATATGCTAAAATATGTCAAAAATGAACCAAAATGTGCTCAGAATCTGCCAAAATGGGTCAAAATATGCCCCAAAACTTGGCAAAAAGTGTCCAAATATGCCAGAATGACCAAATAATAAGCCATTTTTTCCCAGGCTGTATCAAAATGTGTTAAGACTGCATCCAAATAAACATTAACTTGTTAACAGGAACAGCAAACTTCCAAAAGTTGGGTTGCGACCATTATTAATAGTAACATAGTGGGTCCTGAGGCTGGACCAGTTGAGAACCACTGGTTTAGAGGACTCGGTTCAGTTGCAGACCTGCAGAGTGACCTTCTTCTACAGTTTTACAAAGTGTAAACATTCATAACGTATGGACATTTTGAAAAGTCAGGAAGTTCTTGGAAAGATAAGACATCCCTAGAGAGGTAGGACATGTTTGGGCCTGTAGGAGTGAGACTCATGAAAGCTTGAGCTTAGTAAACTTTCTTTCCTCATAATCTCGCAGTCCCTTATGCCCCGGCTCAGGCTAGCAGCAGATTCATCATGGCCGCCCTGATATTAACAAACATGCTTGATGTTTATGAGTAAACATCTAGATGATCTGTGATGCCAGGGTCTGTCTTTATAAGTTACTTTTTATTACAGTTAAACAGTGTAATTATACAGTCAAGCATTGTAAAAGATTTACAGATTTTTGATTCAGTTCAATTCAGTTTTATTTATATAGCGTATATTTACAACACGTGTCATCACATAGCGCTTTACATGGCAGGAAGAACAGGAAACAGAAAACACAACAACCCAGAGTTGCTTTTGGATTCCCTGTGAGCAAACAGTCAGCGACGGTGGGAAGGAACCAAAAAAAAAAAACCCTAGGATAGGGAGGGCGGGGGAAAAAACCTCCGACAGAACCAGGCTCAGGGAGGGCGGCCATCTGCCTCGACCGGTTGGGTCAAGGTAGATGGCTGTGAACAGATTTTTGATGTGGACAATATGTACAAGTTTGGCCTGCTTTTGAATACATATACAGTATATCATGCTATTCATGTAAATAATTTATAATTTAAAAAAACTTGACATTTTTCAGTCTCTAATATACTTTTTCTTTTTCAAATAACAGGAAACATCTGGAAAATTACAAGATTTTTGTGCTGATTTAAACCCAGAAAAAAATTAAAATGTCAAATTTTTCATTCACATTTTGTAAAAGAAGAAATTACTAGGGCTGGTCCGAATAAAAATATCTGTGCTCCGGATACTCGGATCCAGTAATCGACGAATATTCGAATATTCGGCTCAGCAGCGCTCGGCGGCGTACTACAGCCTTGGATGGTAACGCTTGGCAATGCTCGGCAGCGTTCTGCGACGCTCGGCGGTACCCGGCAGTGCTCGGCGGCGGCACACACGACTATTCGAATATCAAAATTATTGTCCGAATACTACCACAACGAACAAATATTCAGATATTCGAATAGTCGAATATTCGAATATTCGAATGTTCGGGACCAGCCCTAGAAATTACTATTTGTGAAAATTCAAAATTACTGATATGGACAGTACTTACAGTTTTCCCCTGTTTTTTTTTTTAAGGTTAACGTGTAAATTACTGCAGTGATTCTATTAGATATAATCTATCATTTGACAAAACTGTGAAAATATGTAAAAATAACAGTCAATTGTTCAGCAAAGACCATAGATCCATGTTTTGATCCCAGATGTACGAAGGCCCAAAGCAGTATTTCTTTGACTTACTCTTAACAAAGTAAGAAGCTTTTCTCTTTAACTAAAGTAACCAGCAACAGGCAGGTGTTAGCAGAAAATATTGCACCTTTTGTGGGTGTGTGTTTGACTGTAGTGAGGTATTAAGCTTCGATTTACATTTGTAGATGCTAAAAAGAAAATGCTTTTATATTTGATACGCCCAGCTCTTGGAAGTTCTATAAGCCAATTGTGAAGGTGTTCCCCAGGGAACCCCACTGGGTCCCCTACTAGTTGTATTACAAAGAACTCAAAAAGCCCAACAATGCTAGTTATGAAAATATAGGCAGCTTTATAAGTAAACATAAACAAGAACAGCCCCGTGAATCAATCCGTTTTGGTTTTTCTATTGTTGGATCCATAAGATTCGATCATGACGTTAACTTAGACTGCACCGAAACGTCTAAAAATAGCTGTTATTTCACATAAGTTGTTATTTTCTGAACTTGAAAGCTCCTGCAGTCTAAGACCAGCTTTAGCTTCACCCTTCAGTGGTTTGTTTGCAAGGCTGCACAGGTAGTCATTCACCTGGAACACATTATATGAAGGTCCTCACAAGTGTGGAGCCATAAAGGTGTGTGTGTGTGTTGTTAATGTCAGGTTTATGGTGGTAGTTATGAACGAGCCTCGGGGTGAATTGACTCCTCTGCTTGTCAATCTAGCCTCTCCGCTGCCCTCCACCACCTGTCATTACTAATAGTCCACATGATTAAAGGGAATGCAGGCGCTGATGTTCACGATCGCACACACTTCCTGTTTATTTACACCTGAGGACGCTCGGCTGAACTCGTCCTGCAGCCTGGAAGACGTTTCGTGGCATTATCGCTGCAGGTTTTGGTTCCCAGCGGAGCCGCCGCGATATTAAATAATGTATGAGCTCCTGTGAAGCATCCTTCAAATGTCAGAACTGGCCTTAACGGCAGCCGTGTGATGACAGGATGCTCTTTCAGAAAGTGGTAATATTGGAGCAGCTAATCAAATTCAGGAGGCGAATCAATAAAGTAATAACCTGCAGCACTTGTTTCTGCCACTACGACATTCTACATACAGTTGTAAAGACTATAGGTGTCATGACAGTCTTGAGTTTCCAGATATTCTAGAATGGGATCATTGAAATACAACAACAATCATGCATTTTGGTTTTTTTATAGATTTATTAAAGATCTTTTGGAAATATGTTGGGTCAAAATATACATAGAGCAACTTGAGACATCAGTTTGGGTGATTTTAAAAGGTGTGTTGATCAAATTGTCTTAGTTCGTGGCCTGTTAACTTCTCATGAGCGATTACAGTCGACTACAGCTGCTGACTCCTCTGAGCCAAGTTAAATAGAACCCATCTGATCCACTCATTAGACTCAAACACTACGGTGGGAACGTCTGAGGAGCTCAGCAAAGATCTCAAAACAGCAAATCACTGACTTGAACGAGTCAGGAAGTCACTTGGGGCCATTTCAAAGCAGCTTCAGATCCCAAAGTCGTCTGTTTGTAGGTATAGAAGTCATGATCAAGAGTCAACCAAGAATCGCCAACAAGGAGGTCATCAGTGCAACAATGGTAATACTTGGTTAAATGTCTTTTAGCGTCCGTTTCCACCTCACTTACAGGCGGTTCTTTTGGTTTACGTCTACATTCTTCTGGACGGAATTGGTTCAGTCCAACTAAATGTATTGTCTTCCTGACTCAGACTTGTTTCTTCATCAGGTTCTTGGTGGGTTTAAGTCAGGACTTTGGGGGGACCAGTCTAAACCCTTCATTCTAGCCTGATTGAACCACTTCTTTACCACTTTGATGTGTTTGGACTCATTGTCTTGTTGGAACATCCAACTGTGTCCAAGATCAACCTTCTGGTGATGGTTTTAGGTTCTAATCCTCCTCCTTCATTATTCCTTTGACTTTGTGTGAAGCTCCAGTTCCACAGAGCATGATGCTGCCACCTCCATGCTTGATGGTAGGTCTGGTGTTGTTGGGGTTAAAAAAAAAAGTCTAAGACCCACCCAAGACAGTCTGAAACTAGTCCTAAAAAAATCAAATACCAGTGCAACATCAAACCTAAACTACTCTTTAAAAAGTCCAAGACCCCCCAAAGGAAATCTGAAACCAGTCCTAAGCCAGGGCCAATAAAATAAATCCTAAACCAGCTTTAAATCACAATCAAACCAGGTCCCAAACCAGCCCAGCACCAAGACTGAGACCAAACAAGAACCCGTCCCAAGAAAGCCCAAAGCCAGTCCAAAATACAGTCTGAAATCAGGCCAAAGGGACTTCTAGAAAGCCCAATAGCATGATGCTGCCACCTCCATGCTTGATGGTAGTTCTGGTGTTCTTGGGGTTGAAGGCCTCACTTTCTCTCCTCAGTCTTTGTTCCATGGGACCACAGAACTTTCCTCCAGAATGCCTTTTCTTTGTCCATGTGATCAGTGGAGCTTTAAGGTTCTGCTTCTAGAGGAAGAACTTCTTTCTTCATGGAGCCTCTCAGCTCATGTTGATGTCCAACCCTGTGGACACTGACAGCTGTGTTCCAGCAGCTTCTGGTTCATCCAGACCTGATTTCTGCTGGTTCTTGGTTGACTCTTGACCATCCTGACCAGCTGTCTAAGCAGTTTTTGTTAGTTGGAATGAGTTCGAGTGGTGACTATCCATTAAAACCTCTGTGTTGTCTAGTATAGCTCACATCTAGAGCATAGTTCCCCTCCAATATTGAGTGAAAACCAATCTGTTCCCCCAAACTTAGACAGACAATATGCCCTGTTTTCCGTTTATTTTACATTTTTTCCATTGGTTAAGTTGATTTGTATGTAATTATGGCATTACTGCATGAATCCTGACGTCCATCAGAGCTGTCGGGATGCTTTTACGAAGATTTTAGTGTTTTAATTGTGTTTTGAGACAATTACCATCAAAAATCAACCTGGGTCCCCCGAAATGTTTGACCGACGATTGTACCCTTGTCTAGGATGCTGTTACCGTGAGTGCAACTTGGGTCGTACCGGGATGTAGGTAGAAAACGTAGGCCAATAAAACCAACACCTCTAAATGGTAAATGGTCTTCACTTATATAGCTCCTTTCTCTACCTTAGTGGATCCAAAGCGCTTTACAATGTGTTTCTCATTCACCCATTCACACACCAATGGCGACAGAGCTGCCATGCAAGGCGCTAATCTACCATTGGGAGGCATGCGGAGGGGCCGGGGATCGAACCGCCAACCTTGCAATCAGTGGACAACCTGCTCTACCACCTGAGCCACAGCCACCCATTTACTTCCTGTTATGTCTAGACATAACAGGAAGTAAATTAGAGAATATGCATCTGTCGTTTTTGACAATTCCCAATTAATTCTTTCCTATAAATATCCCCACCATCTTCAAAGACGTATTTTATCCATCCATCCATCCATCTTCTACCACTTATCCGGGGCTGGGTCGCGGAGGTAGCAGTCTAAGCAGAGAGACCCAGACTTCCCTCGCACCAGACACCACCTCCAGGTCTTCCGGTGGGACCCCGAGGCCTTCCCAGGCCAGCCGAGAGACATAGTCCCTCCAGCGTGTCCTGGGTCTACCCCGAGGTCTCGTTCCGGTGGGACATGCCTGGAACACCTCACCCACACATGTGCCTCGGGTTGCCGAGGCTGCCCGATCCACATAGCACCCGACCCCTACAGTTCCTTTTGCAGGTGGTCGGGCCCACGTTGACCTTTCGCCCTGAGCCTGGCCGAGGCCCGTGGGCAAAGGCCCGGCCACCAGGCACTCCCACTTGAGCACCAACCCCAAGCCTGGCTCCAGGGTGGGGGTCCTTGTTTTTCTTCGGTCCATAAGGGTTTTCAAACTGCTTTTAGTCTGACCCGTCACCTCGGACCTGTTTGCCTTGGGACACCCTACCAGAGGCATAAAGCCCCCCAACAACACAGCTCCCAGGATCATTCGGGCACTCAAACTCCCCCACCACGATAAGGTAGGAGCTCAAGGTGGAGAGACGTATTTTAATGTCTTGTTTTTTGGTTTTCCAGATCGTGACGGCGGCTCCTCAGAAGTTCAAGATCGATATCCTGCCTGTAGACGACGGGACGCCGCGAATCGTCACCAACCTCGGGCTGCAGTGGCTGGAATACATGGACAACAAGGTACAAGTCTGTCTTTGTTTTCTGGTGGTTTGAATTGGAAATGAAGGGACTGGGCCACTAATGGAGATGTTTTTGTAAAGTATTATCACGAATTAGTCACCTGGCAGCAAGTGAATATTCTCTAACTGATTAAATGTGACAGATGAACGCTCTGCTCCACGTGAAGCTTTAGTTTCTTTGTTCAAAACGTCACTTTGTTCATTTATCCTTGAGCCGGCGTCGTGTTTTCACTGCAGGTAATTAAGTCCCGGCTGTTTTATCACTGAGGCAAATTATCATAATGCATGTAACGACTTCATCGAGCGCCGGGGAGGAAACAAAAGCCGACGGTTAACAAATAATTCATCAGTTTTATAATCTGGAAGTCTTTCTCCGGCAGGTTTTCTTCCTCGTGTTCTTGTTCAGAGTTGATCTGTGGGCGGATGAGTGCAGGTGAATGACATGAATGAAGCTAATTTGCAATTGTGAAGCCGAAGTTGGTCTTAAAAATGCAGGAAACTGAACTTTAAAATGCCTTCTGTGGTGTTTGGCGGATTTACAAGCTGAATACGCCTTTAAGTCCCTTTGAATTAGTCTGAGGACACGTTTATTCAGCCTCCTGTACTCAACTACTCACCTGGATCTTGGGAAATAATTTACACGATCATAATCTGCATCTAAAGGAGGCAAAACTAGGTGTTTAATCTGACGTTTAATGAACTTTTCTAGACCCGCTGCGGCAGTTTGAGGGAGTTTTTACCCGACAGAAGTCAGATGTTGTTCATTGAGAGCAGAAAATAAAACTCATCTTCCTTTTGGAGCTCAAATATTCACAGTAAAACGTGCATTATTGGTAGGATTAGAGAGGAAATCATTATTTTTAGCTGTTATTTTACAGATTTTAATTAAATTATGGCTAATATCTCTTAAAATCATAGTAATAAGTGTTAATTTACATTTTGACTGTTATAAGAACAACAAAAACAGGTAAAAACTGTATAATAAAATATTAAATTATTCTTTTACAACACTTGGTGGTAAAATTACATATTTTAAAACTGTTTTTAAATCAGCTAAAAATATTTGAAAAATAATAAATCCTTTATTACTGTTATTTTACACATTTACATGTTATATTAAATTAATAAAATCACAGAAAACATAATAATTAACATGACAAAAATGTTCAAAACTGTAAATAATGTTTAAAAAATCGGTATTTTTACAAAGAATTAATTTATTTGTAAACTTGCACTATTTTTACTCTATTTAAGTCAACGGAAAATATTATTACTTGACAAATATTTGAAAGAAAATCTATTTAAAAAATAGAAAAACTATTATGTAACAGTCATTTTACAGATTGTCTTTGTCTTTAGTGAAATCACAAAATAAAGATTAATTTACATGTTGACTCTAAAAAGCTGTAGATAATGTCCACATTAAAAATCAATATTTTTACAAATACTAAATTGTTCTTTCACAACATACACATTTTTTTAATTGTATCTAAATCAGCTAAAAATATATTTTTAAAAATAATACGTATATTAAGGATGAAAAAATGGTAAATCTTTTATTAGTGTTATTTTACAGATTTACACAGTTTTATTAAATTACAGATAATATCTAATTTAAAAAAAACCCATTAATTTACATGTCGACTATTTAAAACTGTAAATAATGTCCACATCAAAAATCTATTTTTTTTTTCAAAGAATTATTTTTTTTGGAAAATTTACTTTATTTTTTTTCTATATTTAGGTCAACAAAAATGTCATTATTTTATAAATATTTACCATTATTATTACTTTTAAAAAATATTTAAAAATAATAATAAAAAAATTTTAACAGTTATTTTACAGATTGTCTTTGTTTTTAGTGAAATCCCAAATAAGGATTAATTTATATGTAAACTTAAAAAGAAATAACAGACTAAAACTGTAAATAATGCCCAATCAAAAATCTGTTTTATTACAAACACTAAATTGTTCTTTTGCAAGATTTAACAGTAAAATTACACGTTTTTTAAACTATATTTAAATCAGATAAAAATATTATTATTATTATTGATAAAATAAATAAAAAATATGTATATTAAGGATAAAGAAATGTTAAATCTTTTATTATCTTTTATAGATTTTTGCTGTTTTATTAAATTACAGATAATTAATGAAATCATAGACAAAACATTAATTTACATGTCGACTGTTTAAACTGTAAATAATATAAAAAAATATATGCATTTTTACAATTTAGTTATTTATTTGAAAGAAAATCTCGGCACATTAATGACTGAAAAATGGTCACTGTTTTTTAAGAGTTATTTTATATTACAAGAAAAGATTAATTTACATGTTAACTCTAAAAAAAAAAAGAGGCCCAAACCGTAAATATTGTCCACATTAAACACGTCTATCTTAACAAATAGTCATTCATTTACACTGCTGCCTCTGTCAGAGCTGGTGTTTTGTAAAACCTCCAGTGTTTCGTCCAGTCTGGTCCTCAGAGGTCACATTTCTGTTTCAGGCCACCAACCTGATCACCAAGAAGGAGCTGCTGACGATGGACCCGGACACCGACGACGCCCAGCTGGTTTACGAAGTGACGACGGAGCCGAAGCACGGCTTCCTGGAGAGCAAACTGAAACCCGGGAGCCCCGTCGGCACGTTTACACAAGGTGAGTAGGTCCCACCTTATCTACTATAACATAATGAGCCGTACTCAGACACTCCTTATGAGGTCACCAGGTCCCACGTCCACGCCTGGGTTCCTTTCACAGGTAGAACAGCGAACGTCCGTCTTCACACCACGTGTTTTGAGTTTGATCGACTCATGAACTTATTGCATCGATGCATTCATTTTAATTTTGCAGACTTTACATCCCACTTTGTACGAGAACTAAACTACTGGATGTCCTACACTGTAAAAAATGACCTGTTTTTAACTGTAATTTTTTGATCAATTTCCTATCATTTAACTGCTTTCCTCTGTTTTATTCAATTATAGATAAAAATCACAAAAAATATATTAATTTACATGTTAACCATAAAAAGAACAGTTCGAAACTATAAATAATGAGCACATTTAAATTTCTATTTATAAAAAAATGGTAATTAGCTCTTTTATGTTTGACGACAATCATATTACACCATTTTTACTCTATTTATATGAGCTATTTTTTAAGTTATTTCACAAATATCTGAAGTTATCTATAAATTAAGGACTGAAAATGATTTTAAAAAATTAAAAAAATAAAATAGATAAATATTATTTTACAGATTTTTTTCAGTTTCGTTAAATCACAGATAATATATGAATAAATTAATAACATCCACATCAGAAAAACCTGTATTTTTCACAAATAATTCATCATTTGCTCTTTTATTATATGAAACCATAAAACTGCACGGTTTTGCCGTATTTAAATCGACTAAAATATCATTATTTTACAGATTTTTGCTCTTATTTAAAAGAAAGAAAAGCTTATTAATGATTTAAACATTGCAAATTATTTTTAAAATTTTTATTTTGCAGATTTTCCTTATTTTTCTGTTAAATTACAGATAATATCTAATAAAGTCATTGAAAAAAATGATTAATTTACTTGTTGAATGCAAAGAAAGAAGAAGAAAACAGGCCCAAACTGTAAAAAATGCCCACATCGTTCTCAAAAATAATTTGCATTTTGTTCTTTTACAATATGTGACTGTAACATCACACAGTTTAATGTATTTAAATCAAATAAAAACATAATTATTTTACAGATATTTGCAGTTTTTGTCACCAATTTCTCCAGTTTTTAGAACATTTAATATTTTTCCGGCGCCTTTGCTTCAAAGTTTTCCACATTTTTGAAAACAGATTGTGATTTTTTGCAGTGTAAACTATTAAAAAACCAACATACAGCGCGTCTGACTCGCCTCGTCCAGGCCGGTTAGAGTAAAACGAGTGAAATGACCCTGAGACCAGCCTCACAGGACCCCCAGGTTTGATTTAAAGGATTCAGGGAGGTTCAGGTGAGACTTTCAGACGATGTCAAGGCAGAAGAAGAAGGATAAGCAGCCGCATTTGCATTTTAAATTGTGATTCCTGGGTGCAAAGACGACCAGTTTTCCGTTTCGATCGGCCCCTCGAGGCTGCAGGAGGCATCAGCGTCGGTGAAGTGTTGATCCCGGAGGCTGCCGTCCCGCAAACAGACGCTTTGATGTGCTGAACGCTCAGTTTAGAGCCTGTAAACATCGTTTTCCTAATGACGGCAGACATCCAGTGAGTGGAGCCACGTTCAGCTCTGGGTGTGAAGACGTTGCTGCCGCGGGGATTGAAGTGTGACGCTTCGGCCTCCGTGGCCTCGCCGAGCTCCGCTTTCTCTTCATCTTGTTCGCGCCGAGCCCCCTGAAGGTCGCCTGGACTCGTTTTGCTTGACCCCGAGTCGAAGTGTTTTCTCCTGGACGCCACAAACGAGCAGAAAGTGCGAGCCGACGACTTTCATCTTCATTTTCAAAGCTGTTTTCTTTTTCTCTTTGTTCGGAGGCTGCAGATTATAGAGTCATTACTGGACAGGAGAGAAACATCCTTCACAGAGGCTTTTACACTGATCAAAAATATAAAGGCCCCATGTGAAATACTGATGCCACATGAAGTGCACCACCCAAAGTGAGCGTATACTGTCTGGTTCTTGTACTAAATGGATATTTCTCTTGATTAGTGTCCCAAATCTGAGTCCAAACCTCCCCAAAAACGTCCCGAAAAGCAGCCGAATGCTAGCGATTTAGCGCTAGCGGCAGAGCTAGCGGCACCACAAAGTCCCTCCAAAGGGACAAATAAACCCCACGCTGGTGAAAAGTCCACTGTGAAATAGTGAACAATGTGTTCCAAGCAACGTTTGGACCCCACAGTGGGTCTTCATCAGGCCACGGCACACAGCAAGGTCTGCTAACAGTGAGCTAACACTGGAGCTTTAGATACCAGATCCCTCCTCATCAGAAGTCAGACGGGTCACGGAGCCAAAACCAACAGGAAGTAGAGAAATAAGTTTTCCACGGGTGTATTTTAATTTTAATTTCCATTTACAAACACATCTAATTAAATCAGATAATGGATAATGGATAATGAATTAGGGCCCGTTTTCTGTTTTTCATTTTGTATTATCACTGAAAAAAACAGGAAACGGTTTATTTTTCGTTTTTATTTTGAAATCTCAAAATAAGAAAACGAATGGCCACGACGTGCACGGACCGATGATCATGAAGCTGCATAGTTCCTCAACGGGTACCAAGATGCCTGCAGCTTCAATTTAGGATTGGTTTTATTTTTTGTAAAGTAGCAACTGAATCACTGAATTAAACTAATCCAGCGTTTGCTCCTTATTAATCTCATCTTTTCTTTTCCTAGCCGACATCAACCTGGGTCTGATCCGCTACGTTCTGCATCAGGAGAACGTCCAGGAGACGATGGACAACTTCAAGTTCCTGGTCAAGGACAGCAAACCCAACGTGGTCAGCGACAACGTCTTCCATGTCCAGTGGTCTCTGATCAGCTTCGAGCACAAAAGGTCCGCCTCACGAGTCCCTGTTCTGAATCAACCGATCACTTTGTAGAAATCTGCTCTCACTTTGACATGAAAGAGTCTTTTCTTGGTGGATTCTCCTCCCAGGAGGTGAATCCTGATTGCAGACTCTGTAAAAACGGCCTCTGACTTCCTCCACAGCTACAACGTCAGTGAGAAGGCCGGGACCGTGGCGGTGACGGTGAAGAGAACCGGGAACCTGAACCAGTACGCCATCGTCCTCTGTAGGACCGAGCAGGGCAGCGCCACGTCCACCAGCAGCACTGGGTCCAAACCGGGTCAGCAGGACTACGTGGAGTATGCTGGACAGGTAACCGGACTTTACAGAGAAGGTTTACATTGTCTTTTATTTTGTCGTTCATTTTAGTGAAAACGTCCTTTCTATTTAAACCGAACTTATCGAATGTTGGCGATAACTTCTCATTTTATCCCTGTGGAATTATGTCTTCTTTATGTTTTTGCTGGCGTTTATCTGTTTGTCTGTCTGTTAGCAACTTTACGCGAAAAGTCATGAACGGATTTTGATGAAATGTTCAGGAAAGCTGGATAATGGGACAAGGATCAGATGATTAGATTTTGGGATTGATCCGGATCACCATCTGGATCCAGGATATTTTTTAAATGTAGGTGCAATTAAATGCGGTTTACTCTAAAAGCCACCAGAGGGCACTCTTGTTTTTGGGGTGACCCCCTCTGACCACATGAGATTTTGGGTCTCCACGCGACAGACAGCGACAGTGACGGAGTTCTCTTTCCTTCCTGAGCGACATACGCACGGTTGGGCCGGCATTCTTATCTCCGGTTGTCTAAGAAGCTGGGAGGCTGTTAGGAGCTGCCGCGCTAGAGGCCGCGCCTGTTCATTAGGTCGGTGGGGTGAAGGCCGCATTGTCGGTAGGACATTTGAACTGACTGTAATTACATTTATATCTGCAACATTCCATAGAAAATATGTGAATTGGGAGATTGTGTTGGGGGTGGACTGAAGCTCCTTGGTGGAGGAATGAGCTCTCTGAGGGCTTTTCTAGTTCAGATCTGCTTTTCCTTTGGCGTCGCTGTTAATTGTTTTATTTTTGAAATGATTCAGTAGCTTTAGGTTGGTTTGTCATTAGTAGGAGGGAGTGCAAAATATCCAAGCAGAGTTTTTAGAGTTTTGGAACGTTTTCTCTGTTTGATGTCGTCTGTTTATTACGAAAACAAAAATCTTAATAAAATATTAATTTTAAATAATTTTAAAAATATTAATAACACGACTAACTTTTGGTTTATGACATTTTTTTTTCATTTAGAAACCAGAAACAAAAGTCATGTGTGTTTTTTATTTTATAATTTTATTTCTTTATTTTTTTTTATTTTTTTTTAACTACAGAAATGAATAAGTAAATAAATAAATAACAAGGTCTATTTTTCTGTTGTTTTCAAATGGAAAAACAAAATAAAATTTCCTTGCAAATTTCTGTTTTCATTTCTCCTTTTGGACAGACAGAGACAGGAGCACACTTTTAAATAAATAAATAAACAAACAAACAAAATACAGACAGACAAATAAACAAATAAATAAAAAGACGATTAAAAAAAGACCGGGGGTTCTTGTGAAACAGTTTTTTTCAGAAATAGAAATTCACTTGCTTTCTATTTTATTTAATTGCTCTCCATCCTGTGTTTGGTCACATATCTTCTGCTGAGATCTTCCTCTTGCATTTTTCACATCTACTAAAATCGAATTACATTAAATTTATTGATATAACACGTCTTAAAACGACCTAAACTGACCAAAGACGGAATACGACTTGTAAAATCAGCTAGTAAAACCAAATAAATTGGTGTAAAAGAGGTAAAGGCAGCTTCTGGGATCTATTTCTAATAATAATTTCAACTATATTCTATGTTTATACCATTCAGAGCAGCCAAAAGCCATTAAAGCCACCACACAAACTCCGTAACAAACTCTTCTTCTTCCTCCTTCTGCAGGTTCAGTTCGACGAGCGCGAGGACACCAAGGTCTGCACCATCGTCATCAACGACGACCGGGTGTTCGAGGGCTCCGAGAGCTTCCAGGTGGAGCTCAGCATGCCGGTCTACGCCCTGCTGGGGGGGAACACGAGGGCCGCCGTCCACATCAACGACACCGAGGACGAACCGACGCTGCAGTTCGACAAGAAGACCTACCACGTGAACGAAAGCACCGGCTTCATCCACGCCCCCATCGAGAGGAAAGGTACGGGAAGGCCACCACATCGTAGGCAGTTCTGTAGCGCCGTTTCCAGTGTTTGAGCTGTTTGTTTCTGATATTTCTAATATCCTTGTTTAAGTTTGGAAGCCAGACTGTGACTAATTTGACTTAGATGAGTTTTATATGCAGAAAAAAGATGAATGCAATGTGTGATGTTTCATTTTTGTGATCTTAACTTCATTTTTAAAGAATTTTGGGCGACTTTTATGTGCCCAAAATTAAACATCAGTAACTAGAAAAGCCCTCATAGAGCGCAGACCTCCGTCAAGCAGCTTCAGTCCACCCCAACACAATCTACCAATGACTAAGTATCACTGTGTACTCCGGTGAAATCAACACTGGACAGGACACAGAAATATATGTTCGTTCTTTATTCTGAACAGATTAACTGGAGGATGCTCAATGGATAAAACAAGCAGGATAAAACAAGAAATGTTCCTCTTGAGAATTAGGTTTGATTTTGCTAAACAGGACTTCTGTTGCAGCTGCGTTTGAGGACAAACAGCTCTATGTGAAAAACAACTACTTAGTTTTAACAAGACGTCCCAATTTACAGCTTTCTGACAGTAAATAAGCACCAAGTTGAAATAAGGCTAACCTTAAGTACGGTGTAGTTCCAAGTAGCCTAGAGTGGCTAAGTTAGCTAACCAACAGTATGGTAGCTTAGCTGCTTTACAAACCTAATATTAGGGCTGGTTCCCAATATAGGAATATCTGAATATTGGTTGGTTGTGGTGGTATTGGGATGATAATTTAGATATTCGAATAGTCCTGCATGCCGCCGCCGAGCGCCGCCAAGCGTTGCCAAGCGTTGCCAAGCGTTGCCAAGCGTCCCCGAGGCTCCAATAGGCTGACCTGCTAACTCCGGTTTTCAAATCTCAAAATGCTTTCCACTAGCACAGTGTTTCAACTTTGGGTAGATAAAAATAAAAGTAGAAAAGCCCTCAGAGAGCACAGACCTTCACCAAGCAGCTTCAGTCCACCCCAACACAATCTCTCAATGATGAAGTATCCTTAAATTAAAAAAAAAAAATCCTGGATCCAGACGGTGATCCGGATCAGTCCCAACATTTCATCATTTGTTCCTTGTCCCATTTCACACATTTCCTGAAAATTTCATCCAAATCTGTCCAGAACTTTTCAAGTTATTTTGAACACAAACCAACAAACAAACAAAGAAACAAACCAACCAACGCTGGCAAAAATGCAACCTCCTCAGCGGCGGTAAATATAAGAAATCTCAGTGTTTAAAAGCTTAAAAAGGCCAAGAAAATAAGTTCAAATGTGTTTTTTAAATGTCTTATCTAGCAAACACCACAGTATCTGCTGTAGCTCCAGTTTTAGAACCTCACATGAGGGTTATGGGGTGTGACCAAGTTAGAGGTCCGATACCACATCAGAACGGCAAATGTGCATCATAGATCCTCTTTTATTTCATTCTCAAGAGTCACAACAGCAGCAGCAGATGTGGTCGTGAACATCTGCCCAGCACTGACCCTCTCTTTCCCGCCTCGTCCCCCCTCCAGGAGACACCTCCAGCACCGTGTCGGCTCTCTGCTACACCGTGGCCAAGTCGGCTCAGGGCAGCAGCCTCCAAGGCCTCGAGTCCGGCTCCGACTACAAGAGCCGGGGCATGACCGCCGACAACCGGGTCGTCTTCGGGCCCGGCGTCAGCATGTCCACCTGCGACGTCAAGCTCATCGACGACAGCGAGTACGAGCTGTCCGAGGAGTTCGAGCTGGTGCTGTCGGACGCCTCCGATAACGCCCGGACGGGGGACGTCTCCACGGCCAAGGTGGTCATCGACGGGCCCAACGACGCCTCCACGGTCTCCCTCGGCAACGCCACCTTTACCTTCAGCGAGGACGCAGGTAGGAGCTGCTGCTCTGCATCCAACACCCAAAATGTTGTCTGGATTTCTTCACCAAAAACAAGAGAAGGTTCTCACAGGAAGTGCATCATATCTTTTCAAAATAAAGGAAATTATCCATCAACAGCTGCTTTTATCCTGATCAGACAGTCATAATTAGCCAAAACACCTAACTTTATATGAGGTGATAAAGATAATAATGGTGTATCACTGTGAAACTTTAACTTTCCTTGTAATTCGGACCAAAAAACGCAGCTCATACCCTAATCAGGCGTCACATTTATGATAATAAGCCATGCTGTAGTGGTATTTCTGATTCAGAAACCCGTCAGCTATTAGGTTTGTCTAATATCCCTGTTTATATTTAGAAATTATGCTATAATTAACATGACTTACAAGGGTTTTATATGTAGAAATATGAAATTAAAGTGGCTGTAATCCTTCAAAAATAACCCCAGTGTCTCAAATCAAGTAATTTAGACAACATTTTAGTCCAAATGTAGGGAAAACTGTACCGTTTCTGATGTTCAAGCTCTTTGTATTTGGTGTTTCTAACAACCTCGGTTATATTTGGAAGCTAGATTATAATTAGCATGACTGAAGTGAGTTTTATATGTAGAAAAAATGAAATTGAAGTGGTTATAATCACTGAAATCAAGTAATTTGGATGCCTTAATAACATTTTATTGCCAATTTAAGAATCTAAATCATATTTTGACAGGTGGAAAACTGCATTAAATGAGTTGAACTGGTCCATTAAAGCTGTTTCAACAGGTACAAACAGCTGAATAGGATTTGATGTAAGACATATAGTAGGCAAAATAATGCAGAAACTTGAGGATAGTACTGTTTCTGATGTTCAAGCTGTTTGTATCTGGAAGCTAGACGGTCAGTTATGTGTCTTTCGTGAGTTTTATATGTAGAAAAATAAGATTAAAGTGGTTATAATCCCTGAAATCAAGTCATTTCATTACATTAGTAACAGTTTAGTGCCAATGTAGGGGTTTAAATCACTTTTTGACGAGTGGAAACCTGCATTATATGAATTGAACTGGTCCTTTAAAGCTGTTTTAACAGGTAAAAACAGCTGAATCAGTTATAATGTGGGACATAGAGCATATAGAATGATGTAGAAACTCAAGGACAGTACTGTAGTACTGTTTGTATGTAGTATTTCTAGTATTCTTGTTTATATTTGGGAGCTAGACTGTAATTAACATGACTTAAGTGAGTTTTATTTGTAGAAAAAGGAAGTTTAAGTGGTTATAATCCCTGAAATCAAGACATTTTGATGCCTTAATATCATTTTAGTAACAGTTTAGGGATATAAATCATATTTTGACAGGTGGAAAACTGCATTAAATGAGTTGAACTGGTCCTTGAAAGCTGGTTTAACAGGTAAAAACAGCTGGATCGGTTATAATGTAGGACACAGAGCCGGTAAATACTGTAGAAACTCAAGGATAGTACTGTTCTCTGTTTTTATTTGGGGGCTAGACTGTAATTAACATGGCATATGTTGATTTTATATGCAGAAAAAAGGAAATTAAAGTGGTTTTAAGCCCAAAAATTGACCCTCATGGCTGAATTCAAGTCATTTTATTGCATTAATAACATTTTAGTGCCAAAGTAGAGGCTCTAGTCCTTTTTTGACAAGTGGAAATCTGCATTATATGAATTGAACTGGTCCTTTAAAGCTGTTTTAACAGGTACAAACAGCTGAATCAGTTATAATGTAGGACACAGAGCAGGTAAACTAATGCAGAAACATCAGGGTACAGCATCCAAAGTGTGCTCGTTCCTCCATCTGTGTTTACGTATCTTATCTCTCGCAACATTAATCATTAATCTCTTATCGTTTTTCAGCTGCTGTTTCCATTACAGTCTGTCATATTTTAGTTGTTTAATTTGTTTCGGAGCAGAAAACATGTTCCGAAGCACCAAACAGAGGACAGACAGTCGCCCCTGACTCTTTAAAATTAGCACATCTGACAGTTCCACTCGTCCTCGTCTCTCCGCCGAGCCTCTTCCCGCCTCCTCCTCTCTCTTGTCTCTCGTCGCTGCCCTCCGACACAGCTTTAATCTGGGATAAAGGCGTCGGCATCATTAGCCGCAGCGAAATTAGCTGCGAAATTCGGCTTCTCGCTCAATTTATTCCGCTGCTGTTAATTAGTTCCCGACCTGAAGGGCTTTGAAATCGCAGACGGAAGCAGAGTCTGCGGCCCGAAGCTGCTGAAGGTCATCTGATATCAGACGACCCCGGTTGTCTCCTTTTGCTCGAGGAAAATGCCTCCAGGATGCATCTGTAGTTTGAAAAAGACCCTCAGCAGCGAATCTGTGGTTTAACTTGGATCTTTACTGTTTTGAATATCATTTTCCTGCTACTCTCTCTGCATTTCCCACATCTGTATCCACTGCTGCTGTCAAATAAAGGCAAAAATGGCCCCAAGAAACCACCATCAACCCCATTTTTCATGTCTTTAAACCTGCTTTTCCTTTTTATCCCCACCATCCAGGCACGATTGAAATACCGGTGCTCCGCCTAGGCAGTGACTTGTCCTCCGTCACCTCCGTTTGGTGCGCCACAAGACCCTCAGACCCTCCGTCGGCCAGCCCAGGGGTGGACTACATCCCCAGCTCCAAGAAGGTGGAGTTCAAACCTGGAAAAACCGAAGAGGTACGGACGAGAACACTCAGCACTGCACTTTTGGGTGCTTAAATCGGAGCTGGATTGGAGTTAATTCTTCAAGATTAACAGCTTTACATGGATAAATGTCAATTAGGTAGCTGGATGAGAAGCATTTAACAGTGTTTTTAGCTTATTTAGTCTTTAGCGGAGCTCGCTAAGGAGGAGCGTCTTCTTCTGCTGCCAGGAAATCACATGTTGACTCATTTTACGAACCGTCTTTTTCAACAGACCTGCAGTTTGACCATCATGGACGACATCCAGAACCCGTCCATCGAAGGATCCGAGTCTTTCGTGGTGTTCCTCAGCTCCCCTCAGGGCGCCGTCCTCCAGGAACCCTACGAAGCCAACGTGGTCATCACCGACACCTTCCAGGACAGTGAGTGCCGAGAAGCGCTAGTTAGCATAAATCACAAGGTGGATTCGCATTTGCTGTTGGTCGAACTGAAGTAAACCGCTTCAGCTGACGTTAGCTAACTAGCGGCAGCGCTAATTCAATGGGAAATAAAGAATGCTAGGCTAAAAAAAACAATGCAGGAAGGATGTTTAAAGAATCAAAAGCTGTAGAAGGATTGTCCATTTTCCTCATCAGTAGCAAGCGTTGTTTCATTGCTAGCTAGCTAACGTTTATATGGTTGGGTGTACAAACAGTCCAACTTAGTCGAATAGCAAAACAATAGCAGTTGACCATAAAAAAAACACCAAAAGTCATAATCCTAACACGTCATGTCACATTCTTTTACTTTATTAATAACTCAAATGATTAAAATCCATATTACACTGAGCTAAAGTTGAGATTTAGCCTCCTCACAGCCGTGTTTGTATCTCGTAGTTCCCAGCATGCAGTTTGAGAAGAGCTCCTACACCGTAAAGGAGAAAGACAACGTCCTCCACATCCCCATCATCCGGACCGGTGACTTGTCCCTCAAGTCGTCGGTTCGCTGCTTCACCAGAACCATGTCCGCCATGGTGATGGACGACTTCGAGGAGAGAAGGAACGCCGACGAGTCTCGCATCACTTTCCTCAAAGGAGAGAAGGTAGCATGTTTGTCCACAGTGGACTGAAGCATCTTCTAGTGTTTGACCTCAGAATTTACACATCAGCATCTTTGTTTGTTTCTCAGGTGAAGAACTGCACAGTTCACGTCCATGACGACTCCGTCTTCGAGCCTGAAGAGGAGTTCCAGGTGCATCTTGGGACGCCGCTGGGTGACCACTGGAGCGGCGCCATGGTGGGCGTCAACGACATCGTCACCATCACCATCACCAATGATGAAGATGGTGAGTAGACGCTCCAGTGATTCACATGAAACAGATATGCTGAAGTACTAATTGTGTCTTTACCATGGTTAGCAAAAAAAATCTGGAAAACTTCGTCATTTACCTGGAGAAAGACATAAATAATGGTTCGGTCGAGTTTTCTGGAGCGTCTTTATCGTTAATTGCTTGTACATGTAGGAGGTGATTTAAATATGGCAGCCATCCCTGTTGAAGTAGTCTAATGTGCAGCGATACCCTGCGCTCAGTGCTCCTGCAAAGCTTGTAACGCTCCCTGGATCTCAAGTGTCATCTGCAATAAGCCCTAATTCCCCTGAACTGTTAAAACAGCAACACTTTAGTTTGAATTTAACTGGAAGATGTCTCAGGGAGTGAAGTCGTTTGCAACAGATGTTCTGCTTCAGACAAACCATACTTTGATAGTTCAACTGTGGGGGATGCATTCCTGGTGGACAACCACATAATCCATCCATCCATCCATTGTCTTCTGCTTATCCGGGGCCGGGTCGTGGAGGCAGCAGTCTAAGCATAGAGGCCCAGACTTCCCTCGCCCCAGACACCTCCTCCAGCTCTTCCGGTGGGACCCCGAGGCGTTCCCAGGCCTGCCGAGAGACACAGTCCCTCCAGCGTGTCCTCGGTCTACCCCGAGGCCTCCTCCAGGTGGGACATGCCCAGAACACCTTCCTAGGGAGGCATCCAGGAGGCAGATGTCCAAGCCACCTGAACTGACTCCTCTCGATGTGGAGAAGTAGCGGCTCTACTCCGAGCTCCTCACCCAATCTCTAAGGGTGCGCCCAGCCACCCTGCGGAGGAAACTCATTTCAGCCGCTTGTATCCGGGATGTTGTTCTTTCGGTCATGACCCAAAGTTCATGACCATAGGTGAGAGTCGGACCGTAGATTGACCGGTAAATACAGAGCCTCGCCTTTTGGCTTAGCTCCTTCTTCACCACAACGGACCGGTACATCGACCACATGACTGCAGACGTTGCACCGATCCGCCTGTCAACCTCACGCACCATCCTCCCCTCATTCGTGAACAAGACCCTCAGATACTTAAACTCCTCTACCTGGGGCAGGGTCTCTCCACCGACCCAGAGAAGCCCTTATGAAGACAACAAAAACAAGGACCGTGATGTCGCCCGGCATTGCACAGCCGGGGCCCCACCCTGGAGCCAGGCCTGGGGTCGAGGCTCACATGGGAGCACCTGATGGCTGGGCCTTTGCCCATGGGGCTCGGCCGGGCTCAGCCCGAACGGACGACGTGGGCCCGACCTCCTGCGGACCCATCACCTGCAGAGGGAATTGTAGGGGCCGGGTGCAATGTGGATCAGGCGGCAGTCGACGGCGGGGGCCTCGGCGACCCCATCCTCGGACACAGCTTCTAACCGTTGGGACTTGGAACGTCTCAAACACATAATTGTTGAATAAAACAACAAGCATACTCCCGATGCTCCTGAACTGATGTGCTATTTCGCGTCTCGAAAGTCGCAGCTTTTCCAAGGTGGAAACTGCCGGTTCTTCTGTTGACGGTAGCCTCCAACCCACCTCTGGTCACCATGATGACCCTCCAGATGAAGACTAGGTCGTCTCAGCTGCTAACTGACACATATTGTAATGTTTTTGTCTCTGTGAAAGTTTGAGATCCGTGGTGAACTCGCAAATACGCACCAGCAAATTGCCACAGTAAATCCAGATTTTAACAGCGTGACGTCAGACTAACTGCTGAATGTTACTGCTCTCCTCATACATATTTCTTTTTACAATTCATTATTGCCTATTGGCAGTTTGTACAAAGATATTTAATAGAAATCATTATCAAGGGTTTGTTAGCTTGGTACTGATGGTACAACAAGCTAAAGCAACTAGCCTCACTGAAAATCACCCTTTATTAATACAAATGTGATGGATTACACATTAGAAACAACTCTCAACTCAGTTTGCCAGCACAGTTTCTACAAAAACTGAATATTATAAACTTTATGAAGGTAGGATTTATCTCAGGTCTGTTCTTTTAGGTGTTTATAGATATATAGCTTTTAACTAAAACGTGGTTTATATCCTCTCACGTTCTTCCAGCTCCCACCATCGAGTTCGAACAGGCGTCCTATCAGGTCAGAGAGCCTCCAGGTCCGGACGGCATCGAGGTTCTCAACATCAAGGTGATCCGTCGAGGCGACCTGGACCGAACATCCAAGATCCGCTGCAGCACCCGGGACGGATCGGCCCAGTCTGGAGTCGACTACAATCCCAAGAGCCGAGTGCTCAAATTCACCCCTGGTCAGTGCAGAAAACCCCTCGCGAGATGAATCCCGATGAGCCGCAACGTTTCTTAGGGCAGGGATACTTTCAGCAGAAGTAAATGTCTCATGTTTATCACTAACTTCCCAGGAATGGACCACATTCTGTTCAAAGTGGAGATCCTGTCCAATGAGGACAGGGAGTGGCACGAGTCCTTCTCATTGGTTCTCGGCCCTGATGACCCGGTGGAGGCGGTGCTTGGGGAGATCACCATGGCGACAGTGACCATCCTGGACCAGGAAGCTTCCGGCAGTCTCATCCTTCCTGCTCCACCTATCGTAAGAAAACTTAAACAGCAGAACAAACTGGTACTAGATGTGTTTTGAAGGACTTTAGTGGCTTCTCCTCGGCAACAACATGTTTGTTTTTTTAAAAAACCTGTCAGGAAAACATCTCCACTCCTGGCACAAACACTTCTATCCTCCTATGTATATTCAGGAACTCTGCAGTGAACGTGGGCAGCGTTTTATTACTTCAGGCTTCATCATTTCATATGCATTTCCCCAGAACTGCTCACAATGAATACATCAGTTCAGCTATGTTCTTACGCCATTAAAATATTATATGGTGGTTGATTTTTACCAGAAGTGCTTGTAGGAATTTCATCTCAGTGTTGCAGACCGTCTTAAAAAAGCTTAAATCCAAGAAAATCCTTTGCATCATCCTCCATCCTCCGTCCTCCCCAGGTGGTTTCGCTCGCCGACTACGATCACGTCCAGGAGGTCACCAAAGAAGGCAGTAAGAAGACTCCCTCTCCAGGTTACCCTCTTGTTTGCGTCACCCCCTGCGACCCCCACTACCCCAAATACTCGGTGATGAAGGAGCGCTGCGAGGAGGCGGGAATCAACCAGACCCAGGTTCACTTCTCCTGGGAGGTGGCGGCGCCAACGGATACCAGCGGGGCTCGGTCGCCCTTCGAGACGGTCACTGATACGACCCCGTACACCAGTGTCAACCATATGGTGAGGACTAGAGGGGGGAACACATGACTAGCCAGTAAACTTTGAGGCTGTTTTTCTTTGCTACAAGGCAAACTAACTCGCTTGTGACACCGAAGAAGTATCACAAACAGTCGCAAAATCATCGGAAGAGGTTGAAAATCCAACAATGTTTTCAGTTTTTACAGTTTCTGGCTCTAATAAATTGGATTATTTTGGCAACCACTGGCAGGTTTTGAGGCTCAGAGGGTTAAAATTGCCAAGCTAATGCTGAAGAACATTGACAGAAAGCACAGACGTGTATAGAATCAACACAACAATACAGAATAGTGTCATCTGCATAGAGACGGACATTACAGTCAGTTATATTGTGATTATAAACTAATAACAGGAAAACTTCCAGTATAAAAGTATACAATGAAAATTAGTGTGTAATACAGACTTAATAAACACTTTATAGAGTAAAGACTCTGTGTTCCTTAACTATAATTGTCAATTACTAGTAACTAGCGTACTATTAGCTTCCCCACCCCTTATCTTATCATTTGGGTCAAATATCTTTTTGTCATTTTATCGATTTCAAGTGTTATTTGAAAATGTTCTGGCAATATTTTGGTATATTGTATGCTGAAGTTGCTGGTGAAGGCTGATAATTGGGTATAAAAAGGCATTTTAAGGACTTAGACAAGCCTCAGTCAGAGTTGGAAATTCAGAAGGTACCAAGGGGTTGATTAACGAATTGGTGCTTTTGTTTTCCGAGTGGATTTATTAGTAATTTATCCCTCTGCAGTGCCGTCTTTAATCTTCCGTCCTCGTGGTTTTTCTGCCATTTTGTCATCTCTCTCAGGTCCTGGACAGTATCTACTTCAGCCGTCGCTTCCATGTTCGCTGCGTCGCTCAAGCCAGAGATAAAGCCGGCCACCTGGGGACGCCGCTGAGGAGCAACATCGCCACCATCGGCACCGAGGGCTCCATCTGCCACACGCCTGTTACCACGGGAACCGCCAGAGGCTTCCAGGCCCAGTCCTTCATCGCCACGTTGAAATACCTGGACGTCAAGCACAAGGAGCATCCCAACCGGTCAGGAGTCACACAAGGGCGCCGGCTTGTTGAATAAACATCGGGATGGTGACTTCATTGTTGGTAACTTTTGTGTTCCGCACGTTTAGGATCCACATCTCGGTGCAGATCCCCCATCAGGACGGGATGCTGCCCCTGATCTCCACCATGCCGCTGCACAACCTCCACTTCCTGCTGTCGGAGTCCATCTACAGGCAGCAACACGTCTGCTCCAACCTGGTCACCCTCAAAGACCTGCAGGGCATCTCCGGTCAGTAACACACTCGAATATTACAGAAACACAAACTCAGATAACTTTCACACTGCTGATACAAACTTTGACTCTATTCTCCCACAGAAACCGGTTTCCTGGACGATGTTTCCTACGACAGCATCTCTTTAGGTCCAGGTTATGATCGCCCCTACCAGTTCAACCCCAACGTCCGCGAGGCCAAAAGCATCCAGCTGTACAAACACCTCAACCTCAAAAGCTGCATCTGGACCTTCGACGCCTTTTACGACATGACGGAGCTCATCGACGTCTGCAGCGGCTCCGTCACCGCCGATTTCCAGGTAACTTTGTCAGTTTTTTTCAAGTTAACATACCTTTCAAACCTGTCCGGTATGTTTTGGGGTTCAAGAGGCTAATTGCCATTGAGCTGTAGTGTAATATTTTTACCTCCACTGAGGAGGTTATGTTTTTGCCGGCGTTGGTTTGTTTGTTTGTTGGTTTGTGTTCAAAATAACTTGAATAGTTATGGACGGATTTGGATGAAATTTTCAGGAAATGTGTGAAATGGGACAAGGAACAAATGATGAAACTTTGGGAGTGATCCGGATCACCGTCTGGATCCAGGATTTGTTTTAATTTAAGGATACTTTGTCATTGGGAGATTGTGTTGGGGGTGGACTGAAGCTGCTTGGTGGAGGTCTGTGCTCTCTGAGTGCTTTTCTACTTTTATTTTTATCTACCCAAAGTTGAAACCCTGTGCTATGGACTAAAGCGTTTTGAGTTTTTGACACTGGAGTTGGCAGGTCGGCGTACTAGATATCTAGAGCGGCTTGGCGGCGCTCGTCGGCAAATGGTCGGTAGCACACAGGACAATTTGAATATCAAAACTGTTATTCGAATACCACCACAACCAACGAATGTTTGGATATTCCTATATTGGGGACCAGCCCTAATGTTAGTTTGTAAAGCAGGTAAGCTACCATACTGTTGGTTAGCTAACTTAGCCACTCTAGGCTACTAGGAACTACACCGTACTTGGCCTTAAGGTTAGCCTTATTATTACCTCCACCAAGGAGGTAATGTTTTTGCCGGCATTGGTTTGTTTGTTTCTTTGTTTGTTTGTGTTCAAACTCATGGACGGATTTGGATGAGATGTTCAGGAAATGTGTGAAATGGGACAAGGAACAGATGATGAAGTTTTGGGAGTGATCCGGATCACCGTCTGGATCCAGGATTTTTTTTAAATTTAAGGATACTGAGATTGTGTTGGGGGTGGACTGAAGCTGCTTGGCGGAGGTCTGTGCTCTCTGAGTGCTTTTCTAGTTATCCATGTTGCCTTAGAAGCTGATATTGACAGTCTGTTCTTAATCTTTGTGACGTACAACGGGTTTTATAGAATTTAAGTATGTTTGTATGAGAGACAAGAAAAAAAATTAAAGGTGTGAGATCCTTTTTGGAGAAAACAGCAGAAAAAGACGATTGAAAAAGTCGATTTTAGTGCCTTTTCTATGTTGCACTACTCTAGTAAAGCTAACAATCCTCATCCACAGTGGTTACTTCAACCCTGCTATGAGTCTACAGGTGGAGAACCAGAATTAACATCGTGCTCTTCTTGCTGTTCCAGGTCCGGGACTCGGCTCAGTCCTTTCTGACGGTTCAGGTTCCTCTTTACGTCTCCTACATCTACGTGACGGCGCCGAGAGGCTGGGCTTCTTTAGAACATCACACCGAGATGGAGTTCTCCTTCTTCTACGACACGGTGCTCTGGAGGACAGGTCAGGACTGAAACTTACACCGAATTAACTTTTCCCATCAGTTTAACTCAGTGCTTCTCAATTATTATCTGTTACGTCCCCTGAATTTTTTGTATTTTGCAAGATCTGGTTACTGCGAACGGTTGATTTTTTGGAAATTTTTTACACAAGAGATGTAGAATAAAGTGATTTTGATGAGATTTTACAGTTGTAAACATATCACACATGATTTTTTTCTGTTAAACGGTGTAATTTTGGCAAATTTTCAAGTAGATAACCTACTTTTGACATCTCCTTTTGGTCGGTTTTGGGGTTTAAAGTGGTTGATTGCTGTTGGCCGGTGTTGCGCTGCCGCTCTAACCTGGACGTTTCATGTCTGCAGGTATCCAGACCGACAGCGTCCTCTCAGCCAGACTGCAGATCATCAGGATCTACATCAGAGAAGACGGACGACTGGTGATCGAGTTCAAAACCCACGCCAAGTTCAGAGGTCAGTTCTCAACAATCAGATGGTTCTGTTCCCGGCAGAGTCGGTATGTAGCTGGAATGCTGTCGAAATGTCCCAAATGACAGCTCCGGCAAACTGATGAGAAGCAGCTATTATCTAAAGCGCTGGAAAAGCAGCTGAATAGTCTAATAAAACCACATTTCTGTCCCTGGTTCCTCCTCCAGGTCAGTTTGTTCCTGAACACCACACTCTGCCGGGCCACAAGTCCCGTCTGATGGCTCCGGATCACCTCGGAGGCATCGAGTTCGACATGCAGCTGCTGTGGAGCGCCCAGTCCTTCGACTCTCCGTACCAGCTGTGGAGGGCCACCAGCTCCTACAGCAGGTCGGAACATTCATTCACAGCCGGGGATCAAGTGTCTTTTTAGCCCCCGATTCGATCCGAGTCATTTAATATTTAGCGCCGGCTGATGCTGAGCCCACGCTCTGCTGTCTGAGAGCCACAACGCCGCTGTAATTTTAAAGTGGAGTCAATTCGGCGTGCAGAGAGGTGAAGCAAAGACATCGGGCAGCCATCGTCAAGTACAAATGTCTGCAGCAAAGCTCTGAACGCTCACGTTGCAGATATTACAGGCGGCTGTTGGTAAATGTTATTATAGATAAAAAGATGATGAAGAAGAAGAGGACAAAGAGGAAGGCGAACAAGATGAAGAAGACAACAAAGAACACGAAGAAGACAAAAAAGAAGAGGTAGAAAACAATGGAGACAAAGAAGAAGGCCGAGAAGAAGAGGAGGAAGACGAAAAAGAAAACAAAGACGACAACAAATAACATGAAGAAGAAGAAGAAGAAAACAACGGAGACAAAGAAGAAGAGGACGAAGAAAAAGAAAATGATGAAGAAGAAGAAGAACACAAAGAAGAGAAAGACAATGAAAAAGAAGATGAAGAAGACAAAGGAGGCAAAGAAGAAGAAGAGGACGAAGATAAGGAAAATGAAGACGACAACAAAGAAGAAGAAGAAGAAGAAAAAGAAAACAACGGAGACAAAAAAGGAAGAAGAAAAAGAAGAACACACAAAGAAGAAGATGAAGACAAAGACAAAGAAGAAAAAGAAAACGAAGAAGACAACAACAAAGACAAACAAGAAGAAGAAAATGAAGAAGAACAAGAACACGAAGAAAAGACAGACAATGAAAAAGATGAAGAAGACAACGGAGGCAAAGAAGAAGTAGAAGAGGACGAAGAAAAAGAAAACGAAAACGACAACAAAGAAGAAGAAGAAGAAAAAAACAACGGATACAAAGAAGAGGAAGAAGAAAAGAAGAACACACAAAAGAAGATGAAGACAAAGACAAAGAAGAAAAAGAAAACGAAGAAGACAACAGCGAAGACAAACAAGAAGAAGAAGAGGATGAAGAAGAAGGCGAACAAGATGTAGAAGACAAGAAGACGAAGAAGAAAACAAGGGAGACAAAGAAGAAAGAAGAAGAACACAAATAAGAAGAAGACCGAGGAGAAGAGAAAGACAATGAAAAAGAAGATGAAGAAAAAGAAAACAAAGACGACAACAAAGAAGAGGAAGAAGAAAAAGATAAAGAACAAAACAAAGAGGACAACAAAGAAGAAGAACAAGAAGAAGAAGAAGACAACATAGAAGACGAAGATAAGGGAAAAGAAGAAGAATAATTCTTATCATCAGCAGACGTAAACAAAGAACTGGTTGCTCATGAAATACCGATCAGTTAAAACATGTTTAACATCCGTTTCACCAAACACAACCTGAATTCTGACAGTTCCATTCATCTCATTTCACCGTCCAGCTGAAGATGAATCATGAATATTCCTTATGTTGGCAGGAAATCTGCTGGTTCTTTGCACAGTGGTGACGTCCACAGAATTAAAGGTGAACAAAGTGGAAGTGAACGTGCTGCAAAGCTGCTTCAGTCATTTCTAGAAAGCTTTAGACAGTTTAGGTAGATAAGCAGAAGATAATACATTTATATTGAGAACTTTATCTGTGAAAGTGTTTCTGGTCTGGAAGTGAATCTCAGATCTCCCAGAAGGAGTTCCTAATCTGGTTTAAGGTGAAGCCGAGACTCTCCTTGAACATTTCTGATGTTTCGCTCTTTAAAAACACAGATATCAGAGAGTTTCATCTGCTCTTTTAGATGTTAAACCCTTGTTTCTCACTGTACTTTGGTAATAACCACATTGTTTTGTCTTCGTATGTCTTCTCCAACAGGAAGGACTATTCCGGAGAGTATACCGTCTTTCTAATCCCCTGCACCGTCCAGCCGACCCAGCCGTGGATCGACCCCGGAGACAAGCCTCTGTCCTGCACAGCCCACGCTCCAGAGAAGTACGAGCTTCGTCCTTAAAGTCCAGCTTCTGCTCAGTCAGTCTGAGACGATCTGTGATGTTTCCGAGTTCGGCTGAAGCTTCTCGTTTCCGTCCGACAGGTTTCTGGTTCCCATCGCCTTCCAGCAGACCAACCGGCCCGTCCCGGTGGTTTACTCCCTCAACACCGAGTTCCAGCTGTGCAACAACGAGAAGGTTTTCATGATGGACCCGGCCTCCGCTGATGTCTCCATGGCTGAGATGGACTACAAGGGAGCGTTCTCCATGGGTGGGTGGACAGATGCTGCAGATAGAGGACTTTATCGATCCCCAAGTGGAAAGTACAGCGAGACAGCAGCAGATTAAGTGACAAAAATGACATTTACTTAACAAACTAGAAGAGCCCTCAGAGAGCTCATACCTCCACCAAGGAGCTTCAGTCCACCCCCAACACAATCTCCCATATTTTCTATGGAACGTTACAGATACAAATGTAATTACAGACAGTTCAAATTTCCTACCAACAATGCGGCCTTCACCCCATCCAACCTAATGAACAGGCGCGGCCTCTAGCGCGGCAGCTCCTAACAGCCTCCCAGCTTCTTAGACAACCAGAGATAAGAATGCCGGCCCAACCGTGCGTATGTCGCTCAGGAAGGAAAGAGAACTCCGTCACTGTCGCTGTCTGTCACGTGGAGACCCAAAATGTCATGTGGTCACAGGGGGTTACCCCAAAAACAAGAGTGCCCTCTGGTGGCTTTTAGAGTAAACCGCATTTAATTGTCCACCAGGTTACACTTACATAAAACATTCCTGGATCCAGACGGTGATCCGGATCAGTCCCAAAACTTCATCATGTGTTCCTTGTCCCATTTCACACATTTCCTGAAGATTTCATCCAAATCCATCCATGAGCTTTTGAGTTATTTAGCACACAAACAAACAAACAAACCAACCAACGCCGGACATCACACAACCTCCTTGGTAGAGGTAAAAAGAACAGACACAAAGACCAACGTACTCACTTAAAGGCAGATTTTGCAAAATAACTGGATGTAAAGTGTGTAGAATGCGAAGCAAGTTTATTTATATGACATATTTCATACAGAAAGGCAGTTCAAAGTGCGTTTAAACTTAAAAAGTAAGAAAAATTGCGTAAAAAACATTCAAATTACACAAACAGAAAGACTAAAAGATTAAAAGATAAAGTATAAAACTAACAAAAGTCATAATACATAATACATAACTAGGACTGCATTTCTTGGAAGTAAAAGATTATTTTTTGCAGTTTTTGTGCAGTTTGCTCATCAAAAACAGGTCTAGTGGACGGCATGGTGGTCATATTCATCCATGTAGCTCTCGCTCTCCTTAATTACGGCTGCAAGAGCTGCTTTGAGAATAATTTGTTGTCCAAAATCTTTATTTAGAATATTGTTTATGTGCTTAGATATGTAAATTCATCATTTCATGTCAGCGTCTCTGTTAGATGTTGCATTTCAGATGAATTTACCACATTTTTTCCAACATTTCTCAAGAAAAGAACGATTCGGTCCTCATTTAAAACTGTATTTAAAGAAGTGGACTGGCTCTATGACGGCACTTAACTCCACCATATAACATAGAACATGAACACTCATTTAGTATTATGTATGTTACTGGCTCAAAAACTCCATTACGTTATTGGCTTTATTGCATTTAAAATGGCCCATTTGTTCAGTTATTGGTTGCTACATGGTGCATATTTAAGCCGATTCAAGCAGCAGGTAGCTTAATTCCTAAAAGACATTTAACCAAACTGACCTGATCCTGCAGACCTGAGAATCTCCAGGCTTCAGTAAACACTCTGAGACTTAAGGAGAATAAGAAGCGCCTTAAATTTACTTCTGGAAGTCAGCGAGTGATGTGTTCTCTCTTCTTGGTGTTTGTGTTATTATGGAGGCCAGAAGGAGGATCTGAAAAGCCATGAATGGGAGTTAGAAATAAAACTAATCACCTTAAAACTTAATTTTTCTAAAAGACTTTTATCATATTTGAGAGACGTGTAATGAGCTTCCTTCTGGTCTGAAATTTAGCTGATTCATTACAGATATTCCTGATGTTTATAAGCCACAGATGCAGACTGGTTGCAACCTTTTCATGCACCTGTCCCGGTAATAATGTGGCTCTGCTGCCCCCTGCAGGTCAGACGCTGTACGGCCGAGTGCTGTGGAACCCAGAGCAGAACCTGAACGCTGCCTACAAGCTGCAGCTGGAGAAGGTTTACCTCTGCACCGGCAGGGACGGATACGTTCCCTTCTTCGACCCGACCGGGACGCTGTACAACGAGGGGCCTCAGTACGGCTGCATCCAGCCCAACAAGCACCTCAAGCATCGATTCCTGCTGCTGGTACGGAGACATTTCACATGTTTAAACTCCTTTAATGTAGTTTCTTCTGAGCTGTGGTGCACGTTTGAACAGAAATATTCAAAATGCATTCCATAAGTCACTAAATGAGGGTAAAAATCACCAGAAAGACCACCAGTATACACACAGTGAACAGGTTAATTAACAAATTAAGGTGTGAAAACAAAAAGAACGCTGTAAAATAATGTCAACTGCATCCGTAGCATCAGTTTTATCAGTTAAAATGTGAAACTCTGCTGATCAAACTCTCACATTTGACCAGAAATATCGTCCTGATCAGCTCCACTTTGTTGTCTTTTGCACGTGTTAATTAAAGGCAACACTTCCTGCAGATGTTTAACACCGAAACACTTCCTGACACGCCGTTTTAATGTGAAACAGATACGCTGGGTGTTGAGTCGGTTGCAGTAAATAGAAAACAGCAGTTCAGAAACAAACAGCCTCCCTGAAACACGTTGAAGTGTGACTTTTATGCCTCGTTTGCTGTTGGAGGATCTCGAGTGCTGCAGCGATGTGGGAATAGCTGCAGATTTTCTATTAAAAAGAGAAGCTTCACATCCATATTCGAGTTGTTTTCCACTTATGTACATTTTGTTTTATAGAAAAATGAGGATGCATCCTTCAGTTTTGCACTTTAATGCTTGAAAATTCAAATAATTCCATGTTGTTGCGTGATTTAGTTCATTAAGATCAAGCAGTCAGTTACATTATAGCAGATTTCTATGTATGTCGATGATGTCATTTTCTATGTGAATCATTAAATTTGAGTTTTTTGCTGTTTGTATGCAGATTTAGCTTCTTAACCATTAAAGTTCCACTATGGTCGTTGGTTAAACCCCTGACAACTCATCTCTGTGTATTAAAATTACATATTTAGAAGTTTCTTACATGAAAATAGTCAGTTTTTACCTAAAAAAAAAAGTCTTACTTCGAACTCCAAACCATTGTTTGGTCCAGAATATGCTGATTTATAAAGTCCTTGTTTCTGTCTCCCTATTCACTGTAGCCCAAGCACACCAGCTCATCTATCAGAAGTAATTCAGCGGTACATTTTGGAACCAGGAACTAATTTTAAAGTAAAACTAGAAAAGCACTCAGAGAGCTCATACCTCCACCAAGGAGCTTCAGTCCACCCCCAACACAATGTCCCAATTCACATATTTTGTCTGGAACGTTACAGATACAAATGTAATTACATACAGTTCAAATGTCCTACCGACAATGCGGCCTTCACCCCATCCGACCTAATGAACAGGCGCGGCCTCTAGCGCGGCAGCTCCTAACAGCCTCCCAGCTTCTTAGACAACTAAGAATGCCGGCCCAACCGTGCGTATGTCGCTCAGGAAGGAAAGAGAACTCCGTCACTGTCGCTGTCTGTCGCGTGGAGACCCAACATGTCATGTGGTCAGAGGGGGTTACCCCAAAAACAAGAGTGCCCTCTGGTGGCTTTTAGAGTAAACCGCATTTAATTGTCCACATGGTTACACTTACATTAAAAAATATCCTGGATCCAGACGGTGATCCGGATCAGTCCCAAAACTTCATCATTTCTTCCTTGACCCATTTCACACATTTCCTGAAAATTTCATCCAAATCCGTTCATGAGTTTTCGATTTATTTTGCACACAAACAAACAAACAAACCAACGCCGGCCATCACATAACCTCCTTGGTGGAGGTCGTAACTCCTGCATAAAGCTTAATTGAACTTTTCCGTGAGTCTAACACTCAAACATTTCCAGTTTACTTTAACTGTGTTGCCTCAGATGATTTTAGACAACTTAATCTTATTCTTGCACACCTCAAAATGGACTAAAAGGTAATATATTTAGGATTTGCACATCTGCATGGGAGCACCAGATACCAAACATAAAACTTCCTGTTTTACCTTCCACACCTTCTACCTTCTCAGCAGATTACAGGTAATTTAAAGAGCGGACTTTCTTCACCTTGAAAATGCTCTTTTAGACATTTAACAAACCTTCCTTTTGTCCTTCAGCCACAGAACGTCTACAAGTCTCTCCCACAGAACCAAAGTCAAGTCAACATTACTAGGAACTCCTCAGTTAAATGAGCCTCTAATGTTTACAGCACAGTGGAGATCCAAACATCTGGAGTCCACCTCATCTCCAGCTGCTCTGACGGTTCTTCTGCCTCCGTGTTTCCTCTGCAGGATCGTAAACAGCCGGACGTTTGCGACAACTTCTTCCACGACGTTCCCTTCGAGGCTCATTTTGCCTCCGACATCCCGGAGCTGCAGACGATGGCGTCCATGCCGGGGGTCGACGGCTTCACCATGAAGGTCGACGCTCTTTACAAGGTGGGTGGAGCCTCAAACAGCGTGAATCCAGCAGGCGGAGCAGTTTGATGGAGGGTATTCGGACTTCTTCACGCTCCGTTTGCACCACCTTATTAAATGCAAAATATAGATTTAGATAAGCTGAACACATTACGATGCGTTCAGTTGACATAATAGTGTTGGTAATTGCGTCAACTTATTATTATGAGTAATTTAAACTCATTGTTTTGCAAAGTTTGAATCCCATGTGTTCAAATATGCTACTGTAATTCATGATTATTTTTTTTAAAAAAGGGAATTCCCAGCTATTTTCTTGTAAAATGAGGTAATTTCTTAATAACCAAAAACATTTTTTAAATTATTTGGACCATTTTAATTTTTTTTAATGTCTGTAAACTTAAAAACTTGTGTTCATACAGACCAGAAAACAACTAAACAAATGGCCGACTAATAATTTACAAAAAGGACACAACTCCGTCAAGGGTACAATGCACTTATAAACCCACTATTGTCCCTCATCTTATGACTGGAGCTAACTTGAAAGTCCCACCAGTTAACTAGGTAGAGTAAAAATGTTGCTGAAAGAGTAAAAACAGACACCTCCAGAATCTCTACGTAGCTGTACGGCCATCAAGGGGCAGTGGTGGCGCAACGGTTAAGTCTCTGAGCTACTGATCAGAAGGTCAGAGGATCAAACCCCAATGTTGGGCCCTTGAGCAAGGACCTTAACCCTTCCTGCTCCATGGGGCATCGTACCATGAGTTGACCCTGCGCTCTGACCCCAACTGGGAAACAACATTTACAATGCTGTTGAAACGTATCCATGACAACAAAGGCTTCTTCTTCTTCATCAAGCTTCTGATTTTGCGAAGCTGTGTAACCTTTGACGTCTAAAACCACCCCTTTGGAAACGCTCCATAACACCTCCTTCTCTCTTTGTGTTGATCTACAGGTGGAGGCGGGTCACCAGTGGTACCTCCAGGTGATCTATGTGATCAGTCCGGAGTCTCGGTCCAGTCCGAGGATCCAGCGTTCGGCCACCTACCGGCTGAGTCGCCCCAAACGCGACCTGGTGGACCGTAGCGGACGCCTGACGCTCGACGAGTCGCTCATCTACGACAACGAGGGCGACCAGGTGAAGAACGGCACCAACATGAAGTCCCTTCGCCTGGAGGCCGGACCGTCCGCCTCCTTCAACGCCCACGTGGGCAGCTCGGTGGGCGGGGGCGTGGCCGCCGTCACCCTGCTGGTCCTGGTGCTGCTGGCCGCCTGCTTCGTGTTCCGCCGCTGCCGCCGCAACTCGGCCAAGAAGAAGAGCAAGAAGGCGGCGAAGGCCTACGAGGAGTACCCGCTCAACACCAAGGTGGAGGTGTGCATGGACAAGTGCGTGGAGAAGAACTTCAGCACCAAGCACTGCACGGTGAGGAACATCAACCTGCTGAACCGCAACCAGGAGCCCAACGGCAAGGCCAAGGTGAAGCAGGTCAACCTGGAGGTGAAACTCCACAACAACCTCAGCGACGGCACTGAGGTCTGAAACCAGGACGGAGATCAGAGGGAGGGAGTCGAATTTAACAAAACGGTATTTTCTAAACGAGAAAAGTTTGTACTAAATGGAGACGAGATGTTTGTTAATGTATTTTTATACCACTTTGAAAAAGGGAAGAGTGCGACGTGCAGGGCTACCTCAGGAATCCACACAATCATCCATCTCACTCTGATCATCACTGTTCTACTTGACGTCCAGCACCAAAAAAAAAAAAAACCCTGGTGAACGGTAGCTCAGACACTGGCGATTGTTCCTCTGCTGCGTTTAGTCACTTCACTGCTCCGGGTTTTTATGCATTAGCCCCTCAGATCTCACCCAGATGCATTAAAACTTCCACATGAGCTCCTGCTGTACGAGTGTTAAAGCGGCAGCAGCGTGCGGAGTGTAAACAACAACAACAACAACAACAAATGAATGAAACCTTTTCAAGTGCAATTACGCCACGACGTTTTGTTATTCCTCCCATGAGCAGGAGCGTTTTTTTTGCATTTTAAAAACAAAACCACGTATTTCGAGCCTTACTTAGAGACATTTGTGCTTCGACACAGGTTCTTAGTTCAGTTCGTGCTCCGACAGCTGCCAATATTAAGTGCCATGCAGTATTTTTTTATCATCGAAACAAAAAAAAAACAACAAACAAATCATCCAAAGTGTTTTTTTTTCTTTCGTGCATTTTATCCGTGTGATTGTGACGAAGAGACGCCTCTGTCCCGTCCACATGACTGACTGCTTTCGCCTTACTGCTGCCCTGATGGGAATAATCACTTTATAAAACCATGTATTTTATAGGAAACGTGTGTCTACCTGCCTTCGTTCTGCCAAAAGACACCAAAACCCCTCACTTTGCTTTTTTTTTAAATTCCTCACATCTCACTCAAATGTGTGTTTTTTTATTCATTTATGTACGATCATGTTACCCTCTTATGATGTATTATGTTACGACTCAGCTACTGATGTACCCACGGTGTTACTGTAATTTTCTTCTTTTTTTTTTTTAAAATAAAGTGTAAGACACTGGTTAGAGAGCACTGCAAAAACAGAAATATCTTCACGCGAGACGTTGAAATGTCTTTTTCTCTGGTTCCGCCTCCTGTCGTCTTTCTACTGTGTGCCTATCGAGAAAAAAACAAAAAACTACGCGGGGGAATTGTGGGAAAATGACGTTATATTTTTGGTGCTATCGTTTTGTTGGAGAAGAGGACAACAATGCTATCAATATGATGCCTGTATTTGGTGCCTTTTTTAGTAATAAAAATAAATTTGAAACACAACAACACCTCCTGTGTTCGACGTCTGCTTTGTCCGTGTGTCTGTTTTATTTTGGTAAATGCTATATCTCTCTACTACCTCGTCTTCACCTGGACTCAACCATGAAATAATTAGATTTTAGTGGTCAAAGTTTGTGTTTTGCCCTCATAAAACCTGTTTTTGGCCAAGAATTTAAATGCTAATTATGACAAAATCTCACACTAATGTCTAAATACAATAAATCAATGAGCTTTTATATGACCTTTGTAGGGCTGCACAGTGGATCGGTGGTTCGCAGCGTCGCCTCACAGCTAGAAGATCCCCGGTTCGCGTCACGGTTAGGACGACTGGGATCTTTCTGTGTGGAGTTTGCATGTTCTCCCTTAGCAGTGAAAATTTCATGTTTTTATATTTAATAGTTCCTGAGATATCGCCGTTTAAACAGCCTCAACGAGTGAAAAAACCCTGCTGAAAGTGGGTCGATGGGCAATTTTTAAAAAATGTCTCAGAAAACATTTGACATATTGATCTAAAATATCAAGTAAATAATAATAATAATAAAATAGTTTTCCATCATTCTGTGCTGTGAAAAACTTCACTCATAATAATGATAAAAATAAATATAGAAAATTAAAGAAAAAACTGCTTCCTTTCACCGATCCATGCTTATTAATGTGCCTTGCAATAGTATTAGCTTGTTTTCTTCATGTTTGAATTGTCAGAATTACACACTGCAGGACAAAAAGATACAACAAATACAAGGAATTATTACGGATGTTATTTATAATACAAGAAAACAGGAAAAAAAAGTCTAAATCTACAGTTAAAGATATTTACCATTTTTAATCATTAATATAGATCATTTTTATTCCAAATAATGGCTAATATTTGTAAAATATAAATAAATTATGAACAGAAAAATAGTATAAATATACTTTGAAATGTTTCAAAAGGAACAACTGATCTTTTTTTAATACAGATTTTTTAATTCTTGTGTTGTTATCCAGCCACCATGTTGTTGTTGAATGAATAAAATAGGATTTAAAAACAACAACAACAACAAAACAGTTAACATAAATATAAGTATATACTTTTTGATGATTTTATTAGACATTGTAAAAAATACAATTAACATTAGATTAGATTAATTCAATTAAAATCTGTTTAAAACAAAACTACCACAGGAATAGTTTTTTTTTTTTTTTACTTAACATGAGCAGCTAACTATGCAGGGTGACCAAAGTGAGTTAGAAAACACTGCTGTTAAAAGTTAAGCGTTTTTTTTCCATATTTTTTGAGGGTGTGTTTCATTTTTTCGTTTTCAACTTTGCGGCCTGATGGCGTCATCAGCAGCGACGTCACGTGTTCAGGAGGATCTTCCGGCGCAACCGCGGAAATGTAGTTCGGTGAGTAAGCTAACGGCTAAATTAGCCCGAGTAAACATGTAACAGACGAACGTTAGACACAGAAAATGGCGACGTAGCTGCTGTTTTTAGACTCTAACGTCACTTTAACGTTACCAGAAGCTTCTCATATCTGCTGTTTACAGGTTAACATCAGCATAATGTTAGCATTTACGGCTAATGTTTGGTGTTTATGGTTTATGGGGCTATTAGCATAACTATCAAGATGGCTGCTGCGTTCGTGTACAAACAGTGATATTCGTGTGTGTAAATCCTCCATAAATGCTCGAGTCCAGATGGAAACACACAAAAACAAAAGCAATAACTTAATTTTAGGAATTCTTTTACATCAAAATGAGAGTTAACCATGACATCCTGAGCGTTTCTTATTTTAAAGCTAATGTTACTTACAGTATAAAGTGCAGTTAACACATTGTTTACTGAGGTGACCAAAGCTCCAAACAGCCCAGAAAAGAAGATTTAGTTTATTTACCAAATCAAATACACATTTTAAACTACAGGAGTTGAACCAAAGTGCTGTAAAATTAGAAATAGCAACCCATGAGACATAAACACAATGACTTAAAGACAAATATAAGTAAAAATATAGTAAAATAATGATGAAATCAGGGGGTCAAGCTCTAAAGTGTCTTCCACAGCGACTTCAAAGTCTCAGCAGTTCTTGCATTAAAAGGAAAACTGTTCCACATATTAGAATCAGCTACTACTGTCCATGTGTGAGGATAATTTGCAGCCAATTATGGTCGAATGACTTGTGCTTTTATTGCCGCTGGCCAACCTGTTGCCATATTTTGGTAGTTATTTTAAGAGACGTTGGCTTTGTAACGCATCCGTACGCACATTAATGTCACTGCTGCACATATTGTGATGTGAAACCAGAAAAATCTGACAGAAAAATATCAGACTTTACAGTAAAATAATATCCTGCTGTGATCGAATTCAGGTTTCAGCTCTGTAATGATTGATTTACCTGTTAATGTGTGACAGTTATTCATCGTCATCCTGCTCCTGTCTCCTGTTGGAGGATAATTTATGATTCAGAGTTTGTCTGTTTTGAGGAACCCCCCTGAATCTGTGCTGTTCATGTGGGATTTTATGAGGTTGAGCTTCGATTTTTTCTTTATTTATCCTCTCCTATTCTAATTCCCTGGTGCCTGTAAAACCCGATTCTTCTGTTGGAAGCCCAAAAACAAACTAGAGGAAGTTCCAGTTCACAGATGTAGAATATATTTGGGTCACAGATAAAGTATTATCGGCAGCGCTGGTCTCAAAATGACAAAGCCCTCGCGTACGGGTATAATTCACATTTATCTTCTTGGGCTGGGCCTGCCCTGTACACAGGTTGGACTCAGACGCAATGAGTCTCATTAGCCAGTTATCTTTGACGTGAAGACGCCAACCACTGTTCACGTGGATTTACTGCCCCTCCCAAAACAAGAAAAAAAACTTCTTTCAAGGCACTTTTACCTTGAAATAAGTGAAAAAATCTGCCAATAGAACAAGTGAACATTTGCTTGGTCAGATTCCTTGAAATAAGACATGATATTTAGAATATTGAGGTCTTAAAATTAGCAGGGAAAACTTATTTGAAGCTATATTTTAGCAGCATTGTCAAGCTGAGGTGTCTTAGAATAAACCAGACATGATAAAGAATTAAATAGATTTAATAAGTTTAATGTCAGCTTCTTAATCTGAGATGTATTCAACTTATTTTAGTTGTATTATCGTGGCTCTTCTCTAGATTTAAGACCATCTTGTACTTGAAATCAGATCACACAGATTAATTGAAGCATTCTGAGATATAATGTCTTCTCACAGTTGGCTAGAAATCCTAATATTTAGTGGTGTTTGACAGCATTTGAAGGTGTTGTGTTTTAGGTGAAGCCAGCTACGCCCAAAAGGAGGTGTTTTAACTCAAAAGCAGACATTTGCTTTGTTTTTTTTAACACATTTTACACATGCAGCTGTTTTCTGATATGAATTGGTGATTTTCCAATAAAATGCATTTACTTTATTTCTTAAATCCAGATTATTTATCTGATACAAACAACAGCTCAGCTTGAAACATGGATGAAATGAAATGAACCTTGTTTCTGGTAAAATACAACTAGAACAAGATCATTTCAAGATTGTTTAACTTAACAAGATATTTAAGATGCGTTGTCTTAAAACACGTCCCTCCATGTTGCTGAAATGTTACCTGTAAAGTGAATTTATCTACATTTTGACTAAAATACGACAAATAAACTTGGTAAGATGTGGAGATTTTGCAGCGTGCATTCAGTTTCTTCATAACAATGGCGAACTTTCCATGGGAACAGGATAAGAAGGAAGCTGGGAGTGTGGCTATTCCTGTTTCCATAGCAACAAAGATACTGAGTGCAGACTGTCTATGACCCCAAGGTCACATAAGGTTAGACGAATAATAACACAAGCAGAGTAAATAATATAGCGAATCCAATCATGGTAGAATCAAGGAATAATATATATATATCATAAAACAATATAACACACCCATAAGTCGGCTTGTATCTGAGGGTAGCGGACATGTTTCGTTAAAAATCAGAAGCACAGTTCATATGGAGTTAGTTAGTGTTTGTTCCTCAGCTTTACTGATGTGCTTTTTTATTATCAGGGCCCGAGCACTACAGTGCAAGGACCCTTTTGTTCCCTTACTGTTTCTTTGTTTCTTTCTTTTTCTTACGCCACTTTGAACCCCAATTTGACCCCCTAACATGCTCAAAAACTCCCCAAATTTGCCACACCCATCAGGACTGGTGAAAAATTAGATATTTTGGGGGAATTACACATATGAATGGCAAAATGACTCAATAGCGCCACCTTGAAAATTGGGCTTTAGTGGAGTTAATACGGCTAGTTTCACGTACAACTATGAAATTCAGTACACAGGTACAGTAGCCTGAGACAAAAACATTCCTGCTTTTAAAATTTCAAAAAAGCTCAACGGCGCCCCCTAGAAAATGTGGTGCGCAGGCGTTGAAATTTAACGAACTCCTCCCAGGATTTTTATCCGATCTTCACCAAATTGGCTGTGTGGCATCTAGACCCCTCCAGGATGAAAAGTTATTAAAATCTCGTGGCTGCGTCACAAGGTGTGGGCGTGGCATGGCGGCCATTTTGAACAAAATCGCCATGTGGAACGAAATGGGTTTTGGAGGTGAAGGGATCCACGTAAAATCACCAAATCCACACAAATCCTCATTAATCTCAAGAACTAATGTTTGATATACAATTCAGGAATGGACGTGGTCAAACGGCTCCACAGCGCCCCCTACAAATATTCAAATACTCATATAAAATCACTGCTTTATCTTACAAACATGAAATTTGGTACATGTGCAGAGCAGAATGAGACAAACGCTATTGCATGCCATAGACCATTCAAATGATCAGGATCGTTATCGGGCTTCTGCAGAGCTTGATGATGAGCTGATCATTTGAATCAGGTGTGTTGGAAGATTGAAACATCTAAAACATGCAGGATAGTGGCCCTCGAGGACCAGGATTGCCCACCCCTGCCATAGACATCCCGATCGTCTCCACAGCGGTGGTGCGGAGGGGAGCGAGGGCCCGTCCGATGCTGCTTGCAGCTTTAATTGTCTGTGCAGCTTCAGTTTTTAGCTGGTATGATGGCGTCTTCACGTATGGCAAAACAATGGATGCATTTTTTAAAATACAAGGTTAAATAACACAACAAAGTAGGTGTTGTTGTGATTTTAGATCAGATATTTGCAGCGTATTTGTAACCATTTGGCACCTGGTGGTTCTCCGCTGTCTGCCTCTGATTGGCAGACAGCGATAAAGGGAGTCAGGTGAGCGACAGGTGCAGACGATTGTCGACGTGAAGCCAGAGAAGCACGCGAGGTTTCAGCTTTGATCGAGGTGAGATGTTTGTGAGATGTTTTTTAAAGGGTTGCTCATTGACAAAAATGAAAGCAGGCTTTTGTAACAGCAGCCTCTGATATTACAGTATGGCCACACAGTTTTAATGAAGAGGATGATTTCCTGCTGCGTGTGAGAAGGCGGCGTGGCTGGTATGTGTTGGGATGTTTATTAAAAAATGTGTCTTAATTGTGATAAGTTAATCTTGAATTCAGTAGTTAATTGTGTTTTTATTATTTGTGTTTGACAGCAGCTGTTTCCGGCTGTCCTTTTTGGTTTTGTTTATACGATTTGTTTGAGTTAGACCGCTCGTCCTTGCTGGGCCCGTAGATGAAAAGACCAGGGCCCGTCTTCACAAAGCGTCTCAGAGTCCTCTAAGAGAGCTCCTGACTTAGCCTTAAAACTCCCAGCAAGGAATCTGAGCTTAAGAGTGATTCAGGAAGTTTCTGATGATGACTCTGAGCAAGGAGGGAACACAAACTTTTATCTTAGTGAGGAGGTGTGGTTGACCCCGTTGCTAGGTGTGACGCAGTCTAAAGGCTGTGATTGGTTGGTACAAAAAGGGGGAAAGGGACAAAAAGAAAGAATGCGCTCCTGGTAATGAATGGACAGTAAAATCAACCGATCATATAACTTGGACTGTATTCAGAAATGTGTAATGGTGACATTAATTTTATGTCATGATGATGAAACTCAGCTAAATTAAATTAGTTGTGACTCAGCTTCAAATGTTTGAACGTACCTCATTAACATGTCGATTATACTGATTTGCTTATTGTCATGTTTACTGTCCATGTCGGTCATTTTACTTCATGTGTTTGATATTAATGGTGGACTCAGACTCAGCTGTCAGCAGGTCCTGTGATGCTGTGAGAAGCTCTGGTACGAGCTGTAATCCCAAGGAGAGGAGATTGAAATTAATAAATCGCGCAACGATACAAGGCTGTGAAAGACCGTAATGATCTGACTGGTCTGACTGGTCTGACTGGTCTCTCTGCTGACAGATGGTTGTCACAGACCCAAGTCATCACTGCTACATTGGTGCATTTTTCCTGTGGTCAGGTATCACAATGTTGTGATGACTTTCATCTCAGGACTTATTACGTTACTGCGCTGTGTGGGACAGTAAACTCATCTTGATGAGGTCAACCACAAACATTATTTCTGCACAATCAAGCCGATAGCGTGTTATTAAATCGCTGTCTTTTAACGTCTTTTAACGTACAGAGAATATCTCTCCTTCCTCTCTGTCTTTCTGCCATCTTGTCTGTTTAAGACACTCTTAGGCTTCTTAAAAGTCCTCCTCCCTCCTCCTAACAGTTTCCACCTTAGCAGCTCTCTTAAGGCCTGAGACGCTTTGTGAATAACTTTTATCTCACCAAGGGAACGATTCTAAGAAAAATCTGAGAACTCGAGAAATTCTAAGATTTTTCTAAGAATGACATCACTAAAATCTACTTTTAGCCTTGGGATGCTTTATGAATACGGGCCCTGGAGTGCATCATGTGAGAGCGGACTAACTTCTTATATTTTTGTTTATTGTTTTGTTTGTTTTGTTGGTTTATTCACTTCCCTGTTTGATCCTGGGTAGTAAATTATCCAACCTTAATCCCTGAAACCCGACTTCTGTGAGATGGTTATTAACACGAGTGAACTGTTTGCAGTGCTTTTTGATGTGCAGTGATTTCATCCTTGGTTTATCTGGGCTAAAGTGCAATAGGAATTAATGGTATAAGTAATCAGAACCCTTTGGATGAACAGGATGGCGATTTTATGAGGTGCACTGTGAATAATAAATATTAACATTTGTATGCTTTAATTTCCGGTCCTCCGTCTTATTTAATTCTTGGCCTGTAGTGTCTTGTTCTACATTTTGAACTGGTAACTTATAAAATCTGAACCATAATAAACAGATGTCTTTGACACCCATTTCCACCTGAAGATGGAGCCAGAGTGCAGCAGATATTCAGTGAAACTCCAAAATACAAAGTGATGTTTCCTTATGAAAACCTCCACACAGTCATATAACTGTAGACAAATGTAATCCTGAATATATTTAATGTAAACACAACTTGTGCTCTCAGTCATTTTATAAAACAAAGCTGTAGTATTCCTTGTATTCCGTGTATAACTTGTCAAACTTAAATTACCTGTTAAAAGTGCCTTAAAGGGCAGTTGGAGGCGAGCTGGAATAAACAAATGTCTGCCAACCACTGAAAAGCCACCACAACTTTCTCCTTTGCATTTTTTTAACTGTCAGTGGTCAAAGCAAAGCATGTTTATTGGTGCAGCACATCTCAAGCGCAGAGGGAATGCTTTAAAAATGTAAGATCAACAGCATAAAAACATTATAAAAACAAGCCATGCGAAACTAAAACAATAGAAAGCCATTTAAAGGTTCAGTATGCAAGCTTGTGAACATAAATATAGCATTAAAATAGGTGTAGAGATGTAGTAGAGTAATGGCGTCTCCTCAGCAGAGAGTTAAGTGTTTTCTGTGTTTTGGTAGCCTGTCTGGTTGCGTGTGCATTTTAGTGCATTTCAGTGCATGTGAGTCCCTCCCTTTGAGACTATTGGTCCTCTTATACCCCTTTTCCACCGAGCTGGTTCCAGGTCTAGTTTGGAGCCACAGCCTGACTTAGCACCAGTTCTTTGTGTCTCCACCACCTAAGCACCGACCCCAGGTTCTAAAAACTGGTCCAGAGCTAAGCACCGAGTACATCAGGGGCTGGGGGTGGGGTTATGGTGACCAACCATCAACGGTGGAAAGGGACACACAAGCGCTAATTAGTGTCCTTGTTCTCCAGGACGTCCCTGGTCCCATCACACATGTATTGGAATGACTCCTGGAAGTTTACCACAAACTGTTGACCTGAAATCCGCTACAGTTGTGTCCCACCAGTAGCGTGATCACGGATGTGTCCAGGCAACAGGAGGACCTCCGCCTCACTATCAGCCTTAAGACCATCTATAGAGATAAACATAGATATTATCATCAACTTACTGTTTAACTGCTATGTAATGGATGCTAGCGTAGTGGTTTTACGGTGACCCAATGGCGTCGCTCCAACTTGACTCCTTGTCAATGAAAAAGCAAACAGGTTCTTAGGAGGAACCAGATTAGAACCAACTGAGCACCAGAACTAGGACCTGGTTCTTCTTGGTGGAAAAGTGGCATCAGTGCTCATCAAAAGGCTTCGTGTCATCTCATTGTGAGATTCTCCTTCTTCTGGCTTGTGGCTCTCAAAACTGACGACAAACTAACCTACATACTCTGACGTGGGCACTTCTTTTGCTGTTCTATCACTTTTCATGTCCACTAAGTTGTTTGTCTCAGAACATTATTACCTCCGCCAAGGAGGTTATGTTTTTGCTGGAGTTGGTTTGTTTGTTTGGTTGTGTTCAAAATAACTCTAAAAGTTATGGATGGATTTGGATGAAATTTTCAGGAAATGTGTGAAATGGGACAAATGATGAAATGTTGGGAGTGGTCCAGATCACCGTCTGGATCCAGGATTTTTTAAAAAGATTCTTTAGCATTGGGAGTGTTAGAAAGCCTTGCCGTGCCGCCTTGTGGTAGGAAAGTGAATTGCGCATATATGGTGGGTGTCGGCTGCTCGTGCTCAACCACAGCAATGCTATGATGTGAGAGCGATTACCGGACAAATAACTTTTTTTAAGGATACTTTATCATTGGAAGATTGTGTTGGGGGTGGACTGAAGCTGCTTGGCGGAGGTCTGCGCTCTCTGAGTGCTTTTCTAGTTAATTATTGTTTTCCAGACTCAGACTCAGGTTCTAACTTAGCCGCTAGCCATTAGCATAGCCTTAGCCACTGTGAGAGAAGCTAATTTCCTGGTTTGTGTTTCTTGTTCAGTTTTAGCTGCTTGAGAAACATTTCTGAGACCACAGAATGACGACAGACAGAGGGAGGAAGCTGCGTCACACCTGAAGTATTTAATTTATCATAATCGGACGATAAAAATACAGATATCAACACCTGGAAAAATGTTAAATATCTGCCACGATAATCAACCGGGCCGATAATCAGTCTATACCTAGTTTGCGGCACCTGATGATGATGAGAAAACATCTTACCAAGAAGGCAAGATGTGTTGCAAGATGATCCATTAACCTGGTTCTAATGGTGGATTTATGTAATATGCTGTGGAAGTTAATATTACTGTGGTGCAAAGTAACTAAAGGCTGCTTCTCCATGTTTAGTTGTGAGAACAGGTAGCAGCCTGGTGGCCTGAGAGGCTGAGGAGGTCCATGTAGGAGCAGAGGTATGTTTTAGTCTTCAGCTGTTGATAGCTATTCTCTGACATGCTAGAAGCCACTGAGAAAAGACCTTCACAGTTAATCGAGCCTGCTGGAAAGTCTGCAACTTCCTGCCTGGACATGAATCCTCTGGATAGAAGACATCAGCAGTGAAATCTCCAGACTGATTCATCGTCTCCTTGCAGCACCTCGTGGCTTCACGTCTGTCGGTCCTGCAGGGATCCGGGACAGTTAAACTCAGGCCAGACGCGCTACAGACTATTGAGGTGGACGAGAGCCTGGAGGCAAAGACGGTTTCCTCATTAAAGCAAAGCAATCACCCAGACTCCTTCACTCTGCTCTTGAAAACAAGCAGAGAGGCTGACATCTGTGCATCTTCGCCGTCTGACGGCTTCCACGCAGCTCCCGATCCGTTTATATGTTCAGCGTGATCGTGAAGAGCGATCGTTGAACGTTAACGGCGCCAAAAACCTTTATAACACACTCAACTGCAAGCCGTCTTCTGTGACCTACTTTATGTCGGGCTGTAATACGACACGCTCTCCTCATAATATCCCTTTACAGAAGTGTTTCGGTTCCGCTCAGCAACAAGGCCAACCCACATTGGCTGTTAACAGATTTTATATCACCGACGAGAAGCAGCGACCTCATTAATAAAAAGCTTTCCCTTGGTGAAAAAGCCATTATTCATGCAAATAAAAATGTTTGTAAGTCATTAATACGTGATTTTTTTTTTTGGCCTGAATAGCAGGTAACCTTGTCCCATTAAACAGAGGACAGTGGGATCCTGGTAAATTAAAGAGCTCGCTGACAGACAAGGCAAACAATGCTGGAGTAGGATATACACCAGTGGAAGGGATTAAAGGAGGAACTCAACGTATTTCAACATTTTGACAGTGCGTAGGACCCTACTGGAACGCAAGGGATTATTTTTCGTCCGAAACAGCCGCGTTTTTGAGGGCCTAAACGTGCTCAAAAACTCATGAAAATTCGATATTTTATGGGACTTGTGCATGTGTGTGGCAGAATGGCTCCATAGCGCCCCCTCTGCAACATTCGTAACATTTACCACGGGCAGGACGTTTCACCTACATCTCCGAAATTTGGTAGGAATATGTAGCAGGTCAGGGCGGACAAAAAAGTCACTGGCAACCATACTCTGAACCCAACAGGAAGTCCGCCATTTTGCATCAACTGTGAGAATTTTGGTCACTTTTTATCATTTTCAAGAGCGAACTCCTCATAGGGGGCAAGTCCAAGACACCATATGCCAACATCCACTTACAGTCATGGTGCCACCTGGTGGAAACTGGATTTACACTCTGATGTGCTATTATTAGCCGGTTGACCACACTACCCTTAAATGTGGTGACATAAGCCTTAAGACATTGGTACCCCTTTCCCACCGAGCTGGTTCCAGTGCTAGTTCAGAACCAGAGCCTGACTTGGCACCAGTTCTTTGTGTCTCCACCACCTAAGCACCGGCTCCAGGTGCTAAAAACTGGAGCTTAGCAAGCACCAGTGCTAAGCTGGTCCAGAGCTAAGCACCGAGTACGTCAGGGGGTGGGGGCGGGGTTATGGTGACCAACCATCAACGGTGGAAAGGGACACACAAGCGCTAATTAGTGTCCTTGTTCTCCAGGACGTCCCTGGTCCCATCACACATGTATTGGAATGACTCCTGGAAGTTTACCACAAACTGTTGACCTGAAATCCGCTACAGTTGTGTCCCACCAGTAGCGTGATCACGGATGTGTCCAGGCAACAGGAGGACCTCCGCCTCACAATCAGCCTTAAGACCATCTATAGAGATAAACATAGATATTATCCTCAACTTACTGTGTTTGTTGCTGTTCAGATTCCACACCTTAACAAGTACAAGCTTTGTATTTGTATAAATTTGCAGGTGCCATACACTAGCTGAAATAACCCTTATTTCAGCTCGTTAGATATCCCTTTCTAAAAATGTCTTTTTACCTAGTAGCTATTCTTAAATGTCTGCAAAGCTTGGTGATATTTAACCTTGGAGTTTTATTGTTATATTTTATTTCATTCATTAAGGTAATTAAAATATAAGGTGGTGGTGGTAACAGTGGTGGAAGTGTTAGCATCGGTTAGCATTTCTCATAAGTTCCTCTCCACTGTTGCAAAAACGATTAAGAAAAAAGAAATAGAATAAAATAAATCAAACAAATACATCCAATAATACACATAATATTAAAATAAAAACAAGGCTTGGTCATACAGAATACAAGGAATCCTTTAATTGATTGAGTTTTATGTGTATTTTTGCATAACTTTAGCTCAAAATAAGTCAAGCTAATCTCCATTATTAATAGTACTGTAGGATCTCAGCCTGAACACTTGTTACAGTCAGATAAAGTTGTATTCTACATCATTTTTGTAGGGTTTTAACCCCTAACATTCAAATTTCTCTGGTAAATTCACAGCGTCTTAACCTCGATTTTTAAACTGGTCCAGCTAAAGTCTTAATTTTCGACTGGTGCAATAAATGTTGCTTTAAATGTGCTGTACAAACAACAGTTTTATTTTACACTGTCACTTAAAATATTACTGAATACAGAGTGAATAACGTAATATTTACCTCGTAGGTGGGCTAGAAA
>CM045449.1:4549641-4637982 GCA_024666655.1 Dascyllus trimaculatus
GATTTTTTTAAAAAAAAAAGTCTTGCAAGCATTCATTTAATTAAGTGGTAATAATAGGTCCAATGAATGTTCCTGGTCTTTGCGACACTTAGCAGGCTCAGAATTATAAAGCTGTGGTCCATCACATGCATATGAATATGCATTTTTGACCTTTGTGAAATCTAAACTACTTTTACGATCCTTATTTCATGTTGTTAAACTGGACCTAGTTTGGCTACTCTCTGTTTTTTATGTTGTTTTTGGAGTTTTGTTTCTTGAAGAGTGAAATTGGGGCTGCACAGTGGCTCGGTGGTTAGCAGCTTTGTCCGTGTGTCTGTTTTATTTTGGTAAATGCTATATCTCTCTACTACCTCGTCTTCACCTGGACTCAGCCATGAAATAATTAGATTTTAGTGTTCAAAGTTTGTGTTTTGTCCTCATAAAACCTGTTTTTTGGCCAAGAATTTAAATGCTAATTATGACTAAATCTCACACTAATGTCTAAATACAATAAATTAATGAGCTTTTATATGACCATTGTAGGGCTGCACAGTGGATCGGTGGTTAGCAGCGTCGCCTCACACCGAGAAGATCCCCGGTTTGCGTCCCGGTTAGGACGCCTGGGATCTTTCTGTGTGGAGTTTGCATGTTTTCCATGTGCAGCGTGGGTTTTCACCAGCTTCCTCCCACAGTCCAAAACATGCTGAGGTTAATGGATGATTCTAAATTGTCCGTAGGTGTGAATGAGAGTGTGCGTGTCTGTCTCTATGTGTAGCCCTGTGATAGGCTGGTGACGTGTCCAGGGTGTCCCCTCCCTTCTCCCTGAGTCGGCTGGGATAGACTCCAGTCCCCCCGCGACCCTACAGAGGATTAAGTGGTGTATAGATAATGGATGGATGGATGTCATTCCTGTGCATGTACGCTGATCAGCCATAACATGATGACCACCGGCCTAATATTGGGTTGGTCCCCCTTATGTGCTCAAAAATGCTCCGAACCATTGGGCATGGACAAGAGGACCTCTCAGGGTGTCCTATGGGGTCTGGAACCAGTGGATCCTTTGGGTGCTCTGGCTTGTGCAGTGGGGCCTCTGTCAATCCAACTTGTTCCACTGCATCCTGTTGATGTTTGATCAGAATGGGGTGTAGGAAGTTTGGAGGTCAAATCAACATGTTGGACCATTGTCATGTTCCTCTACATGTTCCTGATTGGTTGATGTTGTTTCCATGTGGTGGGGTGAATTTTCATCCAGTGACATTTGGGACTTCCATCAGCATGAGGGAGTGTGTTTGTTGTGGGACGATGTTTATTTGGGTGTCTAAGTCTGATCAGGGTTTTCCACCACATAGTACCAATATGATCCATGTTATTCACTTCACCTGTCAGTGGTCGGGATGTTGTGGCTGATCAGTGTTAAGACAGGTTTTTTTGCATGAAGACACATACATGTAGGTGGACTGAATGATAATGGATCTGCATATTTCTGCGTATTCAAACACCAACAGGTGGCAGCAAACACCTCACAGACAACCAGACAACAATAAGTGTGTCAGAGAGGAAAGATTCCCCCCTGCAGAAACAGGATGTGTCCAGACATGGGGGTTTGTGCAGTCATGTGATCCCCCTCTGCTCCTCCTTATCGCTTATGTAATCCTCGTCTCAGCCATGTGCTCCCCCTCTAACCGCTGACCTGAATATGGTAATTGCGACCACTTATCCGCAGAAGTAGGCGTTTTCTGTCCTCCAGCAACTGATGTGCAGACAATAAAGGTGGCTCGGGGTGATGCTGCACGAGTTGCGCCGTGAAGGAATGGAAGTCTCGGGGAGTTATGTGGTGAAAAGTCCAGTCTGCACACCAGCCTTTGTTCACAAAGACAGAGGCAGCTGTCACACCACTTCCTCATCGGCGGCGTCTCGTGAAAAATGACATTGTTTTTTTCACAACGGATAATTATCAAAATGTAAGCGAGAGCAGAGAGATCAATTTACACATACCGAGGAAGTCATGTGGCCTCACATACACTAAGATTACTTTACAAGGAGAACAAAGACAGATATGAGCTGGTCGTACTGGGATTTTTAATAATGAACAGGGTGATGAGAATGGATGAGGATAACACATTACTTCAGCGCAGCCTGAGGTTTGTTTATTTCTCCATGCTCTGCATTCTTTCCAGCCTATTTTGTGTTCTCCTTCCTCAACCAAACTGCTCAGTCTGTCACCCATGCCGCCCAGTCATAGATGAGTATTGTCTGGACGCCTGTATGGAAGCCTATTCCTGCCAAGAAAAGGAAAAACAGATGAGAGTTTGGCATGAAAAAAAAACTCATTGTACGTCAGAATTTGACAGCCTGCTTATTAATTTTTAATAGGTAACTTTAAAAAAACGATATTTCAGAACTGTGACTCTGTAATTAAATTTTTTGATGTGACAAGTATCCCACCATGCATTTTATATTAACAAAAACTGGTAGTAGAAACATGAAAAATAAAAACTAGAAAAGCCCTCAGAGAGCTCATACCTCCTCCAAGGAGCTTCAGTCCACCCCCAACACAATCTCCTAATTTACATATTTTGTATGGAACGTTACAGATACAAATGTAATTACACAGTTCAAATATCCTACCGACAATGTGGCCTTCACCCCATCCGACCTAATGAACAGGTGCGGCCTCGAGCGCGGCAGCTAGCTTCCTAACTGTTAAAGTTCCACTCTGGTCATTGGTTAAACCCCTAAAAACTCATCTCTGTGTATTGAAATTACATATTTAGAAGTTTCTTACATGAAAATAGTCAGTTTTTACCTAAAAAAAAGTCTTACTTCGAACTCTAAACCATTGTTTGGTCCAGAATGTGCTGATTTATAAAGTCCTTGTTTCTGTCTCCCTATTCACTGTAGCCCAAGCACACCAGCTCATCTATTAGGAGTAATTCAGCCGTACATTTTGGAACCAGGAACCAATTTTAAAGTAAAACTAGAAAAGCACTCAGAGAGCTCATACCTCCACCAAGGAGCTTCAGTCCACCCCCCAACATGATCTCCCAATTCACATATTTTGTATGGAACGTTACAGATACAAATGTAATTACATATAGTTCAAATGTCCTACCAACAATGCGGCCTTCACCCCATCCGACCTAATGAACAGGCGTGGCCTCTAGCGCGGCAGCTCCTAACAGCATAAGATAAGAATGCCGGCCCAACCGTGCGTATGTCGCTCAGGAAGGAAAGAGAACTCTATCATTGTCGCTGTCTGTCGCGTGGAGACCCAACATGTCATGTGGTCACAGGGGGTTACCCCAAAAACAAGAGTGCCCTCTGGTGGCTTTTAGAGTAAACCGCATTTAATTGTCCACCCGGTTACACTTACATCAAAAACATTCCTGGATCCAGACGGTGATCCGGATCAGTCCCAAAATGTCATAATTTGTTCCTTGTTCCATTTCACATATTTCCTGAAAATTTCATCCAAATCCGTCCATTACTTTTTGAGTTATTTTGCACACAAACAAACAAACAAACCAACGCCGACCATCACATAACCTCCTTGGCGGAGGTAATTAACCAATTTAATTACAATTAAAATACATATACTTACAATACTTGCGATGAAACATAATTATAAGATCCATTTTTGAAGTGAAATTATGAAATAACTGAGAAAAATAACTCAATGAACCTGAAAATTATAACTTTTATGTCCTAATTTTAACTGACCAGTATAGTTTTTATTTACATCATGGCTAACTTCATTCATTCATTTTTTTTTGTGTTCTTGGCACCTCCGGGCTTCCATACATTCTCCCCTTACACCAATCATAACAATGGGAGTGGGCGGGGCCCCGTCAGGTTAGGTTGTCACTCTCATTGGGTAAATAACAAACCACCCACTTATTTTGAAGCCTGCCGTTTGGGAGTCACGAGAAGTTTAACGTTAGCGAAGCTCCGCGGAGATGACACCGAGGAGAGCGAAAATAACACCGACAAACCGGGACAAAACCGCTCCGCCGGGGGGTTTCTGATAAGCGGCTCGAATCACGGCTCCGGGCTCCTACTTTGCCAGCCCACCTGCGCTCGGGGCGGCTCGTCTCGCAGAGGAACCGTTGGAGGCTGCTAGCAGCGGAGCTAGCTAACCAGCAGCTAGCGGGCTAACTAGCCGCAGCGCCCGAGTGGAGTGACCAAGTCGCGGCGTGTGGAAGCTAACGTCCCGCTAACGACGCGGAGGCTACTTTTGGAGAACCGTTGGGGTGTTTATTACCCGGAGAAAGAGGTGGAGATCGTTATCAGCGCCGGTGCCAGCTGCATTGTTGTGCCCGTCTTCCCTTCTTCATCGTCGGCGGAGCGTCCTGACTGCACACCGCTGAGTCCATGCATGCTAGCAACAGCTGCAGCCAGTTAGCGTGATGTGTCACACTAGCTAACGAACCAGTTTCTGCTTGTTTTTAAAACGACGCTCGGGACACGGAAGAGGTTGAATCATCCCACCATGACGCCTGTTTATTAACTGTACTTTAATGTCGTATCGTCCGACAGCCAGTCGTCCCTCCAGAAGAACCAGACGCGGAGCATGCAGGAGAAGAAAAGACCGGAGATAAGTAGATAGGGGACGCCGGACACTACCGAGTTAAAACTGGACTGTGTGGTTCTTTCGCCACCGATTTGGGATTGAGTTTGGCGGTCTGACAGAGAAAGTCGAGGATGAAGAAGTTTTCCAGAATGCCAAAGTCCGAGAGCGGCGGGCTCGGAGGGGCGTCCGGGTCCGGATCCAGCTCCGGAGTCAGCAGCTACTTCGGGAAAGTGTTCGCGGTCGGTCGGTACCAAGTCACCGTGGAGGAGCTGATCGCAGAGGGTATGTAGAGTGTTTTCTGGGACACACCCGCCAGACAGCTTAAAGCTCCAGCCTTGTGCGTGTTGATAACTGGTTTAAACTTATCAGTAAAAGCTCAGATTTTCCCCTCAAACATCTGCTTATTCCACAAGAAGCCCTCCACAGAGTGGAGTCGACTGGTGCTCAAACTGGGGCAGCAGGGATTTGGCTGCTGGCTTGAATTAAAACTTCTCCCCATACAGCTGTGGTTTACATCCTGCTTCAGCTGCTCCACTCGGGGGGGAGTTTGGCCTCCAGGGTATCAACGGTCCAGTCCTCCTGTGTCAACATACAACACTGTAAAGATCCAGCCATTGGAAATCACTCCACAAGTTCTCTGACAGTTTGAGGATTTATTCGGTGGTATAAAAGGTTGTCCTCTCTTTACAGGAGAGCTAGAGATTAGTTTCTTAATTGATGAGTGGAAACAAGTCATAATTCTCTCATTTCAGCTTCTTAAATGAGGCTATTTGCTGGTTTCTTTGCTCATCTGTGACTGTAAACTGAATATTTCCTGGTTGTGGACAAAACAACACATTTGAAGACACAATCTTTGACTTTGAAAAACACAGATGGGCATTTTTCTGACATTTTATAGACCAAACAACTAATAGATTTAATGAGAAAATAATCTACAGATTAGTCGACAAGGAAAATAACCATTAGTTGCTGATATTTCATTGGTTTCACGTCAAAATTGTGTCCTGAAATGTGAATATTTGCTGGTTTATTTACTCATCTGTGGCTGTAAACTGAATATTTCCTGGTTAAGGACAAAACAAGACATTTGAAGACACAATCTTAAGCTCTGGTCAACTCTAATAGACTTTTTTGACCATTTTCTGACATTTTATAGACCAAATAACAAATCGATTATATGTAAAAATAATCTACAGATTAATCGACAAGAAAAACAACCATTAATTGCTCACAGTTCATTGGTGTCAAGTCAAAAATATGTCTTGAAATCTGATTATTTGCTGATTTCTTCACATATCTGTGTCTGTAAACTGAATATCTCCTGGTTGTGGACACAATCTTAAGCTCTGGTCAACTCTACTAGACTTTTTTGACCGTCTTCTGACATTTTATAGACCAAATAACAAATCGATTATGTGGAAAAATAATGTATGGATTAATCAACAAGGAAAATAGCCATTAGTTGCTGACAATTCATTGGTTTCAAGTCAAAATTGTGACTTAAAATGCGAATATTTGCTGGTTTCTTTCCTCATCTGTGACTGTAAACTGAAAATATCCTGGTTAACGACAAAACAAGACATTTGAAGACACAATCTTAACCTCTGGTCAAGTCTGGCTGACATTTTTGACCGTTTTCTGACATTTTATAGACCTAATAACAAATCAATTGTATGGAAAAATAATCTACAGATTAATCGACACGGAAAATATCCATCAGTTGCTGACATTTCATTGGTTTCAAGTCAAAGTTATGACTTGAAATGTGAATATTTGCTGGTTTCTTTACTCCGCTGTGGCTGTAAACTGAATATTTCCTGGTTGTGGACACAATCTTAAGCTCTGGTCAACTCTAATACACATATTTTCACCATTTTCTGACATTTTTTAGACCAAACAACTAATTCATTAAACAAGAAAATAATCTACAGATTAGTCGACAAGGAAAATAACCATTAATTGCTGACAATTCATTGGTTTCAATTCAAAATTGTGACTTGAAATCAGATTATTTGCTGGTTTATTTCCTCATTTGTGTCTGTAAACTGAATATTTCCTGGTTGTGGACACAATCTTAAGCTCTGGTCAACTCTAATACACATATTTTCACCATTTTCTGACATTTTGTAGACCGTATAACTAATAAATTAAATAACAAAATGACCAGCAGATTGGTCGCCGAGAAAAAACAACCGCTAGTTGCTGACAGCTCATTGGTTACAACTCGAAACTGCATTCTCTAACAATGCAATTTGTGAATTGCGAAGGCTGCAGTTTAGGATGTAGGTTACGCAGTCTGCATCTGTGTCAGTGGTTGTACAAATTCTTACCAACCGCCTTGTGCAGAAGTCACAGTTTTGACGGTATCTGATGTGGTAAATCTACTACACAGTGAATATTGACGTTTGAAATATAAAACATTACAATAAGTACTCCAAATCAAATCACAGTCTGATATTTTCCACATTTTTCTAAGCTTTACTTGCAGCTTTTAAAGTTTCCTGCCTCCAGTGACTGATTTGGAGACGCTGGAGTTTTATGTTAACATGCACTAGTGTGATTGGATTGCAACATTAGAATAGGAAACAACCGGCCTCCCTGCGTAAACACATAGAGGACGACTTGTGCAACAGCCGTGCCCGTCTGGTCCGCCTGCTGCAGCTCTGTGGGATGTGGACGGACTCGTTATGTTGAAAATTCCCTTCGTGGCTTCACAGAGCTCCGCGTTCGGGGACGTCCTCCGTCAGGCAGGCGGAAAATGAGGAAGCGTTTTGTGAAACGGCCGTGTGTTCGCAAACGGCTCGGAGCTTATCGGCGCGTTAATTGGACACATGCTTTGATTTATTGACCTCCGCGGCCGATTCGACCGCTAATTAGCTGCTGGAGTTTGGGAGGAAGTCGGGTTTTTTTGAGGCCTTTAGTTCTCAGAAAATGCGATACTGATAAGAGGTGTCACCAAATACTAAAGCACGGCGCTGAATTTTACAGTTTGTTCTTTAGCAGTGGGTTGCTGTGTGAGGCAGTGATGGAACAGGACAGTTTAATTTTATTTTTTTGCATAAATCAACAACTTCTCTACTCAAACTGGAGGATTTATTTCTTTCAAGTAATGCAAACGTGAACGATTTCATATTGTTGCTCCCAGATAGCTTTAATTGAAAGAAATGAGGCAAAGTTATCACTCTTTATGATCAGACACACTTGGCGTGCTTGCTAATGTAATTACAGAACCCGTAATCGTCCTGTGCAAGTCGCTGTAAATACCGAGCGCTCGCTGAACCCTTCAGACGTGACAGGCAAGTCTCTTCAGGTAACGCAGCGCCGTAAACACGCCGCTAACGTCAGCCTGGTGAACTCAGATGAAAAACAAAACAAGCAACGCAGCCCTCCCCGCGAGCGGTCACGAGTCCGTGTCGTCGTGTAATCACGCGGAGTGGCTGCGGCTGGTTTCGCTGAGCGAGGCGCGCAAGGTTGCGTCGCGACCTTTGCTCATCAATCTGTCCCAAGGTAACGGCGGAGTGTCAGGGCTGCTCGGTTAATCATACAGCAGCACGGGCGCGTTTCATTTCGCTCACAGAGTCGGCTGCACTTAGACGTGGGGGAAATGTGAAAGCAGAATATTGCTCGTCAGTAAGGCGGAAAGAATGCTGCTGCAAAAAAGGAAAAAGAGCAGAAGTGCTGCTGCTGAACTGACATCTGTGTACAAGTTAATCTGCAGTAAAGTCAGCTGTAAATCTGCTTGAGTAAACTGTTACTTTAATATTTACTGCTGCTTATTAGTAAGACCAGCGTGCCATTTTTGCTGGGTCAAAACCAGTCAATGGCAGAGTTCAAACTCCAGCAGGTTAATTTAGTTTTTCCAAGGATTTGTACTCGAATAGAAGTAATTTTAGAATTTACTGAAGCAAGAACTGAGCTAAGCAGAAACACAAAGTGAAAATAAACCAGCACCTGCAACGCCAAGCTGCTCAATAACAGTAAATCAAGTGGTTGTTTCCACTCCACAGCCTCGCCGTCGACGTTTAGGACATAAATAAACTTAACATTAGGAGCCTGAAATGGTTTAATATAAATATAGCTCTTTACATTGTCGGGGGTGCATACTAAGCTGTGTCCTCAACTCAAACTTCAGCCACCAACCAGTGGCTGCTTCAGGTCAGCTCATGCTTTCTTCTTCTGCCACGGGTTCGTGCGACGTAAATTTCATCACCTGCCCGAGTCGCTCCATTGTGGACGCTCACCTTTAGCTCAGATTTAATGTTGGTGCAGACAAAGCAAATGCTGAATCATGGTGAGGAGTTTCTCCGTCATCCACACCTTAATTTATCACTGAAAGAGTTGCATTTGAAGCTCTGGCTGCCGGATTGTGGAGGCACTTTTCTCTTTAACGAGGGTCCCCAAACGAAGTGGGGGGCTCCACATTCTCCAAAAAATTGCTGTACTACGTCCACCTACTGTCAAAAACCTCCAGCAGCTGGCTGTTCTGTAGTGTTTGGCGCACCTCAGGAATAATAATTGAGTGTGTGCTGCAGCCCGATCTATAATGAGCTTTTATATCCTGTAAAAAACACACAGTCACAGCCGTTTAGAAACGACCAGGGAGCCCTGTGTGTTTTTCTGTGTTCGATATCAGGGGCAACGACTGCATCAGTTAGTGACCAAGGATGCAGAAATCTTGAATTAGCCTGAGCTGACATTTGGAGGTTTGTGTCCAGAACTGCTTGACCAGTAACGAGTCATCAGTAAAGATCGACCTGGCTGCTAAAAAATGTTAGATTGCAGGGTTTCCCCCAGAAAACTTGCTAAGCCTGGTGGTAGAGAACCCCACTGTGTTTTTGTTTAAAAAAAAAAAAAAAAAAAGAAAATAGTTAAAGGTTGACAGGAATTTTGAAATCATGACTATTATGTGTTATTATAAGTCATTTATTAACAATACTTAAACATAGAGTCTTATAAAAAGGCATAACCATGAAAAACGGTTTTAACAAACACAAAAAAATACTATTAAAATAAATAATATCAGTTGTTTTCACTTAAGTTAAATCCTAGTGAATCTTAAAACAAGCCGTTGCTGGTCACATTTAAAATAAAATAAATTAACATAAATGAAAAAGTGCAAACATGGTCAAGGGGTAAAACCAGGGAACTCAGAGGCTACTTGTTGCTGCACATGGTTCAGGTTTGATCAGTGCAAGCAAAACCGTCTGGGCTTATCATACTCGGTCTGGTAGAGCCTAAATTTAGGGTCAGTTAACCATTTTGGATTAAATCCACTAGTTGGATGTTTACCATCGCGGCTCATAGAAGGCTGCTCCGACGACGTGCTAACATCCATGCTAACTCCACTGGCTCTGCCTCATCATGGAGCCGCGGCTCGGTCGGCTCACCGGGGATGAACTCCCCTTGGCCTGGAGGTGAACGAGCGGCTCATGGTCTCCTCCAGTGCTCCTCCAACTTCAGAAAAGAAAGTGTCCAACGTTTTTTGACCCTTTCTCCGTGACATGTCGTGTAATAGTTGTTAGCGTGTAGACAGGTAGAGGTTTTTGGCGTTCAGATGGTGGAAAATACACCTGACCTCTCCCGCCTGTGTGTTCACGTATCAGTGTATAAGATGTCGCCATTGTGCTTTCAACCGTATCACCAGATGCAGTTAAAAGCTCTGTATACCGTCTTTGCTATCACTGTTTTGGTGCATAAAAAAACCTGTTTAAAATAAATAAACAAGTGACGCTTAGTCTGGCGGCGGGGTGGGTGGGGGGGGCAAGAAAAACCTGGCAGCCTGCCGGGCCTATAAAGCACTGGGGGAAACTCTGGATTAAATGTAGAATATATCTGAAATTGTTGCTCCAGTTACACCACGTAACTGTGCATCAAACAGGCTTAGAAGTATTTTGTAAACTTTGGAATACGGATGTTAATGATTAATCATTATGTGATTCATTATCGATTATAATTATGCTGATTAAAAGTCTATAAGCTGATTAAAGCAGGAGTTGAGGGACATGTAGGTCAGAACATGTGTTACACATTAGCTGCAGTACCTGTATCTTAGTGTTAAATGAGATGGAAGACGGCAGTTTGTTGCCCCAGGAAGCGAACGCGCAGACCTGGATAGCTCTTGTTGACTTTCCTAGCAGTGGGCCACCATGACAAAGACTTATGTGACATTTAATGGTTTCTGGTAAGACAACACAAACTCAAGATAAACCAAAGTCTTCCAGGACGAGTGAATCATCCTGCTGTTCCAGCGAACGTCACATGTTTGCAGTCAAAAACTTCCACATCAGCATATTAGAAGTTGCCAGCTGTTGCTCATGATTAGTCAGCTATTGATCAACAACACTGTCGATTATCAACTGAGGAAGTAATTTAAAATGTGCATTCCTACTTGCAACTAATTACTATCTTCAGTGTCAATCTGTAGACTATTTTCTTTATTAATTTATCCGATGTTTGGCCTGTAAAATGTCAAAAAAAGTTAAAAATGATCAGTGTTTCCCCAAAGATCACGTCCTAAAATGTCCACAAGTGGAAGATGTTCAGTTTACTGTCATAAAAGTAGAAAGAAACCAGAAAATAAACCAGTTAAAGAAGCCGGACCCTTCTTATTCAGCATCTAAATAGCTCCTGATAAGTGTAATACTTGACGATTAGCTATTGCAGCTCCGTCCTCGCGTCTCAGTGACACTTGAACACAGATGCACAGTCAGCAGCGCCACGGGTAAACATGGGAGCGCACATCACAGAGCGCTGCTGCAGTTTGTTAGGAGTGAAAGCGAAATCCGAATCAACTGTGCTGCGACGCGAGGCTTCATGTGCGGAGTGAAACTGCCGTAGTAGCAACCAGTCATCCTCCTCCTTCTCGGAAAGTTTAGTGAAGATCAGATGCAGCCAGAGCCACAATTAACGCTGCTGATCTCGCCAGACGAAGCGAATTGCATCAGTTTAGTTTCAGTGGTTCCATAAAGGACAGTCATCTAGGTTCATCGGCGTGCACAGGTTTGATCAGGCCGACTCGTGCGACTGATGTCTTGGCGTCATGTGATGTTTTCGAGCGGCTCGTCTCATTCAACGCTTATCCAGTTTAATGAAAAGCACGAGATTCCCTCAAAGCCAAGCGCTCGGCTGTAGTTTGCTGGGACAGAAAGAGAAACGGATGCATTCGGAACGATCTGGCGTCTTCACTGAAACGGTCAAAGTCGGCTTTTCTCAGCCTCGCATGTTTTGTTGTCCCCTTTTTTTCCAGCGACATATCTGCACTCACTTCCCTCCACTCCCCCCCTTTAGCCTCTGCGGTTTCTGCTGAGCTCTTTCTGTTGGTTTCTTCAAGCGAATGTAGGAACAGGATGCATCTGCTTGCATGTCACCCTCCATCCACCAGCTCTTATCGCGCAGGGCGCCTCTCGGAAATGCGTTCAATTTATTTAGATGAAGTTTAATACGCTGCACTCGTTCTTTTCCAGTTTGCTGATGCAGTCCAGTAACACCATCCTGCAATAAATCCGACGTAGTGCTGCAGGAATGGCTTCATGTTATTAAACTGACTCCTGAAGTTCATTTTAATCCGGGACTCGTTTATGTTTTGTTTTTAATCCGGAGGAAGCAAAGCCGCTGTTTCCGAGCTCCTCTGTTGATTTATTTAACCTGCTTTTTTGCAAATTTAAGGAGCCAAACCGTTCCCAAAGTGGCCGCTCTGTACCTGCAGATGGAATATTTCATCAAGCTATTTGCTGAGCAGCCACCGAGCACACGTCTTGTTGTCATCCTAACTTGCATAATAGCCCTTATGTCACTGTTATTTACCCAGCATGCCGCCGTACCTGCCTCCTCCCACCGTAGGTGCAAGCCGAACAGCGGCGCGTTTGCATGCGTCGGTAAATTCTCGGTAAAATGTCACTGCGTCTTTGTAATTAACAGGAAGACCTTGGCTCGGCGGTTTCACTTCCTATGTTTGCAGTTTTACAAGCACGTTAAGGTTAGACTTCATCACTGCCTCGTCTAATTAGGGTCGCCTCCGTCTTCTGAGCCTCGGAGACTTGCAGACTTTGTGCTTCCTGGTTGCGTCTTTTTTAACCGAAAGCTTCAAAACAAGCTCAGAGTTCTTGTGCGTTTAAAGCGAGGCGGCCTGCCGTCACTTCCGAGCATGCTGACTTCACACAAACACGCCCTGTTCGCTTGCCGTCGGCAGAATCTTGAAGCGTTTACTCGTGATGGGGCTCTGTGAGATCACATCTTAGTAGCAGGGAGCTCCCTGACCACGACAAGTCATGTAAACAAGGCAAACGCAAACACTGTTTCCATGCAAACAGCTGCCACGTTCACATCACAGCGGACACGCAGCTTTTTCACCACGTCCTTTGCCACCCGTGACCCGGGCAGCCGCCATGCTTTCCGCCCCCCTAAACGGGCTTTTTGTTTCTGCACGGCCAGAAATTAGCAGCTATCTATGCAAATGAGGGAGATTTTCTTTCGCGTGACGGCGGTTTGTGAAGTGCACTCGATAAGCCCTTTGTTGGGGGAGTTCTTAAGCGGCGTTTGTTTTCTTAGAGGGAATATAACAAATGAAAGCTGGAGCCAGATGTTAAGTAAATATACTGTGTAGATATCTGCTGCCTTTTTGGAGTGGAAAACAGTCGGCTTAGGGCTGGGTGCTACGGTCGGCATCAGGGAATTAATAATATTTATCTGAGATGCAGCGATGGAACAACACATCAGTGTGTCGCGGCAAAGTTGGGTTAGTTTCAGCCCTCTCTTCCACCCGGGTTGCAGTTGTAAGAGCCGTTTTTAATGCAGTGTTGTCTGAACACACTATTTTCTAGCCCTGCAGCCTCCAGATTTATTAATCGATTGGCTGGTTGATTTGCTCTTGTCAGGCAATCGGCGGTGTTACAACATCAGCAGCTTTCCAGGAGTTATTCATTGTTTTTCATGTGAACAACCTGCCCAACCTTATGGAAACTCCAGGGCCTAACTTATTTAACGTCTGCTGAACATTTACTGCCAACTAACTGACTCCATGTAGAAGAAATCATCTGTGCGGCTGCATTTTGTTAAAATTTAACAGTAAAAATGGCCGATTATCTAAAAACAGAGCGCTAACTTGTCTGTGTAGAGGAGAAAGTTGTCCCCTTTGTTGATTATGTCATATTTCAATCATATGTTTAGTCATTCATAATTTCATTGATGATTTCCGCGTTTTATGTGCATTTTACTCTTTAGTATAACTATTAAAGGTAGTCGTGAGTTTTTATGTGTGCCTTAAAGAATTTGAACTTGAACTGAACGTACTAGCGGGACCGAAACAAGCTGTAATTTCCCAGAACTAAGGAGAAAAACTAAATCTCCCCTGATTGCCATTTATTTTCAGAAGTTATATGAATATTATATAATGTATAGGTGCATGCTGGAGCCTGTCCTGTCATTTCAGTATAAAAGTAACCAGGTTCAAGTGATTTAATGTGCAGCAAGTACTACCTTGTTATTAGGGGTGTAATGGTTCACAGAAATGGAGGTCACGGTTCGGTATGGAACCCCTTGGAGTTGACAGGCATGACATGACCGATTTAAGATGACGTAGCAGCAAGACGCCTTGCTAAGTCTCCGTTTCTACTTGTGTCCAAAGTTTGGATTTCAAACTATCTACCAGTCTTTGAATTGCGTTGATCGACCAAGTAAAACCAGAGTTATGACAAATAATAAACACCATACTTTCTCCACGTTTGGAGCTCCTTACAGCTTTGGTCTGGTCCACTGGTTTTACTCCTTTTTCATCCTTTACCAGGAAACCCAAGTGATCCCAGACGGGTGGTTTTAACCACGGCGGAGCGTCTTCCAGCTGTTAGCATTAGCCATCCCATTAGCATTAGCCATACTTCACAGAAGCAGGAGAATAAACGGTCCGTCACATCCTGTGTTCCACTGGAAACTCCTACTTGTTTTTAGTTCCGCAATACTGTGCAACTGTGAGACGGAGAAGGTCCAACACAACTGAGGTTCACAATTAAAACAATTCTGTATATTGGCCATTCTTAGTAGTCTTAAAATTTTCATACAGCAGTACACCTCTTAGTCCCTCCAGGATTTCGCGGGCATTTTTCCAGATTGTTGCTCCTAAAATGCCTGAATTCGCGGCAGCTTTTCTAAAAAATTGCCATGTAAGTTGCGATGTTTTAAGCGTATTTGTTGCGATAAAATTGCGGGAGACGGTAAAAAATTGTCCAAAAGTTGTATTTTTTTTCTTTGTTTTGTTTAATTCATTAAAAATTTTAAAAGTTTAAAAAGTTAATTCCACATCCTGGCACACGCGTGTTCACACACACACGCTCACAGCTCGTCACGTCAGTTAATGAATCTAACTGACCTTCATTGTTTCAGTGCTGCCACAGATCTGGATGCAGCAGCTTCATCACGGTGGTTTGTCTGGTCTGTGGTCCGCTGGTTTCACCCATTCTCCTGATATGTTTACGGTAGAAAAGTGTTTGTCAGTGGATGGTTTTGGTTTGTGTTCCACCTCAATATTCCACGGGGTGAAAACAGTTTAGCTCCGCTTTGGTGAAGAACATCAGGGAATTGTTTTGCAGTAGTTTTTGTTGCATCTGTATCTTCAAACCATAAACAAGGAAGTGAATTCGGTGACGTACGTGCATTACTGGGGACTGCTGTGATTGGTGGAACTCACGGGAGGCGGGACAAAGTTGCGGAAAAGTCGTGGTGATTGGACAAAATTGCAAGGTCGCGCAGAATTCAGGGAGATTGGTTGAATTTGTGTTAATTGTTGCGATCACAACATCGCAAATTCCTGGAGGGACTGACCTCGTTACCGAAAGTGAGTGTACCAAACGGTTCGGTTTGGTTTGGCGTATTGTTACACCCCTGCTTTTTATGTTGATGTATAATTAATTCAAGCTAATAAGGCTAGCAGGGAGAGTGCACTCAGAGCACTAAGTTTATTTTAGTTCATCCAGAGATAGCATGCAGTTTTCTTGTTTCCTCCTCACCAAGTTGATCGTTTGAAAAGTAGCTGTGATTTCAGTTGATGTCCTTTGATTTGCTCCTTTACTCAAAATTTTCCTGCCATTTGTCACCCAGCTTCAAAACAGTAGCGACATTTCTGCTCAGTGCAGTGAAGGTTGCTCCCCTGCTGTTCACCGCATCTGCCAATATGCACTTATTGAGTGAACCGATGAATTTAACAACTCACCTTTTAGTTTTTGTTGTTGCTGTTTGGACGAGTACATTTCCCTTATTGTCATTACACCAACAGGTTGCAGTAAACGATTGAATCGACGAGTGAAATATGATTATGATGCCGGCCCGAGTTGGGTGATTGCATTTTGCAGACACCCAAATTGTATTGATTTGTTGATAAGGAGACACAGACACAATAAAACCCCGGCGTAATTTGATTGAGACAAATGCAGGACCGAGTGTTTCGTTAGGATTTAAGTGGGACTTCATCGGTCATCGCGGCGCAGGTCAGAGCGTTCCCTTTTGATGGCATTATTTTTTTTAACGACCTATTTGATCCTCCCTCTCTGCCAAAGGGAGGCTGGTGAGAGTGCATCCCATCTACATTATTAGCATACTGTACTGGTGATGAATAGGCGCATTGTGGCCCCTTTGTTGTCTTATTCCAGCAGCCGAGAAAGAATGCTGGTACGACGCAGCTCTTGGTCCCGTGATGAGCATCGCTGCCTTTGTGCTTGCTCATTGAGGCCTTCTGTATCTGCCTCCCTGCCCTGCCGCCCCTCCTCTCTTTGTGAAGCCCCGAACGAATTATTTCCTACCAATTCACCATCGCCCGATCCGAGGAGGGGGCGTCGAGCCAAACGTGGGAGTGAACTGGGGTCATACGGAGACGCCAAACAGAAGGACATTGATTTGGATTGTCGCTGCGGCGTTCGACTTCGGCCAACTTTCGGTGACTGCTGCGCCTTTGATCAGCGTATTGACGAACTGTGGATTTTCCAGCTCTCCGTCTTTGACGCACACACATCATTAGGATTCAGTTTAGGGGATTTGAACAGTAAATCAATAAACGGGATCCTCCCTACACAGAGAAAAGGGATTTCAGCCTGGACAGAAGGGAAATCACCAGCCCCACAATGATGAGAATTGATGCTAAGAAGCTTTGTTAGCATACGAAAGTATAATTGACGTTTTAATTCGCCAAAATGATCAGAAATAGCAGGAAAATGCTGCGATTTCTGCCAAATAAGGTGACACAGATGGCAGTACAGCAGCGCACCAGGATGCCGTGCTGCCCGTTGTGTTTTTTCTGAAAGAGATTTGTAGTTCTGACCTTGGATGAGGACAGCTTTCATGGATGCACTCACAAATGAGAGCTGGTGACAAGTTCGTAGTGTTCCCGCCTCCTCATTACTTGATGTGGAGGTTTTTCTGGGTGTATGCACTGTTTGTAGATACACTAATCCCTGCATTACCAATCCCTCACTGTGATGAACAATAGGCTGTTGTTTAGCAGTGTTAGCGTAAGCTGTTGTAACAGAGCTGACAGACGCTAACAGTGTGATATTTTGCCTTCTTGTGGACGCTAAGTTTGTTTCCTCAGTGCTCAAGTGTCAGTCGGAAATGGTTACGAGTCCCGGTGGATATTATTTAAATATTAGGTTTCAAAGTAAATGCATTGCTCAGGTGACTCGTGGACAGAAATAAACGGCGTGCTTCCCGGCCTGCTGCTGGAAACTGGTTGGAAGCCGGATGCAGGCTTACGTGAGCTGCATGACAGCGACTTGGGCATGACGAGTCAGAAAGTGATGAACGACTGCCTCGTTCTTAATTACCGAGACTGAGCATGCAACCAAGTCGGTGTCAACACGTCACTCTGCTCTACCAGAGGCTGTAGAGAGTCTGGCAAACGTACATCTAATGCAGGACTATTATGCCCCCTGACAAACTGCTACTTTAATCCTGAATATATTGTATAGATACGGGCTTGTAATAGCATAAAATGAGAAGGGAAACCATTAATCAGGGCTGTGTGGCTCTGAGTTTTCAGTTTTGATGACTGCGATTTCAGTTTCTGTGTTAAAACCGAATGTGTTGAGGTGCACACACTGGAAAACATCATCATGACAGGTATTATGTAATGCAAGTTTTATTGCTTCTTCCGTCAGTGTCGGAGAAACTTTAGTCATAATCGGCTTAAAAACAAAGCGCAGATTACAGTCATTCTGCTGTTTGAGGCTGTCGACACACCTATCGTTGGGTTAAATGTCAAATAAGAGGAACAAGGAGCCTGTAAATGTTGTTTGTTAAAGTACAGTCGTGCGTTGTCAGACCTGTCTTCACTCACTGTGTCAGCAAAGGCGAATGGTCTGACTGCAACTCAGTATCATTCTGCTGTAGAGAAACTCCCTCGCTCTTCTTTCACACAGTTACAGCAGCAGGGTTTCCCCCAGAAAACTTGCTAAGCCCGGTGGTAGAGAAGCCCACCGGCTGCCCCACCATGTTTTTGTAAAAAAAAAAGAAAAAAAAAGTTAAAAATTGACAAGAATTTTGATATCATGACAATTATGTGTTATTATAAGCCATTTATTAAACGTAGAGTCTTATAAAAAGGCACAATCTTGAAATATGGTTTTAACAAACACAAAAAATACAATTAAAATAAATAATATCAGTTGTTTTCACTTAAGTTAAATCCTAGTGAATCTTAAAACAAGCTGTTGCTGGTCACATTTAAAAGTAAAATAAATGAACATAAATAAAAAAGTGCAAACATGGTCAAGGGGTAAAACCAGGGAACTCAGAGGCTGAACAGGTCTGCTGTGCTGTGTGACCTCTACTACTTATTGCTGCACATGGTTCAGGTTGGATCAGTGCATCAATCCATCTGGGTTTACCATACTGGGTCTGGTAGAGCCATCCGCTAAATTTAGGGTCAGCTAACTATTTTGGATTAAATCCACTAGTTGGATGTTTACCATCGCGGCTCGCAGAAGGCTGCTCCGACGACGTGCTAACATCCGTGCTAACTCCACTGGCTCTGCCTCATCATGGAGCCGCGGCTCGGTCGGCTCATCGGGGATGAACTCCCCTTGGCCTGGGGGTGAACGAGCGGCTCATGGTCTCCTCCAGTGCTCCTCCGACTTCGGAAAAAATTCACGTATCGACCATAAAATGTCGCCATTGCGCTTTCAACCAGATGCGGTTAAAAGCTCTGTATACCGTCTTTGGCATCACTGTTTTGGTGCATTAAATAAAACCCTTTCAAAATAAATAAACAAGTGACGCTTAGCCTGGCGGGGGGCCAAGAAATTATAAAGCACTGGGAAAAACCCTGCAGCAGTCTTGGGTGGTGCTAAGCTTTGGATACTGCAAAATAGTGCCGGGGGAATAGTTTTGTCAGAACATTTGCACGAACACTGTCATTACAATCTTTAATTCACTGAAAGCCCCAAGCTTGACCTGCCTCATTGCACAATCCAGATCTTCTGCAAAACTTGCCATTACCTGCATGCAGGTACCCGCTCGGAGGTTGTTGTTGTTTCCCGAAGCGAAGGACATTTAGAGAAATGGCAACGCACAGATAGCAGAAGGAGTGGAGAAAGACGTGAAATGTGGGGCAGAAATGCCGTAAATCTACACCCGATGAGTCAAGCTGGTCAAACAGTGTGAATCCACGCTGGATCACTGCTCCTGCACGGTTATTTACAGCTTAAAACCAGAATAGAGTAGATCTTTATCGTCATTGTTATGGAGCAACAAAAGGCAGTTAAGCAGCTCTTGGAATTAGCGGGATCATAAAGGACCACAAAGGCATTACAAAGAATATCCTAAAAATAGAGATTGTACTGTAATAGAGAATAGATTACTGTGAAGAACACGACTGAGGCAGTAAGTGCAAAGTATCAAACTATATTTCTGCTTAAATGTGTTGGTGTTTAGTACCTGCAATATGTTCATGTACGTGTGACTGAACCATTAATTTTATGTGAGATTTGGAGGAAAAAAGTGTTTTGAAATGGCTTGAAAATTTACTTTAATTCTAATTTAAATTAAGTGACAGTGTCTTAGCAATCTGTTAAAGACAGCTTATAATAAAAATGTAGTTTTTCACCTTGATAACATGTCCACATGCTGTATTTTTACATGCTGAAAGATGTATTTTAAGGAAAATGAGTGGTTGGTGTAGCAATGACGGTCTCAAAAACACTGATTTGGGCTTCCAGGATTTCATACGTGACAAACCTGAATGAAACAGTCCGTGACCTGTGTATTCTTAAGGACGAGTAGAGGTACATCTAACCCATTTTAAAGCAGGAAGAGGTTGTTTTAATGGATAAAACCTATAAATATTAGGGGTGTGACGGTACACAAAAATCATGTTTCGGTACGAAACCATTTGGAGTTGACGGACGTGCCAGTACGTCAAAATGACATGACCGATTTAAGATGACGTAGCAGCAAGACGCCTCGCTAAGTCTCCGTTTCTACTTGTGTCCAGAGTGTGGATTTCTAACTATCTACCAGTCTTTGAATTGTGTTGATCGGCCAAGTAAAACCAGAGTTATGACCAATAATAAACACCATACTTTCTCCACGTTTGGAGCTCCTTACAGCTTTGGTCTGGTCCACTTGTTTTACTCCTTTTTCATACTTTACCAGGAAACCCAAGTGATCCCAGACGGGTGATTTTAACCACGGCGGAGCGTCTTCCAGCTCCGGCTTCTAGCTGTTAGCATTAGCCATCCCATTAGCATTAGCCATACGTCACAGAAGCGCCGGCAGGAGAAAAAAAGATCCGACTGGAAACTCCTGCTTGTTTTTAGTTCCTCAATACTGTGGAACTGTGAGACGGAGAAGGTTCAACACAACTGTGGGCACTGCCAGGTTCGCAATTAAAAAAATTCTGTACAATGGCCATTCTTAATAGTCTTAAAATTTTCGTACAGCAGTACACCTCTGGACCAAACCGAAACTGCCTGTACCGAACAGTTCGTTGTAGATATGTCATTTTGATTCACAAAGATGAGTTTCTAGGGTTTAAATCAATGACTGTAGAGGGACTTTATAAAACGTTTAAAATTGCAAACTTTTAAAATTGCAGTCCAACTTTCGAAAGAGCTCATTTGTTTGGATGGCAGGTTGCGTGAGCTGCTCTGTCGACTTTTGCGGCCCAAGCAGACAAATCATTTCCGTGCTGCGTTTGCTCCTTGCTGTGTGGAGGCTGCTGTGAGCTTGGCTTTCTCCTCTCACTTCCCTACACGATTAGACCTGTTGTTGAGTCTGAACCGACCACGTTCGGTAGAAAACCTAAGCCCTAGCCTAGACTGACACCCGCCCATCCCGGCTTTCGCGTTGCTTAATTGCAGCCTCTTATTGACGAAATTACATCTGCTGCATGCCCCGACAGTTTCCTGCCTGTTGTGATGAAGTTTTCTCAGGGAAGATAAGGAATATAAAGAAGATTTCCCAAAGTGTATCATGAGAAGACACTTAAAAGACACAAAATCTGATTAAAACAGTCTTTTCCCATGTTTTCTTTGTATTATATAACGCCGTTGAACTCGTCCTTCTCCCCACTGCCCCTGTTGTCGCAACGTTTCGCCCTCATCTATCCTTTCCCGTCCAGCGTCACCTCCCCGTCTCTCCCAGTATCCTCATAAACCCTCTGAAGCACAGTCACTTCTGTCTGCCGGTTTAGTTGTAAACACCGTTGTCGAGGCAAGACGTATGAGAGCTGCCTGCCAGACGCTTCCAGCTCGGTAAGCCCTGCATGAGAAAAAAAAAACACACAAGGAGTCATCGCCGCACCTCCTCATATCGCCTTTTATGGAGCTGCTTCTTAGAAACACTTGCATCCGTCTTTTTAAAGTGCTTTTCACCGCTCACCTGAGCCGGGATGGGAATTAGACTGAAGTGCGAGAGTGAAAACCGAACAAGAAAGGGGAGTTTCAGCTCGGGTTGACGGTTTCGTGAGGCATGCCACGAGATGTTTGCAGTTCTCACTAGCCAGGCAAGGGTTACTGTGCAAACCAGAGCTGAGGTGTGTGTTATGGGGAAGATGGGCCGGTCAGATTTGCGGTGGTTAAAACAAAGCTGACAGGCAGTAACTCTAAAGCCCCCTTTCAGACGTGCTCTCCTCTCCCATTAATCTCTGCATCTTAACGCGTCTGCTTCACGTCTGGACGAGCTACTTTAGTCACTTTTCTGCTAATCTTTCGGACTTGGAGATCTCTGCAGCAACGTTTACATGCTACTTTCCACGTAAACTGCATGTGGTGCATCAACAGACCAGCGCACGTCAAATGAGGCGATTTCGGGGAAGGCTTTTTCCAGATTTCAGCACCAGTATTGGTCCAAAAACATCCCACAGAGCAGGAAAGACTATGCTTGTGTTCCAGAGCCACAACACACTTTCCTCATCCACTTTGCCTTACAAGTACACATCTATTATGAACTGAAATATCCATAAAAATACAACAATAATGCAGATCGAGAGAGTTCAGACTCAGAAATACTTTCAGTTGCTTGAAGATAAACATGAGTTGATAAATGTGTCCAAGGTTTCCCCCAGAAAACTTGGTCAGCCTGGTGGTAGAGAAACCCTAACCCTAAAAACATGCTTACCATACTCGGTCTTGTAGAGCCATCCGCTAAATTTAGGGTCAGCTATCCATTTTGGTTTTAAATCCACTAGTTCCATGTTTACCATCGCAGCTCACAGGAGGCTGCTCCGATGACGTGCTAACATCCGTGCTAACTCCACTGGCTCTGCCTCATCATGGAGCCGTGGTTCAGTCGGCTCGTCAGGGATGAACTCCCCTTGGCCTGGGGGTGAACGAGCGGCTCATGGTCTCCTCCAGTGCTCCTCCGACTTCAGAAAAAGAAAGAGTCCAACATTTTTTGACCCTTTCTCTGTGACATGTCACGTGATAGTTGTTGGCGTGTAGACAGGAAGAGGTTTTGGGTGTTCAGATGATCGAAATTACACCTGACCTCTCAGCCCCTATGTGTTCACGTATCGAAGTGTATCGACGTATAAGATGTCGCCATTGCGCTTCCAACCGTATCACCAGATGCGGTTAAAACCTCTGTATACCGTCTTTGCTATCACTGTTTTGGTGCATAAAAAAACCTATTTAAAATAAATAAACAAGTGACGCTTAGCCTGGCGGGGGGATAAGGAAAGCCTGGCGGGGGGATAAGGAAAGCCTGGCGGCCCACCAGGCTTATAAAGCACTGGGGAAACCCTGATATCCTACAATAAACATAAGCAGAAAAGTAGAAAATGTAAAGACGTACGTTGTGCTAGGAAAATAAAAATGTAAGTGTACAGTGGTCCCTCGTCTGTCGTGGGGGTTAGGTTCCAGAACCCCCCTTTGATAGATGAAATCTGTGAAGTAGCAACCTTATATTTATTTTATTATTCATATATGTATTTTAAGGCTTTATAAACCCTTCCAACCCTTCCAACGCCCTTTCCCGCACTCTTACAATCACTCTTCCATCTAGAGAAGCTTCTACAGCTGTGTCTGATCATGGAACTAGCGACGCAGCGATCCACTTAAAACGCCCACTTGGGAAAAACTTTATTTTAAACACACCGACACCGAGGACGTCCGGCTGCCTACCTACCGGTAAACGGATGATGATGTTACAGTAATCCTACAGACTGTCACCGGTTCTCTGACGGTCATTTCCAATAAACTCTCACCGTGTGGGACCAAAGGTTCTGGCTGGCTTCCATCACCGCCGATCAATCAGAGACCGACCAGCTCAAGAGGAAGTAGCTGAGTTTTCCATACATGTGTCGACTCATCTACTGTACGCTACGTGTTTTATATATGATTTAAAAATCCGCAATACAGTGAGACCACGAGAAGTGAACCGCGATATGGCGAGGGACTGCTGTACGGTCTAGTAAATAAGTTGGTGGTGGTGTTGCGTATAGCGGCTACCGTCAAAGTCTAGGAAGGAAAAGCTGCGACCATGATTGCTTTTGAAATTGCCCTTAACAGCAGTAATAGAAAATTAAAATGCTCCTGGACCACCTTCAACGTTTGCTCGACATGTTGTAGTAGGAAACCTCATGCATTAAACATCACTTGATGAATTGTCCGATCTTGGCAGACGTCGCATGCACCTCGGTTTCCTCCGTCGCTGTGGTGGGCGTGTTTAAATGAAGCTGTAGGGAGGATTAATGTAAAAATCACCCATTTAACAGCCTGATGAAGCAGGAATGTCACCCATCCCATGTCCTGAAAAGGCTCTTCTGTCGGATTCTTTTATTTCTATTTAATCTTTCCTCCTCATGCTCGTGTTCCAGGTTTATTCCTTGACGCTCAGAGGTCACCAGTGAGCTCTGATGGATGTGTTGGACTGACACTGGCTTTTCTTTTTTATTGCCCTGACAGCACCGAGTCCGAAGAATGATTCAGTGACTCTGCCGTCCTTTTTGATTTCCTCCAGCCGGGCAAGCTGTGACAATTACCAGCCAGATTGCAGATGAAGAGTTCTGAGTAACTCTGGGAGCCGACCTTGACTCCCAATGCTTCGTCAAGCACGTATTTTAAAAAACAGAATTCATTTGAGCTTCACAGGATTTTCGGTGGCTGCTTTTGTGGCAAATACTCATCGTGGTGTCGGCGCCAAAACTCAGAATATAATGAGCATTTATTTGCTTCCAGGAGGCCCCACCCTCTTCAGTTTCAAGTATAAAATATTGGACACGACACATCGCGTTATCCAGGAGGCAGATTGCCATAAAGCTTGATTAAATCTGCAGAGCTCCCCCAATAAATAAACACTCTGTCCTGCCCTGTGACCTCTGGACAAACGGCTTCACGCCGGACGCTCCTTAATCGCTCTAGATAAACACCGCGGCAGAAGCTGCATCTGTATTTTCAAACTCCGCACATGTACTCGTCAGCTGAAAGTGACCTCCGCTGTTGTGACGGAGAGCGGCGTGGCAGCGAATACAGAGCAGATGTACCCGGAAAGTGCCGTGAGAAAACCCAGAGAGTCCACTTAAGACCTTTTGAGAGTTTGATTAGAGGATGTTTGAAGAGTTGAGTATCCTCACAGGGGAAAAACGATGTTCCCGAAAGGTTAACTCAAGGGTTTTTGCACATCAGAGCTTCATAAATCGTAAAATTATGAACTTTTTTTGTGGCAACTGTGTCTTAAAATCTCAGAGGGGGGATTGTTTTTTGTGTTTTTGTTTTGTGAGGCACGATAATGCCAATTTCAACTGATTCCGATAACCGATAATTAGGGCCCGAGCACTACAGTGCAAGGACCCTGTTGTTCCTGTAGTGTTTCTTTGGCGGTTTGTTTGTTTGTTTGGTGGTTTCTTTTTCTTACGCCTCTTTGAACCCCAATTTGACCCCCTAAACATGCTCAAAAACTCCCCAAATTTTGCACACACATCAGGACTGGTGAAAAATTAGATATTTTGGGGGAATTACACATATGAATGGCAAAATGACTCAATAGCGCCACCTAGAAAATTGGGCTTTAGTGGAGCCCAAGTGGAGTTTCACGCAAACTCATGAAATTTGGTACACAGGTACAGTAGCCCCAGACAAAAACATTCCTGCTTTTGAAATTTCAAAAAAGCTCCACGGCGCCCCCTAGGAAACGTGGTGCGCAGGCATTGGAATTTAACAAACTCCTCCCAGGATTTTTATCCGATCTTCACCAAATTCGCTGTGTGGCATCTAGACCCCTCCAGGATGAAAAGTTATTAAAATCTCGTGGCTGCGTCACACGGTGTGGGCGTGGCATGGCGGCCATTTTGAACAAAATCGCCATGTGGAACGAAATGGGTTTTGGAGGTGAAGGTTTCCATGTAAAATCACCAAATCCACACAAATCCTCACAAATCTCAAGACCTAATATTTAATATACAATTCAGGAATGGATGTGGTCAAACGGCTCCACAGCGCCCCCTACAAATATTCAAATATTCATATAAAATCACTGCTTTATTCTACAAACATGAAATTTGGTACACACATATAGTATCCCAAGACCAACAGATTTGCACAGTCTAAATTCCAATTGGCTCTACGGCGCCCCCTAGACAAGGTCCTTTGGAGAGGAGTGCGGTGAGGAGCGAGGGCCCGTCCGACGCTGCTTGCAGCTTTAATTTTATACTTCTTGCAGCCGATAACCGATGATGTCAACTGATCCGAGTGTGACACCGGAGTTGTCAGGTCTGCTACTACAACCACCGCGGCGTTCTAGAGCCTCAGCAGCGTACTGGAGCCTTGGCGACGTTCAGCTGCACCCGGCGGCATACTACAGCTTCGGCAACGTTCGGTGGCGTTCGGCGGGGCGCACGACTTTTTGAGTATCAAAATTGTCATCCGAATATCACCACAACGAACAAATATTCGGATATTCCAATATTCGGGACCAGTCCTAGTCAAACGTCTTCTTCTGACACAGTAATCAAAGTCCACACTGGTCAGTGCCACGCCATGCTGCTTGTTTTTCTCTGTCCGCGCAGTTTGATGACATCACACACATGCGACAGTATCATAGGGGAGGGAAGGGGTTGAGGAGCCAGGCATGAGGACAAACCACAACATACAGACCAACGGCAAAAACCAAGATTCAGAGTCTTTATTATCATCGGGTCGTTTCATCGGCTGATTTTTCAATTATCGAAATTATCGGAATGACGTCATAATTGCCAAAATTGACGCTGATATTATCGTGCATCCCTCGTCTTCATCCATTTTTAGGATACAAACTGAGTAAAATACATGTGTCCTCCAAAACCGGTGACATTGAAAAGCGATCAGCATGCAAGTTAGGACCACTTCCAGATGTTTGCCAGGTTGAGCTTTTCAGCCGTTTCCCCGCCCTCCGAACACACCTTTCATCCATTCCAGTCCAGTCTGCTTGCAGCATCCCACCATCACCCCTGTGCTTTGGCCTAGTGCCACCGCCACCGCCTCTCCAAGTTTAAAAATACCTGACCTGCAGCGACCTTGGTTACCTCCTTTGCTGTGGCGTCACACACCTGGCTCGAGTCTTTATAGCCGTTATGTTGTAAATAAACAAGGAGAAGGTGTTAATCTATAATGCGGTGTTGTGTTTGCTTATGTTAAATTGATAACATGCAGAAAATTAACTTGTTAAGAGTTTAGAATCACAGCTTTTTTCGGTTTTATGATTGGATTTTCGTTGTTTTTCGGCGAGGCAAGGCGGGTTTTCTGCATTGAAATACATGACGAGGTGGTGTGGCGCTCTATCAGGAGAAAGCCCAGAGTGCAGAATCTCTCGGCTGCTCGCTAAAAGCAAGTGCGCGGCTATTTTTAGGCGTCCGTGTGTTGCATTAGTGTAACTTTTGCAGACTTGAGAGGAACGGATTAAGCTGTGTCAGTGCTATGAAATGGGTTGCGAGGGCTGGATGTCGGTGCATCAAGACCCCGAACGGTCTGTGTTTGGGCTTCAGATTCAAACATGGCATCTGCGACTGAGATATTTTTGCTTTCACATCTTCAAACACATGTTTCCGGCCAACTCAGGTTTACTGAAAGGCTCACTGACTGGCCGCTACATTAACAAGCTGAATAACAAAAGTATTTCCCCGCATTAGTCCGTGTAATACCAGATCTCCCAGGATTTCCCTAAAGCGCCGGGGATCAAAAAGTCATTATTGGTAATTAACAGAAGCAGCTGGCACGGCATGGGAAGCTGACAAAGACCTTGAAGTCCGCTAATGGAAACCCATTTCTCACATTTAATGTTGGAAAATAGCACCTGTTGGTCTGAACGTGAAGAATTCAGCAGTTTTATTTGGACTTATCACTCAAAATACAGTAACTTTGGGTGGTTTTAACTGATCAGAGCTGGGTTTTTTTGGCGGACAACTATTTTTTTGAATGTTTCAGGGATATTTTCTTGAACAAACGTCTTCCTATAACTTGTGCCTCCTTGTTAGTCCTTGTTATTTCAGATTAAGTTTGGATTCAGGTTAAGTTTTGTTGAACTGGACTGTCTTCCAACATGTCAAAGAGCCTTTATTATGCTTTTTGCGGGATCTCCCTTTCCTTTTGGGCCATTTATGCTACAGCTAAATGTATAGATGTCAAGTTACGATACAAAATCAACGTTGTTTGGCTTTTATCGGGCTAACTGACCCTTAAAGGCCAACCTAGCTTTTTGAGAGGGGGTCTGTAGCAACCAGTAACATGATACCTGCCAATAACGTAATAATGTTGGCCAATTTAGATGTAATAAAGCCAATAACCTAATAGTGTTGGTCATTTTAAATGTAATAAAGCCGATAACGTAACAATTTTGTCCATTTTAGATGTAATGAAGTCAGTAATGTAATAATTTTGTCCATTTTAGATGTAATAAAACCAATAACGTAATGATTTTGGCCATTTTAGACGTAATAAAGCCAATAATGTAATAATGTTGGCCATTTTAGATGTAATAAAACCAATAACGTAATAATGTTGGCCATTTTAGATGTAATATAGCCAATAACGTAATAATGTTGGCCATTCTAGATGTAATAAAGCCAATAACGTAACAATTTTGGCCATTTTAGATGTAATAAAGCCAATAATGTAATAATGTTGGCCATTTTAGATGTAATAAAACCAATAACGTAATAATTTTGGCCATTTTAGATGTAATAAAACCAATAACGTAATAATTTTGGCCATTTTAGATGTAATAAAACCAATAACGTAATAATTTTGGCCATTTTAGATGTAATAAAGCCAATAATGTAATAATGTTGGCCATTTTAGATGTAATAAAACCAATAACGTAATAATTTTGGCCATTTTAGATGTAATAAAACCAATAACGTAATAATTTTGGCCATTTTAGATGTAATAAAACCAATAACGTAATAATTTTGGCCATTTTAGATGTAATAAAGCCAATAATGTAATAATGTTGGCCATTTTAGATGTAATAAAACCAATAACGTAATAATTTTGGCCATTTTAGATGTAATAAAACCAATAACGTAATAATGTTGGCCATTTTAGATGTAATAAAACCAATAACGTAATAATGTTGGCCATTTTAGATGCAATAAAGCCAATAATGTAATAATTTTAGCCATTTTAGATGTAATATAGCCAATAACGTAATAATGTTGGCAATTCTAGATGTAATAAAGCCAATAACGTAACAATGTTGGCCATTTTAGATGTAATAAAGCCAATAATGTAATAATGTTGGCCATTTTAGATGTAATAAAACCAATAATGTAATAATTTTGGCCATTTTAGATGTAATAAAACCAATAATGTAATAATTTTGGCCATTTTAGATGTAATAAAACCAATAACGTAATAATTTTGGCCATTTTAGATGTAATAAAGCCAATAACGTAATAATAAATCCAACATTGTAATAAAACCAATAATGTAATAAGGTTTTTGAGCCAATAACGTACATAATAGTCAGGGTTTTTTTACATTTGTAAATGAGTGTTCATCTTCTATGTTGTATTATGTTGGAGTTAAGTGCCGTTATAGAGCCAGTCCAGTTCTTTAAAGACAGTTTTAAATGAGGACTGAATCGTTTTCCGTGAGAAATATTTGAACAAAATTTTAATGAAGGTAAAAAAGTGGTAAATTCATCTGACAATCCAACATCCAACAGAGACGCTGACACGAAATGATGTATTTACACATCTAAGCAAGTAAACAATATTCTAAATAACGATTTTGGACAACAAATATCTCTACAACCATAATTAAGGAGAGTGAGAGCTACATGGGACAACTGTGCCATCCACTAGACCTGTTTTTGATGAGCAAACTGCACAAAAACTGAAAAAAAACATCTCTTTTTTCCAAGAAATGCAGTCCTATTGATGTATTATTACATTATCAGCTGCAGTTTTTACAAGGATATTTTTAATGCTCGGCCATTAACATGTTAATTTATCACATTATCAACATAATGTTATTATGTTATTGGTTGCTGCAGGGTCCTAAAGAGCAGCAATGCACAGTGAGAGAGAAAATAATGTGTTTTTGAACCAAAAAGCATTTAAACATTATCTAGTAGACACCAAAATACAATTATCAACCTGTTAATGTGCACAATAAGAGCTTTTTAACTGTAGAAAGCATGAAGTTAGTGTCTTTCATGTGACTGGTGTTGTATTATTTTACTATTATAGTGCTTCGGACAAAAGTTATTGGTGGTTTATTTGTTGTTAATGTTGCTTAATTTTCTTTTTTACATTATGTTTGGTTCCAGATGAAGAATTTTTATGGCTTAAAGGTTCGAGTTTTTGCAGAAAAGTGCTTCTACAATTATACACTTGTACTAATTGGCTGTAACCAAACTGGATCACGACCTTTATTCTACATATCTGTAATATTTTTTAAACATATGGTTCCTTCTTTGTCACTGAAGCCTCAAAAGAGCCCGTTTTACTTCAGTGTTTTGCAGTATTCCTCTAAGCTCAGTGGATAGTTTCCTGGTGTTTGTGTTCCCTTGAGAGTTTATCCAAAAGCCGATCTCTTTCCAAGTTTAATTCTTATGAAATTGCACTGGAGGGGAAGTCGGGGAAGAAGGCCAGTTGGCGATTTGTAGGTGAAAGGATCCCAACCGCTGCTTCTCACCCGATTCCTCACCTCGGTTATTTCAACCCTTCCAGCTTCAGCGTTCGCATAAGAGGAAAAACAACACCGCTAAAGCCGCAACAAAGGCGCGATACGTTTGACGCTTTCTGTGTCGTAGCGCAGCCACAAGGTAGTCGCTCTTATCTTGAAGTTTTACAGCTGTGGAAACTTTAAGGGGAAGTGTTGTGGGTTCATGTCAGGGGATGGGGGCCTCAAGGAGGAAATACCTCAGCCTGCTCGCAATGCTCTCCCGAAGAAATGGCATTCTCCCCTCTTAAAAGCAGTACCACGGCTGAAGGAAGCACTTTATAGCTTTATAGCAAGCTAACTAGCTTAAGTAGAGCGCTGTGGGTTGAGAAGGGAGCGTCGGTGGGGAGAGACGAACATAAAGATGGTCGGTTTGTTATCACGGGTGACGTCATGCTTCAGAGGGAGAACATCTGGGCCTGAGCAGAGACAACAAACGTATCATCTCTGCTCTCTGCATGCGACCGAGCCTCCTAATCCTCCTGCTTTGAGGTTTTTCTCCTCCCCTATATCACACGGCATGCCCGGTATCTGTTTCCTAAAGGCTGCTGAGATCCTCTTTCAGGCCGTCATGTGGGCCGCCTGTGACTGCCCTAGTTTGCCAGGCTTTTCGGTGATGTCAGGGTCCCCAGCGCTGGATGCAGGGCCGAGGAAAAGTCTCGCTCAGTACCAGACTTTACTGCCGGTAACCCCCTTCTTTGCTTCTTGGCCCGATGGGTTCGGGGTTTTCCTCCCAACTGCCCCCGACAGCTGACCATGTCCTCACGGTGAAGAGCTTGGATCATTCAGCTGACAGAGGGGCAGGAGGGGAGGTTCAATCACACACTCACAGTGAGGTGTGACTAATGGAAACCGAGTCCAGGAGTTAGTCATGGCCATCAGCGGCGCTTCAGTACACTGGACGGATTTAGTTGCACTGGACCAGCTGTGCATTACCAGTGTGTGCAACTTGAACGTTAATGAAATCATGTTTGAACCTTTGCAAACACTTAAACGTATCCATCAGACGGAAATCATTGTGTTTTTGTGAGCTGCTTAAGAAACGTGAAGACATTAGATACATGGCGGGTAGGAGCTAATACGTGAAGCTTCATCCTGCTGGTTTTCAGACATTATTGTAGGTTTTGGATTTTGTTTGGTTGTTTATTTTGCTTACTTGCCTTTTATGATACTGTGGCATGTCTGAAATACGTCAAATGAATAAAAAAATATGCCAAAGTGCGCCAAAAAATGCAGATTGATCAGGTCTTGGTTTGACTGGGGTTCAGTAGGGATTAGGGCTGCAGCTAACGGTTATTTTCATTATCTGTAGATTATTTTTCCAATTAACTGATTGGTTGTTTGGTCTCTAAAATGTGATTTGGGATTCTGATTCACTGTGCATGTCATTTCTATCTAAACATGTTTTTTAATGCGATGAAATATTAAACTGTAGGTTATTTCGTTAGCTAAGAAACTACTTAAACAAAAATGCTAACATGCTAGCATTAGCCTGCTATCATGTTTACACTGTTTACTATCTTAGTTTGATGTGTTGTCAAGCTAACTATTGCTAATTAGTAAAACAAACAAACAAAACAACTAAAGAAAAACAGAGTATTTTAGGCAAACAAGCATTTTAACCGGTTAGGACTCAAGCTATTGATGATTTTCTCATAAAATTAGTCTGTAAAATATCACAAAATGGTGCAAAAAGCCCAGGATGATGCCCTCAAACGCCTTGTTTTCTCCACTACCCAAAAATATTTAGTTTGCAATCACAGAGGAGGAAAGAACCTCATAATACTCAATGTTCTAAAGCCGCTGTGTAATCGGTTTAAAACATGTGATGGAGTGTTGCTACAGGAGATGCCATCACAAGGGTGACCGTCATGAATTTGCAAAACCCTTGACGTGACCGTTTAAACCAGCTGCTGCATGACGTATGTCCTAAATTGCAGCCACGGCGTTTTGCTAATTGAATTGTTCCAACTTGAAATCAATAAATCGTTCAGCCCTAACAGAGGAGAAGAGATATCCCAGGAAGTATTTTACCTTAAGAAGCTGCAGCTGGAGGATTTTGACAGTTTATTTCTTTAAAAAATGCTTTACCAACTGCAGGATTTCCCCCAGAAAACTTGCTAAACACGGTGGTAGAGAAGCCCTGTTTCTGTAAAAAAAAACAAAAAAGCGTTAAAGGTGACAAGAATTTTGAAATGACTTTTATGTGTTGTTATAAGCCATTTATTAACAATCCCTTAACGTAGAGTCTTCCAAAAAGGCACAATCTTGAAATACGGTTTTAACAAACACAAAAAATACAATTAAAATAATTAATATCAGTTGTTTTCAATAAAGTTAAATCCTAGTGAATCTTAAAACAAGCTGTTGCTGGTCACATTTAAAAGTAAAATGAATTAACATAAATTAAAAAAGTGCAAACATGGTCAAGGGGTAAAACCAGGTAACTCAGAGGCTGAACAGGTCTGCTGTGCTGTGTGACCTCTACTACTTATTGCTGCACATGGTTCAGGTTGGATCAGTGCATCAATCCGTCTGGGTTTACCATACTGGGTCTGGTAGAGCCATCCGCTAAATTTAGGGTCAGCTAACCATTTTGGGTTAAATCCGCTGGTTCCATGTTTACCATCGCGGCTCACAGAAGGCTGCTCCAACGACGTGCTAACATCCGTGCTAACTCCACTGGTTCCGCCTCATCATGGAGCCGCGGCTCGGTCGGCTCGCCGGGGATGAACCCCCCTTGGCCTGGAGGTGAACAAGCGGCTCATGGTCTCCTCCAGTGCTCCTAAGACTTTGGAAAAAGTTCACGTATCGACCGTAAAATGTCGCCATTGCGCTTTCAACCGTATCACCAGGTGCGGTTAAAAGCTCTGTATACCATCTTTGCTATCACTGTTTTGGCCCATAAAAAAACCTATTTAAATAAATAAACAAGTGACGCTTAGCCTGGCGGGGGGCAAGAAATTGTCCTTGATAAGCGAAATCCTCTCAAATCTGTTTACAAGCAACCTTTAACCAACTTTACTCTGCAAAAAGTCATAAATAAGTTGATATTTAAGACGTGGTGGCCGTCACAAAGGATGAAACTCAAATGACTGACTCTTACTTGTATCCTGGATGTTGATGATAACACATACTTCTTAGCTAAGTAGCTCCCTAGATGTTTGGACACTGCTCCAAACATCTAGGAAACTGAATAGAAAAAAAATAGAAACTGAAAAGAGATTCATCAGACCCACAACCCGAGCAAATCCATGTATTTTACAAACTGGAGATCGACCTGAATTTCAGATCTTATCAATAATTGATTAAAAGCACCCAAAGGAAATAAACAAACAACAGTTTCTGAACGGAGAACCCAGTCTCTCATACAGTGAGGGACCCTTTGTGATGTTCAGGAGCCCCCTCATTTGTCCAGGAAGTTTGTATGCTGGGCACAAAGCCCCTCTAAAACAAATCATTCCATCCAGAGCCACTCAGGAGAATAATGCACTCAATAGCGCGGCACTTCCGTGGCTGGCATAGTCATGGGAGGCAACAAAAGCCCCAGGGTGGTGATTTAGTGAGAACCTGATACTGGAGCATATGGCCTCGGTCCGCCCCAGAGCAGGCAGACATGAAGCTGTTCGGCAGGATGGCCCCAAACTGACTTTTCTTAACTTTGCAAAAGTCGCCTCCATGTTAGAGACGTAATGCTGGATGCCAGGGTCAGATAAATAGTTTCTGGTGACGAGAGTGAGGATGTGCATGCTTCCGTAAAGTCTACTGCACGAGTTTTAGAGGTATTACGGTACACGAATCACGATTTTGAGGTCACGGCTCAGTTCGTTTTCAGTCCAGCAAAAACAGGAAATATGCAGCTTTAACTGCTTCTTTTTTTTATTATTATTAAGCGCTAGTTCACTGAACAGACTGCGGCTGTGTGTTTCGTGGAAAACATCTGGAACTGGCTCCTGATAAAATGTCAGATTTGCTTAATAAATAAATCAAAACAAATGTTATTTCAGATAAATAACAAATGAAAAGGTGCAGCATTTAGAACATTGACTGAGCTCAAACTGTTCACATTAGCAGCTTTCAGCCTCACAGATTTTCTCTCAAATATAAAAAATGCACGGGTCGTTCTGCCTCAGTTTACTAAATTTTTTAAAAAGTTCACGCCTGATTCATCTCATATTTTTTCAGTGCATGCGTGTGCTGTTTAGTAAAACGCGTAAGATGTTTTTTTGAGTTGAAAATTCTTAAAAAAGGTTGGGTCATGTTGATTTTTGCATCGTTTTCTTCGCGCCAGTCTGTGGAGCAGTGTTTGAAATGCCCTAACTTGATAACTAATGTAGCTAGAGTCCGGAAATTTTGTCGTCTCACTGGTGTGACGTCAGCGTCAGGTCGCCCCAGACGTCCACCAATCAGCCATGACAGCGTCCGCAGATGCATTGGACAAGCTGTGGACGTCTGTAGTGTTAAGTCGTGTTCATGAAGTGTTGCTATGACTTGCACTAGAAAGGGAACTTCATAGCAGGCCTCGATGTGTTTTTAGAGCATGGCTGCACATCCGTCGCTTTAAAAACACTCGTCGACGCGTCTCAAATGTTAGCAAACGGCCGATTAAATGCAACATGGAGCTTTTTCATGCATCACTGATGTTCAAACTTTAGTGACGCCGTCTTAAATGAGCGAGCAGGTTCGACATACAGCAAGCTACGTCTGCCCAAACTCACGTTAAACCTTTTCCTCTGCAGCGATTCAAACATTTACATCAGTCCCTCCAGGATTTCAGGGGCGTTTTTCCAGATTGTTGCTCCTAAAATGTCTGAATTCGCGGCAGCTTTTCTAAAAAATTGCGATGTAAGTTTTGATGTTTGAAGCGTATTTGTTGCGATGAAATTGCAGGAGACGGTAAAAAATTGCTAAAAAGTTGCATTTTTTTCTTTGTTTTGTAGAATTAATGATAAATTTTAAAAGCTTAAAAAGTTAATTTTACATCCTGGCACACGCGTGTTCACACACACACGCTCACAGCTCGTCACGTCAGTTAATGAATCTAACTGACCTTCATTGTTTTAGTGCTGCCACAGATCTGGATGCAACAGCTTCATCACGGTGGTTTGTCTGGTCTGTGGTCCGCTGGTTTCACCCATTCTCCTGATATGTTTACGGTAGAAAAGTGTTTGTCAGTGGATGGTTTTGGTTTGTGTTCCACCTCAATATTCCACGGGGTGAAAACAGTTTAGCTCCGCTTTGGTGAAGAACATCAGGGAATTGTTTTGCAGTAGTTTTTGTTGCATCTGTATCTTCAAACCATAAACAAGTGAATCCGGTGACGTACGTGCATTACTGGGGACTGCTGTGATTGGTGGAACTCACGGGAGGCGGGACAAAATTGCGGAAAAGTGGCGGTGATTGGACAAAATTGCAAGGTCGCGCAGAATTCATGGAGATTGGTTGAATTTGCGTTAATTGGAGGGACTGGTTTACATGCTTCTAGATGTTTTGTAGTTGGATTTTTAAGGTGATTAACCTTTCAAAAAACAATGTCGTCGTACAGCTTTCGCCTGATCCACCTCTTTCTTTCCAGTGTCGCGGTTAATTGAGAAGCCGTAGCGTTACCAATCAGCAAACTTAAATGATAGTGGACATTATAGTGGAAGAACCAAAAGGGCCACACCAAAGATTTGCAGTACAAATATGTCGATCGTTACACTCCAATGAGTTTTACTACAATTTTCTATCCCGTACAAGTGTCTGATACTGGACAGAACCTGTGCTGTTGTTGTTGCGGGTTGCCATTTGTCCCCGACGCTCACATGCGTAGAGTTTTGTTGCCTACTGTAACCAAAAACAAGATGTTTGCGGATGGAGATGGGTCGGAGACGAGAGACGAGCAGATTGTTGGTTCGCTCCAGTCGCAGGAATAATCAGTGCAGCTCATCTGATATCGTTTGTGTGAGTCGTGCACCTCCCAGTCAAAATGATGACAGTCTCAGGTTAGAAAATAATGTCTGCGCAGCAACTCACTGGGGTTAATTTAGCCATTTGAAGCCCTCCTGTTTGTTCAGTGCTCCGTTTTCCAGCGAAGGTTAGCTGTTCTTTTGTATCTTGTCTGCTCTGTTCAGCCTCTTGGCCCTTCGCCCGAGCAAATGGATTTTGCCTTATAAAATCTGTCATCCGGTCCTTGCAGCCCCCACATCTTCTTACCTCCATTCCAGCTCGAAGTTTGTTTTGTTTTACTACATCTGCATCCTACGTCTTTCAGCACAAAAACCTCGGGATTTGCACAAGATGGCAAACAGCAGGGCCATAAAACGCTCTCTGCATCACGTAACCCTTCACCAGCGACTGCATCCTGCTGCTTTTCAAAGCGTCCCCCTCACAAGACTGTGTCATATGACTCAGTTTTCTGCCCCAAGTTCACTCCCACCCCCGTCCCCAAGCCTCTGAATGGCTTTGTACTCGACTGTCTCGTTACGGGAAATCAATTTAAGCCGGGCCTTGCAGTTTGGAGTGACCATCGAGCTCACCTTAGCACACAGGCCGGGCCAAGGCTAATCAATGAGCAGCGTCCAGCAGGTGTAAACAGCTTCAGCTCCACTACTTGGATTTCTCTTTTCTGCTGCTGCATACATCATAAGCCTTTTTTGCCCTGCATAAAGACGTTTCGAGTTATTATTGCATCATATAATCCCCTGGTATGTTTCTGTTCCTGTATTTATTTGTTGTCCGAATCATTTTCGACATCATCCGCGCATCTTTACGCATCTCAGCAGCATCAGCGTAATGTTTTATAGGCTGCTTGTTCCGTCTCATCAGCAGAACTTGTTTTTATCATTTATTTATATGCAGCCAAGCCTCACCTTGGCTGCTAATCTGAGACGTGGGTGACTTTTGACGCCGCTGATCCCAAGATGTTTTCGAAATGAGGCAAAAGAACTGGATGAGGAGAAGCAGAGTCGAAGTGTTTGGTCGCTTTGTGGCAGTTTTCCGTTTGCGCTGCTGAATGCCGTGCCCTGCTTCATTATCAGCTGCAGCTTGCTCTTTGTCTCATTAGCTGCCCGTTCTGTGCTGCAGGAAGGCATCAGCTCCCCCTTTCTAATCTGATAATGTCTGCTACAGTAGCTCCCACTGTTGTGACCACATGCAAGCAAGCCCTGCTCCAGTCTGCTTGTGTTTGCTTTGCCTGACTTTCGGGTCCGCTTCACTCTGTTTACCGTCCTCATGGGGACGCACGGGTGTTGGTTGCTCTCGGGGTCTTTTATGCTGCGCTGTCCTCACAGCAGCACGACTTCTGGGATCCGTTCAGGCGTAGCGTTGATGGACTGTTTAATGAAAACCGTTGTGCTGAGCGGTCACTTCGGCTGCCCTCCCTGTTGGCTCGCTACGTCCCGATCCAGGCTGTTTTTCAGCTGTCCTAAGGTAACTTTCCGAGCAACAAGCGCGCCATTGTGGAGCTTTCATTCTCCTCTCCGGTCGAAAGGACTTTGATGCCCACCACTCGGTGACTCGGTGAACCCCCTCTAATGAGACCAGGGACTGTCCCATCACAGCGCTGTGCTCATTCAACCAGAGACACACAACTCAGCGGCACTAAACATCTTTGTCCCTGCTGACACCTAAACTAAAACAAACAGAAACATCCTCTCACCAAGCGTAGCTTCAGCTTCATATCTCACTCTTGTTTTATTTTATAAGTCAAATGACTTCATTTAGCCCAGGATTAGACCCAGTTGGACTCGGGCCAGGGCAGGCCAAATGAGCTTAGCCTACTTGCTCGTGAAATGAGCCCAGTTTGCTGCTGTTCAAATACCACCTTTTTACAAATCCCCACTTTATCTGATTGACACTTGATTTCCACAGCATTGTTCAAAAGAAGTAAGCATGGCTGGAACTAATGACTGTTTTTCTGCAATTAATCCACCATTATTCTCCTCCAAACCATCGAATTGATCATTCCATTTGTGAGTTTTGAGGTTTATGAATACATGTAGCTGCTGCAAGGAGGAAAGATATTAAAAAGCTCTCCCTGCTAACTTTCTGGTGGTGCATCTTGCAGAACAGAGCATCCAGGTGCTTGTGCGTTGTGCTGCTGTGATATGAAAGTTTGCACAGTGCACCAACCACCTTTTTTTGTTTTTTAATAATTTGAAGTGCTCATCTAGATGTAAAACATAATCCCTGTGCCTGTACAGATGTGCCCTGGACACTTTAATAAATGACTACCTCATAGAGTGTCACCATGAAGTAGGTATTCAAATAAAGGTTCTTGGGAGCATCTGTGCTAGTGTGTGGACTATATTTCTGTCCAGCACCTAGAACTTACCACATGGATGTACTTGCTTTTTATTTTATTGTTTTGCAATATTTTTAAACACTACCACACTTTTGAAATTTAGGGTCTTAGGAAACTAGGGGTGTAGCGGTACACGACAATCGCGTTTCGGTACGTACCTCGGCACGGAAGTCACAGAAAGACGCAGCCTCACTGAGTGTCCGTTTCAACTTGTGTCCAAAGTGCAGATTTCAAACTATCTACCAGTTTTTGAATTGTGTTGATCGGCCAAGTAAAACCAGAGTTATGACAGATAATAAACACCATACTTTCTCCACGTTTGGAGCTCCTTACAGCTTTGGTCTGGTCCACTTGTTTTACTCCTTTTTCATCCTTTACCAGGAAACCCAAGTGATCCCAGACGGGTGGTTTTAACCACGGCGGAGCGTCTTCTAGCTGTTAGCATTAGCCATCCCATTAGCATTAGCCATACGTCACAGAAACAGGACAATAAACGGTCCGTCACATCCTGTGTTCCACTGGAAACTCCTACTTGTTTTTAGTTCCTCAATACTGTGAAACTGTGAGACGGAGAAGGTCCAACACAACTGAGGGAACTACGAGGTTCACAAATAAAACAATTCTGTACATTGGACATTCTTAATAGGCTTAGAATTTTTGTAAACCTCTGTACCGAACTGAAAGTGCCTGTACCATATGGTTTGGTATGTTTCAGTGTATTACTTTTATTATATAAATGGTAAATGGTCTTCACTTATATAGCACTTTTCTCTACCTTAGTGGTTCCAAAGCTCTTTACAATGTGTTTCTTATTCATACATTCACACTCCAATGGCGACAGAGCTGCCATGCAAGGCGCTAATCTGCCATTGGGAGCAACTTGGGGTTCAGCGTCTTGCCCAAGGACACTTCGGCATGTGGAGGGGATCGAACCGCCAACCTTGCGATCAGCGGACAACCCGCTCTACCACCTGAGCCACAGCCGCCTCGTATTACTATTCGGTGGACTTCAGTGTGTTACTCCCCTATTGGAAAATTTAACACACTAATTTCTAGCCACCATCTTGCAAAGTTGCAGCACTGAGAGTCTTCAGAAGGTCCAAAAACATGATCGCAAACACTTTGAAACCACTGCTGAACAACGGACTGAATGCAGTCTTGCACTACTATAATATTTGCACATGTTGTCCTTTTGTTGACACTTTTTTCACACTGTGCCTTTCTTGCACTGTTCTTTGTATATTCAATATCATCCACCTCAGTATGTCTGAGCAGAGCTTAACTTTGCAGCACTCTAAGTATTGCACATCCTGTTTTTACACACCTTTTTCTGTACTTACCTTCTTTTTTCACAGAAATTCATATTCGTATTTGTTATCTCAGAACGTGTGAGTGGATGCAACTGATGAATGTGCCTGAACGAGTGGGTTCCAAGGAAGAGACACCACAAAATAAGAATTTCATTGCACTGATAACTTTTTTTTTTTACCGCTGCGCTTGACAGTGAAGCCCTTGAATCCTTTATATCCCGAGTGCAGCTGACCAATGACTGCAGCCAAGAATGACTGATGTCACAATGCGGCAGAAACGTAGTGACACAGCAGAAAATAGATGAGTTGCAGTGCATTGAAGCGTTCAGAAGTAACGCGCCGGTTTAAAATATTGCATTTTTTTTAACTTTACATTTGAAGAATACGCACCACTTTCACATTGACAGTCCAATCTGTCATCCATTTTTTTCCCTATTGAGCTGCACGAACAGTCTGGCGTAATAAGATGTTGGAGCGAGTAATTGGTTTGTAATGGGTGATTAGACTTTCCATGTACAGGTGCCACGGATGTCAAGTTTAAAACGTCTTTGCAGTTGTTATCTTGTAGGAGCATGAGCTTTTATTTCTAATACAAGGCCCCTCAATTAGAAGTTTTTTTTAACCCCTTTAAATGTTTTTAATAAGACTTAAATGTGCTGATGACTTGCGATGTTGTCGTGTGTTTCCAGGAGGCTTCTCAGTGGTGTTCCTGGCTCGTACGCACAGCGGCGTCCGCTGCGCCCTCAAAAGGATGTACGTCAACAACGTCCCGGACCTGAATGTCTACAAGAGAGAGATCACTATCATGGTGAGCGCTTTATCGCAGTGTTGGTTTCTGTAGCTGGAGATATCATCTTTGAACTCAGCTAAAGTCTTCCTGCTTGTTTGTATTACTAGAGCTCCATATTTTATAGACAGTCATTACACGCAATGCTTTATTACTACCTGTACTTAGTGTGTAGAATGGTCTGACTGCACCTCGTTATTATTCTGTTATCGGGGACAAAAAGCTCTGGCGTGTATTTATTTCTTTAAATCAATCACAGTCGTCTTAGGTGGCGCTAAGAACATCAAGCACCAACTTTGTTAACTAAGAATACTAATGAGGGCATTTCGTCTTTATTGCTTGACCTTCATATTTTACATATAGTCGTCACACACAGTTGCGTTTTCAATTACATAAACATCAATCAGGCAATATAGGGAATTCAGATGTATAACTACCTGTGCTTTATCAGCACTGGGTAGAATGGTCTGACTGCACCTCACTATCACTTTGCTATAGAGGGGAAAAACAAAGCTCAGGTGTGTGCTGTTTCTTTACAATCAATCAAATTCGTTTTGGGCGAGGCCAAGAACGACATTCACTGACACTGTTTACTTAAAACGGTGACGAGAGGAATTGTTGTGGTAGAACTTTTGCGTACAAAGAGGCGAGTGCTGCCATTAACACTGATAAATTACGAAAGAAAATGCTTGTCTTTATTGCTAGAGCCTCTTATTTCATATATTGCCATGACACACAGTTGTTTTTTAAATTCCAATAACGTCAGTCAGGCAATTAAAATATAGCATTGCCAATGCTTATTTAGTCTTGCAACGCTCATATAGCACTGTGTAGAATGGTCTGACTGCACCTCATAATTATTTTGCTATAGAGGAGAGAAAATCAAACCTCTGGCATGCTTGTATTTCTTTAAACAAATCGCAGTAGCCTTTGGAGACGCTAAGGACAACATGCACCGGTGTTGTTCGCTGAAAAAAGTTACTAGGGCATATTTTTGATGGCACATTTGTACGCAAGGAGGCGATCGCTGCTGTTAACATTGATAAGTTACGAAAGAAAATGCTTGTCTTCATTGCTAGAGCTTCATATTTTACATATAGCCACGATACACAGTTGATTTTTAAATTCCAATAACGTCAATCAGGCTACAAGAAATTAAATTATAGTGTTACCAATGCTTATTTAGTCTTACAGTGCTAATGTAGCACTATGTAGAATGGTCTGACTGCACCTCATTATTTTGCTATAGAGGAGAGAAAATCTAAACTCTGGCATGCTTGTATTTCTTTAAACCAATCACAGTAGTCTTAAGAGATACTAAGAACAGCACGTACCGGTGTTGTTCATTAAAAATAGTGGCAAGGGAATATGTTTTGATGGAACATTTGTACGCAAGGAGGCTATCGTTGCTGTTAACATTGATAACTTACTAAAGGAAATGCTTGTCTTCATTGCTAGAGCTTCATAATTTACATATAGTCATGACTTCACAGTTATTTTTACAAAGACATCAATTAGGCTATAGGGAATTCAGATATGGTACTACTAGGGCTGGTCCCTAATATTCGAATATCCGAATATTTGTTTGTTGTGGTGGTATTTGAACAATAATTTTCATATTTGAATATTTGTGCGTGCTGCTGCCGGGCGCTGCTGAGTGTCGGCAAACGTTGCCGAGGCTCTAGAATGAGAACGCCGCAGTGGTTCAAGTACGCGGACCTGCCGACTCCAGCGTGGTGTCACAGCCGACACCGTGGCATGAACTGAATATTCGCCGAATATTGGATCCAAATATCCGACCAGTCCTAGTTACTACCTGTGTTTAATCTGCACTGGGTAGAATGGTCTGACTGCACCTCATTATCATTTTGTAAAGCTCTGTTGTGTGTATATATCCTTAAATCAATCGCAGCCATCTTCGGCTAAGGACAGCATTCCCTGACGTTTACTCAAAGCAGTGACGGGGGGGGGGGAACTGTATTGACGGAACATTTGAGTGCAGAGAGGCGAGCACTGTCATTTGAGATGCGTTACTGTGTGATCTAAACCTTTCAAAACTTGAATTTCTGTTATGGTAGGTTGCTGTAGCGAAGTTTAATAGATAACGGAAGCAGAGGTTAAAACTGTGTGAAATTAGCAGCCAGCTACAAGCTTATACCCACAATCTCCATGCAGAGTGTCAGACTAGTGCCTAATTGACCTTTGCTGAACATGAAATGTACCCGTGTTGTGAACTGAACACAGCTCATCAGAGGTGAACAAAGCTAATCTCCACGTTCTGTTGCAAGGCCGAACTAATTCTTGATGTTAGCCGCAGCCCCCCCCCCAATCCTTCCCTGCCTCTGAAACAGATTCCTCTCGCTTAATTTGCTCGCGATCTGAAACTTTCATGAGGGCGTTCTCAGCATTCAGGTGTTTAATTTAAGCACATAATTCCTGTTTCGAATGGGACACGAGTAAAGCGAGGTGCATGTAAACGGCTTTCATCTTCCTGCCCGTCCTGTTATCCGGCATTTCCAGTCTGGCGAGAGCGAACGGCTTTTGGCTGCACGTTGGGTGACATTGTAATAACGCACCTGGTCCATTGACAAATACTTTTGATCCATCGCACAGAGCTGGCACTGGCGTGGCTACGGCGGGTAATTCAAGGTGTTTTATGTCATTCAAAGTTAAATATTCTCAATTATTCTGCAGACAAGCGCGACTCGGGCGGCAGCAGATGTCTCGTCTTGAACGTTTGACCCCGGTATGTCAGCGAACAGCTCACTCAGAGCTGTTTAGCCAGCTTTGTGTGCGCGATCGCCGCCTCATCATCTGGAACAATGTGTAATTCTCACCCACACACACACACACACACACACACACACACACAGCGCTGACCTTAAACACTGACACAGTTCCCGCCTGTTGGGACGTTGCCTTAGGTGCGTCGGTTTCCACAACACACAGCGGCCTCTCTTCTCACGCTGGCTGGCATGTAGCAGCCAACAAACAAGCGCCGCGATGCTTTAATCCGCCGAACAAATCAAGTTAAGAAAGATTAGCAGAGTTAAGAGATCAGCGTGGTGTAAGAACATCAAAGAATGCATAAAAAACACACACAGTAGCTTGGCCGCGAAGGCGAGGCCGGGCTGAAATCAGCTGGGGGTTGAACCTTTTTCGGATAAGCTCTCAGTGGGTGCAGTCTGTATTTTTTTCCTGTGGTCGGTTGTAGTCTTGAATGTGTTTCTTTCAGATTTAAAACCAGCAAGTGTGAAAATTTTAACAGGAACTAGACAGTAGGTTTTTATCTTTTCTATCTTTTGAGGTTGTATGTGTTGAATGTCGTTGGGTTTTTTGGTTCCTCAATTAGATGTAATTGACCTACGTAACACGAAGAACTTGTCTGGCCTCTTTAAACCTCTAAATTCCCAACAGTTTCTGCATTTTTTACTCGCTATAAGCTCGTTTTTCACTGCTGTACAAAGCCCTACACGTCTACGGAAACAGCAGAACCACGCCTGAAAGGAGAGAGAACCTAAGTAAACAAAATCCTTATTTAAAAAATCATTAAAAAGCGAAAAAGCTGAATTTTTAAAACTGTTTTAAATTGAAAGTGCCCACAGGTGTTATTTAATACAGAAAAAGTACCTGCTATAGATACTTTACTACCAAAACTTTTAATTTCTTCTGATATTTGTCTCTTATTAGCTCCGTGTAAACACTGCCTGCAGTTCAGCCGAAAAATTGCTCAATTTTTTTGTCATGTGACCGTTAGTCGCAACTGAGTCGCTAACGGCTTCATGGTTGCGCCGAGGAGGGCAGAATTTTTTGGTTTTGGCAGAATCTGATCAGTGCGAATTGTTTAGAACCTTTATTTTTCTTTGACATTGGAGCCAGGACCGTTTATACCCACGCTCAGACATGTTTTCAAAAAACGCCCGGTTCCGATAAGACCAGTCGAGTTTGGCCTGAATAGAGCTGTCCCCCCAAATATTAATTAACTCTGAAACTTCGCTTTCCCTCCATTGACTGGACTCCACATTATCGTCCGCCATGGTTGTTGTTTTTGTTCCTGCCCCCACCTACTTGAACGCAGAATAGAGACGTCTGTCATGTATCAGTGACATGTAGGTCGGATAAATGTGACCTGGCTGTTCAGACAGAAGTCGCATGGCAAAAGATCAGACACTTATCAGATTTAGGACCACATATCCAAGTGGCCTAGGTCGCATTTGAAACTAGAAAAGCACTCAGAGAGCTCAAACCTCCGCCAAGGAGCTTCAGTCCACCCCAACACAATCTCCCAGTTCACATATTTTGTGTAGAACGTTACAGATACAAATGTTATTACATACAGTTCAAATGTCTAACCAACAATGCGGCCTTCACCCCATCCGACCTAATGAACAGGCGCGGCCTCTAGCGCGGCAGCTCCTAACAGCCTCCCAGCTTCTTAGACAAGCGGAGATAAGAATGCCGGCCCAACAGTGCGTATGTCGCTCAGGAAGGAAAGAGAACTCCGTCATTGTCGCTGTCTATTGGTGGAGACCCAAAATGTCATGTGGTCACAGGGGGTTACCCCAAAAACAAGAGTGCCCTCTGGTGGCTTTTAGAGTAAACCGCATTTAATTGTTCACCCGGTTACACTTACATTAAAGAAAACTCCTGGATCCAGACGGTGATCCGGATCAGTCCCAAAATTTCATCATTTCTTCCTTGTCTCATTTCACACATTTCCTGAAAATTTCATCCGAATCTGTCCATGAGTTTTCAAGTTATTTTGCACACAAACAAACAAACAAACAAACCAACGCCGACCATCACATAACCTCCTTGGCGGAGGTAAAAATCAGATCTGTGTTGTTCAGACTGTCATGAAAAGATCAGATACAGGTCGCATGGGGTCACAAACCATCAGATCTGGATCACTTTAGCCTGCAGTCTGAACGCAGCCTAAACGGCACATCACACCTGATTAGTTTAAGAACCATCTGAAAGCTGAAAGTCCGACCATTCTCCCTGTTTTTACAGTTTCTGGCTCTAAAAAGTAACACGCCTTTCAAGCTCGCCAGCGGGTTTCGGGGGTTCACAGGGTTGATGCAGTTCACGATCGCTGCGCATACAGTCGAGCAGAGCGTCATTTAGGACTGCAGTTTTCAGGCTTCGCTTAAATTCGGGCGTCGAGCAGCAGAGTCACTGGAAAACACTAGACGTGCCCAAACATGAATCAATGAATCAGCACTTACTGAAAGGAGCCAGAAAGTGTTTGCCCAATCCTTTGTAATCACATCAAACGCAGCTTTGTGTTTTGTCGCTCTTTGTTTGTGTTGTAGGTGTTCTTAACGGTTAAATTGTGGAGATACACAGCTTTCATATTCTTTTGATCAAGGTCTTTGAATAGTTCTTTGTTTCTTTTTTATCCCACCTGCAGAAAGAGCTGTCAGGCCATAAGAACATCGTCAACTACCTGGACTCTACAATCAACGCGGTGTCGGACAGCGTATGGGAGGTCCTGATCCTCATGGAGTACTGTAAAGGTACGGCCTCGCTTTGTCAATGATAAACAAGTTCTGACAGGACCACCAGGTTTCACGCTCGCTCACAGCTCTACTTTATTACAGCTGTACTTCATGTCTATCACTTCTGGTTTCTATTTTTGGCTGTTCGAGACAGAAAGATTAGATTAAACCAAACCAGAGTAGAGGAATGATGATTTTTCCTCATGAAGTTCTGTCTTGCGTGTTTTATTTCTTGTCAGATTTTGTAGTAATAATAATGAAAGATCACATCGCTCAGCGGCTCGGTACAATTCCAGCATTTACCAGCTGTCTTGGGCAGTTTGTCTCTTATGCAACTCAGGGTGAATCGGTCACGTGTCAGCGGCTGTTTGACATACATTTCAGTTATTTTTTTAACACGCCTGATAGCTTAATGCTTCCCGCTGCCTCCGTCCTCTGTCTGACCTCCGTATTGATCACGGCAGCTCCGCGGCTCGGCGTGTTTTTCGGGAGACAGTTTTGCCCTCATCGGACGAGTTTACATGCAAAACATTTCTCCGGCTACTGGGAATGCTCGGCTCAGATCAGGCCTTTACGTGGCCGAACGTGTCTGTATTTGTTTTCCGGCGTGAACTGATCACCTGTGATGAATCCACAGACAGAGTTTGTATTCAGAATGTGTGAATCTAGATGTTTGATGGGATAATAGATCACAAACTCGCATAGTAATCTCATCTAGCACCTGTAAAAACTAGGGATGCACGATAATATCGGCGTCCGATAATTATTGGTTAATTTTGGCAATTATGACGTCATTCGGATAATCAGATAATAAAAAAATGAGCCGATAATAACAAAGACTTGGAATGTGGTTTTTTGCCGTTGGTCTGTGTGTTGTGGTTTGTGTTCATGTCTGGCTCCTCAACCCCTCCCCTCCCCCACGGTACTGTCGCATGTTTGTGATGTCATCAGACTGCGCGGGCAGAGAAAAACAAGCAGCATGGCGTGGCACTGAGCAGTGTGGACTTTCTTTACTGTGTCTGAAGAAGGGCTGGTCTGGAATATTGGAATATTGGAATATTGGTTGGTTGTGGTGGTATTGGGATAATAATTTTTATATTCAAATAGTCGTGCACTCTGCTGCCGGGTAACACTGAACGCTGCCGAGCGTTGCCGAGCCGCTGAGTGTTGCTGAGCGTTGCCGAACGTTGCCGAGGCTGAAATACGCCCCTGGGCGCCGCCGAGTGTGGCCGAGTGCTGCCAGGTGCTGCCGAGGGTTGCCGAGGCTGAAGTACGCCCCTGGACGCCGCCTAGCGTGGCCGAGTGCTGCCGAGCGCTGCTGAGCGTCGCCAAGGCTCTGGTACGCCGCTGAAGTTGTAGAAGCGGATCAGGCAACTCCGGTGCCTCGCTCCGGTGTTATCCCCCGCTCCCCCCTCACCCGGCCGACACCGCGGCACAAACCCAATCAGTTGACATCATCGGTTATCTGCTGCAAGAAGTATAAAATGATCGATTATCGGTATCGCTTGGAATTGGCATTATCGTACATCCTCAGTAAAAACAGTGGAATATTTCTCTTTTGATCACAGCGAGGTATAGTTTATGTTGCAGTGTAATAAAAACTATACTTTTAACTTATTTTGCTGTATTTTTAACTACTGTTTCAAGGTGTGAAGCAAGGAGTACAAAAACAACATAAATCTAGTGTTTGTATTACAGAAAAGAGCAATAAGACCTATGGGCATAGGCTGTTTATTAATTCAGTACTATTAAAATGTAGAGATTTAAGTTAGACATTATTATCTATGATTTTAGTTAATTTTAATTCATCAGTATGCACAGACTGCCTTAAAGCAGACGTGTACTTCTATGGTTGGCATCAACGTGTGGAATCCTTCACAGAGTTATTTTAAGGGCTGTATAAATATTTTTCACTTCAAGAAGTCGTATAAAAAAGAATAAGTAGGCTATACATCAGGTTGTCGGGGCAGGTGCTTTTCTAATTAAGGGTGACTTATTGCACACGGCTCTCGAATCTTGTTTTCTTATGTCGTTGTAAGTATTAATAGCTAACTAACTCTGGCAGGCTGCTTCTAATGTTTATGTTTTTAGTAAGGTTTCCTCCAGCTGTGCGTTACCACGAGTGGAATGGAACTGTAAAGCTGTCTTCCCTCCTCTGCCCTGCAGCCGGTCAGGTGGTGAAGCAGATGAACCAGCGGTTAAACGTGGGCTTCAGCGAGGCCGAGGTCCTCCACATCTTCTGCGACACCTGCGAGGCGGTGGCTCGCCTTCACCAATGCAAGACGCCTGTCATCCACAGAGACCTTAAGGTGAGGAGGGCCTTAGTCTCTTTACTCAGTCTCTCTCCTCTCTCCTCCATCAATCAGACATCTTAATGTATTTGTTAATTGCAACTAACAAGATTATTTTAATAAACAGAAATTACAGGTACAATGTCCAGGACCCCAAAGGGAAATCTTCAAGTTATTATATTTCAATTTAGAGCAAAAAAAGTACCAAATTCTTGCTATTTTAGAGGCTGGATTTGTAGATTTTCTCATGTATAAATTACTTAAACCATCCATTACTGTTGAACAATGTTGCTTTTCGTAACTGATTAGTAAAACAATCAATCTTTTAGGCGCTAACTCAGTCAGTCATGGCGCTTTCAAATGTGAGGAAAACCCTCTGGTCAGATCCTGAACATGTTCTAAGGTGAGAGGTGGTGGCTAATCCATGGTCACTGAAATGGAACCATCTAATTCAGTGGTTCTCAACTGGTCCAGCCTCAGGACCCACTATGTCTCTATTAATAACAGTCGTGACCCAAATTGTTGAAGTTTGCTGTTCCTGTTAACAAATTAAGGTTTATTTGGGTGTAGTCTCAACACATTTTGATACAGCTTTGGAAAATTTTGGCTTGTTTTTTGCTAATTTTGGTATATTTGGACGTTTTTGCCAAGTTTTTGGGCATATTTTGGCACATTTTGACAGATTCTGAGCACATTTTGGTTCATTTTTGGGACATTTTAGCATGAATTTCTCCAGTAAGCTGGCAGAGACAAATCTAGAGGTTAATAGTGGGCAACTCCTGGTGTCACCACCACTAAATATCCTGCTATTGAAAGCAAACTGAGTCATAAGAAACACGTCCTTTAAAATACAAGACTTTATACCACTACTTTTTTGGGGAGCATGCTTCTGCGACCCTCTAAAAATGGTTTCGCGACCCACTTTTGGGTCCCGACCCGCCAGTTGGGAACCACCGATCTAATTCCTTCGCTAAGTGGTCTTAACATTGAGCTTGCCTGAAAAGGAAAAAAAAAACACCCTGTAACCTGGAATAGAGTCGGTATCTTTGAAACATTAAATGAAAGTATCTCACTTACTAGGAACGTTACTGATAATCAACTGATCGATTAATTGCCGTTAATAACCGATTAAAAATGTATTAACCGATAAAGAAGAAGATGAGGGGCATGCATGTCAGTAAATGTTTTGTACTTGGCTTGTTTGTGTTTGATACTGCAGAGACTTGAAGACCAGTCACTCAGACGACATGCCGTTCTGTTTTGGCGTGCAGAGAGCATTGTGGGGGTTTAGCTAGCAACGGGCACCATGACAAAGCCTTCTGGGACGCTCAATGACTTCAGGCCACGGCTGACGTTCTAAAAAGAAGCCGGAGTTTGCCAGACAGCGTTGCTTTTACCGAGTGGCTACTCATGCTTAGCTAGCCCGATCTGTTGTACTTAACGGTCTAGGTGCACCTCAGAATCGGACTTGTTGTGGGTGGAGCTAAGGGAACGACGCAGCTTCGGGAAACGTTTTGTTGGAACATTTGCAACGAGCACTGAGACGAGCTCTATTATTAAAATGGGTTATCCACCAAAAACACCAGCGGGGCCGCCTTAGTGCATCATACAAGTTTCAGTGCGGTAGATCGCTAGCCTGGAGGTGGTTGTTGTTCTGCCCCATAGTGAGGTGGATTTCAAAAACAGTAACGCTTAGATAGCAGATAGAGAGGGGAAAGCCATCTGAAATGAACGATAGACCAGTGGTTCTCAACTGGTGGGTCGGGAAACCATTTTTAGAGGGTCGCAGAAGCGTGCCCCCCCAAAAAAGTAGTGGTATAAAGTCTTTTATTTTAAAGGACGTGTTTCTTATGACACAGTTTGCTTTCAATAGCAGGATATTTAGTGGTGGTGACACCAGTAGCAGCCCACTATTAACCTCTAGATTTGGCTCTGCCAGCTTAGTGGAGAAATTTATGCTAAAACGTGCCAAAAATGAACCAAAATGTGCTCAGAATCTGTCAAAATGGGCCAAAATATGCCCCAAACTTGTCAAAATTTGATGATATTCAGTAACAGAGGGAGAGACTCTGGTGCTTCAGTTAATATAGATGGTGTTGAAATCAATAGAGTAAGGGAAATCAAGTTTTTGGGTGTCATTCTGGATGATAATTTGTGTTGGAAATCGCATATACAGTATACAAAGGTAAAAATGTCAAAAACAATAGCTCTGTCACAAAAAGTAAAGGATTCAATGGACACTACTACTACATTGAAGTCTGGGGAAAAACCTGCAAAACATAAACTAAGTCAATTTTCATTTTGCAGAAAAGAGCCATAAGAATAATCAGATAGAGATCCAACAAATCCTTTATTCCTTATAAAAAAAAATTGTTGAAATTTCGAGAATTAGTAGATTATAGTATTTTGCAAATTATGTTGAAAGCTCACAAAAAAACGTTGCCAATAAACCTTCAGAAAAGATCTGGAAAAAGAGAAAGCAAGTGTAACTTAAAAGGAACAGAGATCTTTAAAAAAAACCAAGGTTCAGGACTAAACTGATGGAACGTTGTGTTTCTGTAAAAGGAATCAGTTTATGGAACAAGCTGAACAAAGAATCCAAAGAATCCAAGTCAAACATCACATTTAAAAGAATAATTAAAGCCAGTATGTTAAAGAAATATAATGAAATACGTTAATTATGTTTGATTGTCATACCATTGTCACTTTTGTTGTTGATTGGTGCAAACTGAATTGTAACTGGGAACTAAAATGGTTTGTACCTGTCTGTGTCTGGCCGGCAGCTATTTTATTTTATTATATTACATATATAGATTTTTTTTTTAAAATTTTTTTGTTGTTGTTTATGTTGTTGTTGTTGTTTTTTATAATACGTTCTTTGTAAATTGATTACTGGGGATAAAGGGGCAGATAAAATAAGACTGGTCTTCTTTCTGCTCCCTTTCATTCTAGATCAGAGAACATTTGTATTTATATTAAATTGTTTTTTATTTTATAAATGAATGAAATAAAGAATACAAACAAACAAACAAAGCGTCCAAATATACCAAAATAAGCAAATACTAAGCCATTTTTTCCCCAAGCTGTATCAAAAAGTGTTAGGACAGCATCCAAATAACCTTTAATTTGTTAACAGGAACAGCAAACTTCAAAAAGTTGGGTCGTGACCGTTATTAATAGAGACATAGTGGGTCCTGAGGCTGGACCAGTTGAGAACCACTGATTGGCAGCCATTTTTGCTGCGACGATCATCTTAAATATGGAGTAACGGCTGCTGTGCTTCATTCACGGCCATTGATTTATACCACTACTGATTCTTGGTTTAGAAAACTGTTTAAAATGTGCGTCCTCTATAAGCCACAACCCCATCAACAAACAAAAAAGACGTCTCAGTACTCCCTTTGTTTGACTCCCTTTGTTTGACATATTCTGAAATATTGCGCTCTGTCGAGAAACTACAGCAATGGATTCCCCAAACTGTCCACTGAATCAGAAGGAGGAACTTGTTGATTCACACTCCGACGGCTTTTTTCTCCACTTTATTGTCGGACGATGTTGACAAACTCAAGTGCTGTAAATGTGCGCCGTCAGCAGAAGAGAGAACGCCTCGGTTTCACTTCAGTGCTCATTCTAACTCCTCTGCTTCCTCTTATGCTCCGCCGCTTCCTTTGCCAGCTTGTTCTCTCATTTCCGCTGCTTCCCCTCTGTTTGTTGCTCATCCAGCACCTTTTCCTCTTTTTCCTCCACCAAAATTAGACTCTGAGGCCCCAGAGGATGCTCCCGTCTTAAAAGTTCCCCTCTAACTTCCAGCTAACTTGATGTTTACAATGGGTTTTCAATTCACCGGGTGGCCAGGAGCCAGGTTTCCCCTCATTCTGCTGATGCTTAGAGGCCAGTGGTAATTTCCCACCCTGGTTGAATTCTCCTCAGTGCCCCATCAGTGGGCTGCTGTACTCCGTCCAGTTGGACAGGCCTCTAAACAGTGCAGTCCCTTCAGCTCCACAGGCCCGTCCTCTGTTCGCCGTCTATCTGTTCGCCGTCTATCTGTTCGGCCCACACGGCTTACATAACATCGCAGGGACACAAAAGACCATGGAGGCCCAGTCACGCATCGCCAGGGGAAGTGAGAGTGCAAAAAAAAAGCCCCTTAACCCTGAGCTGTCAACAGATTGAGACACTCGGCGTCGCTTTCTCGAGCTCATTTTTCCCTCGGACGGTTTAAAATCTTCTTCTCCGGAGCCTCCTCCTCATCTTCTGTCTCCCACAAAAAGCCTTGCATTTTCACATCTCATGCCCTTGTTTTCCTCTCAGCCTCTCATATTTTCTACTTCTACCTGCTTTCATTTCCTTTTTTTTTTAATATTTACTCAAACATTCTCCCTCTCTGCCATTACTCAGGCCTGCTACTCTTCTCTTTCATGCCCCCGAAGCACAAGTCGAGGCTTTAAACCTGCAGATGCTCAACGGGAGCATCGCTGTTTGTTGCCTCGTGCGGCTTCACCCACCGATTGCCATTCATTCCCGTTATGGTGCAGCTCTCTCTGTTTGCTCATCTGTCCTTTCGCAAACTCTTTTCAGAGTCGCAGCTGAGGTGATTTCGGTGGAGCGGCGCGTCTCAGTCGTGACTTTTTCTGATTTGCACAGGCTGCAGATCGTCAATAAGGATGAAGCTCGTGTTCGGTTCTTTATATTCAACACTTGACGTTTGTTTTTTTTGTCCTCAGCCTTTTTTTTTAGGACAAGTTTGAGCTGGTTAATTCTGTAAAGTCACAAGGACAGTCGTGAGCGTCCAAGCGCAGTTAAAAATGTAAAATATTAAACCCCGCACCAACACATCTGTATAAAAACAAACAGCAGTTGTGACACTGTCAAAACTAGGGGTTGATTAACAAGTGGAGCCAATATTCAGCTTTTTTTTCCAGTTTTGGTTATTCTTTAAGCTGTTTTTCAGTGAAATTAACGAATTGAAAAACATGCTGCTCTATATCTGTAGTCCCCACAGCACTGTCTTACTGGCTAATAGCTTGTTAACGCTGAAGGTATACGCCTCTGTTAATCATAAAATATGTAAAATATAAGTAAAGACTGCTGGACTTTGTGTTGATCGAAATCTTGACACCAACATGTTCGGTTTTGCTGTGAATTATAAGTTTCAATTAAAGCTGCAAGCAGCGTCGGACGGGTCCTCGCTCCCCTCTGGACCGCCGCTGTGGAGACAATTGGAATGTCTAAAGCACGCATTAGTGTTCGTCTCATCCTGCTCTGCACATGTACGAAAATTTCATGTCTGTAGGACAAAGCACTGATTTGATATGAATTTTTGAAATTTGTAGGGGGCGCTGTGGAGCTGTTTGAAATTTGGAGTGTGCAAATCTGTTGGTCTTGGGATACTGTACGTGTGTACCCAATTTCATGTTCGTAGGATAAAACAGTGATTTTATATGAATATTTGAATATTTGTAGGGGGCGCTGTGGAGCCGTTTGACCACGCCCATTCCTGAATTGTATATTAAACGTTAGGTTTTGAGATTAATGAGGATTTGTGTGGATTTGGTGCTTTTACGTGGATCCCTTCATCTCCAAACACCTATTTCGTTCCAAATGGCGAATTTGTTCAAAATGGCCGCCCTGCCACGCCCACACCGTGTGACGCAGCCACGAGATTTTAATAACTTTTCATCCTGGAGGGGTCTAGATGCCACACAGTGAATTTGGTGAAGATTGGCTAAAAATCCTGGGAGGAGTTTGTTAAATTCCAATGCCTGCGCACAACGTGTTCAAGGGGGCGCCGTGGAGCTTTATTGAAATTTCAATAGCAGGAATGGTTTTGTCTCGGGCTACTGTACATATGTACCGAATTTTGTAGCTGTACGTGAAACTAGCCGTGTTAACTCCACTAAAGCCCATTTTCAAGGTGGCGCTATTGAGTCATTTTGCCATTCACATGTGTAATTCCCCCAAAATATCAAATTCTTCACCAGTCCTGATGGGTGTGCCAAATTTGGGGAGTTTTTGAGCATGTTTAGGGGGTCAAATTGGGGTTCAAAGTGGCGTAAGAAAAACAAAGAAACAGTAAGGGAACAACAGGGTCCTTGCACTGTAGTGCTCGGGCCCTAAATATGAGTTATGCGCTTTCAGCTGTAAAAAAAAAAAAAACAACATATTATTTAACCCCTGTTTAAAATATTAGAGACTTTTACTTTCATTTCCAGCGGTTCCTCCCAGTTTGCATGTGAACATCCGCTGCTGTCATTTCTCTTTGGTGCAGTTTGGACGGAACACGCAGATCCAGAAGTTCTGATTTCACTTCTGCAATAGGAGACGCCGCACAAATCGTCCAGCCAAGACGAGCTACGCCTGTGCTAAACGTTCATGAGCTTTTCTGTTTGTGTCTTCTCCTTCGCCAGGTTGAAAACATCCTGCTGAACGACCAGGGAAACTACGTGCTGTGCGACTTCGGCAGCTCCACCCACAAGGTCCTGCTGCCGCACAAAGACGGAGTGACTGCCGTGGAGGACGAGATTAAGAAGTACGCTTATTTTTTTTCATCAGCGATGCTCTGCGTGTCACCGAGTACATCGGTTGTTAATGTCTACCTGTCACATTGGGCTGCCTGGGACAAAATTACTTCGAGAGATACCTGAAAAGTTGGCGCTGCTAAAACTAGTGCATAGATCCTCATTCATTCATGGGTAGGAGGTTTCTTGACTGTGTCTCCTCAAAAAAGGCCATTAACAGGTTGATTTAATTGGCACCTGTCTTAGACCTCTTTCTTAGACATTGTGATTCGTCGCAGCAGAAGCAGCACAGGTGGAATAAGCGAGGGCAAGAATACTCAAGACCAGGACCTCCCCTAAATGGAATGCAGCCATTTTTACTACACCTTTGATTTCCCTACTGTGACAAGTCAGAATGCCTGCTGCCAGATAAGCTGTTGCACACAACTTGGTAAAATCTGTATGTTGGCTGCAAAAGAGAGATCCTGTAAGTCACACAAGCTGCTCAGTTACCCCTAAAGTTTCAGTCCCTCCAGGATTTCACGGGCGTCTTTCCAGATTGTAGCTCCTAAAATGCCTAAATTGAATATTTTAAGTGTATTTGTTGCGATAAAATTGCAGGAGACGGTAAAAAATTGCTAAAAAGTTGCATTTTTTTCTTTGTTTTGTATAATTCATTAAAAATGTTAAAAGTTTAAAAAGTTAATTTCACATCCTGGCACACGCGTGTTCACACACACACGCTCACAGCTCGTCACGTCAGTTAATGAATCTAACTGACCTTCATTGTTTCAGTGCTGCCACAGATCTGGATGCAACAGCTTCATCACGGTGGTTTGTCTGGTCTGTGGTCCGCTGGTTTCACCCATTCTCCTGATATGTTTACGGTAGAAAAGTGTTTGTCAGTGGATGGTTTTGGTTTGTGTTCCACCTCAATATTCCACGGGGTGAAAACAGTTTAGCTCCGCTTTGGTGAAGAACATCAGGGAATTGTTTTGCAGTAGTTTTTGTTGCATCTGTATCTGTATCTTCAAACCATAAACAAGGAAGTGAATCCGGTGACGTACGTGCATTACTGGGGACTGCTGTGATTGGTGGAACTCACGGGAGGCGGGACTAAATTGCGGAAAAGTGGCGGTGATTGGACAAAATTGCAAGGTCGCACAGAATTCACAGAGATTGGTTGAAGTTGCGTTAATTGTTGCGATCGCAGCATCGCGAATTCCTGGAGTGACTGAAGTTTGCTCGAAATCATCGAATTTGTCCAAGGCTATACGGACAACAATGCTAGGGGTGTAATGGTACACAAAAGTCACGTTCCGGTTCGGAATCCTCTGGAGTTGGACACACCAGCGCATCAAAAATGACATGACTGATTTAAGATTCGCTGAGTCTCCGTTTCTACTTGTGTCCAAAGTGTGGATTTCTAACTATCGACCAGTCTTTGAATTGTGTTGATCGGCCAAGTAAAACCACAGTTATGACAGATAATAAACACCATACTTTCTCCACGTTTGGAGCTCCTTACGGCTTTGGTCTGGTCCACTTGTTTTACTCCTTTTTCATACTTTACCAGGAAACCCAAGTGATCCCTGACGGGTGGTTTTAACCACGGCGGAGCGTCTTCCAGCTCCGGTTTGTTGCTGTTAGCATTAGCCATCCCATTAGCATTAGCCATACGTCACAGAAGCTGGGTCTCCTCCTGTCCCAAAGACCCAGTCCCTCCTCGCTTTTTTAAGGAGGTCTACAGCCTCTTCTGTCAGGGAGATCATCAACAGCAGCTTGACTTCTGGCATCGTGCCCTCCTTTTGTAAAAAAAAAGCTGTTGTTGAGCCCTTGATTAAAAAAACGGGTCTTGATCCCACACTTTTGTCAGATTACCGGCCCATTTCCAAATTACCCTTTGTGGCAAAACTTCTAGAGAAGCGTGTTTTTGAGCAATTGCAGCCTTTTCTGGATGGTGATGGCACTTTAGACCCGTTTCAGTCCGGGTACAAGGCATTTCACAGCGCCGAGTCTGCTCTTCTGAAGGTTTTTAATGATCTCTTTTTAATGACTGACTCGGGTGGTTCCGCCATTTTAGTGCTTTTAGACCTGACAGCTGCCTTTGACACGGTCGACCACAAAGTTCTTTTAGACCGCCTGAAGGACTGTGTGGGTGTCAGGGGGACCGCCTTGGAGTGGTTCAGGTCCTACCTCCACTTCGTCCTCGACGCCACTTCATTGTGGGGTCCCCCAGGGATCTATCCTGGGACCTGTTCTTTTTGCATTATATCTCCTCACACTTGGAGGGATTTTTCAGAGGCGTGGCATGTCCTATCATCTTTACGCCGACGACTGCCAGATTTACATGCCTGTCTCTGAGAACAGCCACTGCCCACTGACAACCCTATTTGACTGTCTATGTGATGTCGAGGCTTGGTTAGCCCAGAATTTTTGAAAACTCAACGGCAAAAAAGCAGAGGTCATGGTGTTTGGCAGTGCCCTCGTCGACTTGGGACCCCTCACAGACTATAAGCGTCCTAAAGTCTTTTTAGGACTAAAATTATTGGTTGCTTAGTCGGAAAGTAGAATCAAAGATCGCCTTAACTGCTTCTAGCTAAGATAATAAAGTCAGCAACACCTGTAACATAACAGGACAGTGGCTGGTTTACACCCAATAAGGAAGCAAATGTGGGACGGAAAACGCAGTCCAAGAGTTGTCTAACTAAAATGGGGTCAGCAGGGTTTCCAAATGTCGTGACGTTTTAGTTGAAACGTAGCAAAAGTTTCAAAAACGTGGACAAAACCTAAGTAAACTAAAAATGCTGCTGCTGACTGGGCGTTTCCAACCCACTGTAGATGACTGCCAGGTGGTGACTGTGGCGCTCCCTTGTGGTCGCAACCTTTCCTTTGCTTCGACTTCTGCGGCTCTAGTCTTGTATTTGCACAGCGTCAAATCACAGTAGTCCAGTCAGCTCTGGCCGATTAACTTTCTCACATTTACGGCTGCAATAAAGCGCGGCGCGGGCAGCTTATCAGACCGTATATGACCGTGAGTAAACTTGCACGGGTCATACAGAAACTACCAGGCCTTTGAACTGTGGCTGCTCGGATGCTCTTTGGATTTTCACTACTTTAGTTGGGTTTATTCCAAACACAGGCGTTGAGTATTATCAACAAAATGACCCCTTGTAGAAAACAAAATGTTTGGCTTTCTAGTACACGGAAAGGTGAGCTGGGTCACCTGTGCTGGCAGATTCTGGCCGTTTTTTCTGTGCATTAGTAAACAGAACAGAAAGGTATGTGTGGCATTGATAAAATATGGCAGTACTAGAATTTAAAAAGACTTATACCTGTATCTTCAGAAATAGAAGCCCTTAAAAATGCACAGTTCCTTTAAGGATGTTTCCTCTATATGTGGTTTTGCTGTTACATCAATATATCTGAAACACCGTCAACAGTCCACCAGTGTGACAGGAAGCGCTTGTAGCAGTCACCGACAGAGAATCACCAATCGAATCTGCTGCTCTCCTCGGCCTTACCAGGCTTTGTATTGATTTGCAGCCCATTTGTGTAGCTGTCCATCATCTTTGGCTGCAGACGCCGTGAGCCGGTGAACACAGTGGAGCGTTTTGCATCTAAAGTTCAGATGATTCCCTCCGGAGTAAGGCTCAGAAACAGCTAAAAGAGTGATTAATGGAGTTTAATTCGCCAGACGGCAAGAAACAAAGCTCTAAAGGAAAGCTGATGTCACTCTGTTAGGCCAGTTTATGTAAATATGTTTGCTCACAACTTTGCAATGCCCATGTTAATTTAAACACAAGACGCTTGAGCTCAAACAAAAGGATTCATCCTCAATGAAGGACCTAGGATCCCTAATCTGTCTCTATACCTACCAGTGAGCAGTGATTCCTAACACGTCTCTGGGGGTCATCAGGTGGAAACCTCCCTTCAACGCTGTTCCTCCTACTTAATCCCACGACACCTCCAGGAGGCTAGGAGGTGAACTCTGGTGTCCCAGAGTCACCCCCCCTAGTGCCAGTTCACACTGCTGCTACACAATCCAACCAGCACTGCCACGTTCAACTGATCCAGGCCTGTTTAGGAGATGCTCCAGGTAGTGACCAGTGTCGATGCTACCATTTAGCTAGCTGCTAAATGCTAAAGCTAACTGCTAATTCAAACACCACGGCCCATTTCAGCTGACCCAGGCCCGTTTATGGGATGTTCCAGGTAGTGACCAGTGCCGATACTACCATTTAGCTAAATGCTACTGCTAACTGCTAATTCAAACAGCACTGCCACGTTCAACTGGCCCAGGCCTGTTTATAGGAGATGCTCCAGGTGGTGACAAGTGCCGATGCTACCATTTAGTTAGCTGCTAAATGCTAATGCTAACTGCTAATTCAACCAGCACTGACATGTTCAACTGATCCAGGGCCGTTTAGGAGATGCTCCAGGTAGTGACCAGTGCTGATACTACCATTTAGTGAACTGCTAATGCTAACTGCTAATTCAACTAGCACTGCCACATTCAACTGACCCAGGCCCATATAGGAGATGCTTTAAGTAGTGACCAGTGCCAATGCTACCATTTAGCTAGCTGCTAAATGCTAATGCTAACTGCTAATTCAACCAGCATTGACACGTTCAACTGACCCAGGCCCGTTTAGGAGATGCTCCAAGTAGTGACCAGTGCCGATGCTACCATTTAGCTAGCTGCTAAAGGCTAATGTTAACTGCTAATTCAACCAGCACTGCCACGTTCAACTGACCCAGGCCCGTCTCGGAGATGCTCCAGGTAGTGACCAGTGCTGATTCTACCATTTAGCTAGCTGCTAATGCTAACTGCTAATTCAACTAGCACTGCCACGTTCAACTGACCCAGGCCCGTTTATAGGAGATGCTCCAGGTAGTGACCAGTGCCGATGCTACCATTTAGCTAACTGCAAAATGCTAATGCTAACTGCTAATTCAACTAGCACTGCCACGTTCAACTGACCCAGGCCCGTTTAGGAGATGCTCCAGGTAGTGACCAGTGCCGATGCTACCAATTAGCTAGTGCAAATGCTGCATGCTAATGCTAATCACTAACTGCTTGAAATATACTGCCCACAACTTCCTCACCCACAGCCTGATTTGCCTATGATGCTAATGCTAACTGCTAAGATGCTACCATACTACTACAGCTTTAGTTATTAAGTGCTACACTGCCACCATAGGCCTCGATGCCACACACAACTGTTAAGTGCTAAGTGATTATCCATGTACAAATTGATGATGGGTCAATGTGTCGCGTTCACAACTTGTGTCCGTTGGCTCTCATGGTAAAAACATCACTTATTGCAGGTTGATGCCATAAATAATAAAACTAAAATTCAAAAAAATTGGATCAACATGTACAACATTTTTCCAAGTTGGCAACACTGAAAAGAAAAACATTAAATTTGAATCCTACAGATATTTAACTGCTTGCATTTTTATTTTTGTTTTCTGTACTTGTCTGTTCTCTGTATTGTGTGAACACTGCCTGCAGTTCAGCCGAAGACTCCCTGAATTATTGCCACATGAGAACCACAGATTTTTTAAAATTTATTTATGTATTTATTCCACAAAATCTGGTACAAAAGAGACACGAAGAATGAAGTGATTTCGATGAAGGATCAAGATCTTAACCTTAGATTTTTTTTTCCAGACGAAACCACACATCGCACATGAACAGCATGAAAACCGTTGGAAAGTTGAAAATCCAGTGTTTTTTCTTATTTTTACAGTTCGTGGCTCTGATGAATGGAGCAATTTTGGCGGTTTTTCTTTACTTTTTTTATTTTTTGTTTTGGGGTTCAAGGGATTAACGACTCGTAGATGTGTAATCAGCATTTTAATGTTGCAGCAGGACAAGATGGAGCTGATTTCAACTTGATGTTTTCCTTTCTCATGTGTTTTTATGTGAAATAATAACATTACAAGTTGCTATATCTGCTAAAGAACGCACTAGAGTGCCTTAAATGTGGTGAGTAGAAACACAAATCAGCGCTGAATGGTTGCGCTCGCGTTCAGTAACTCACTAAATGCTCTGATTCCTGTCCACCTCTGAACACTGACCGATCGCTGCTTTCTGTTTCTCGCAGGTACACGACCCTTTCGTATCGGGCGCCAGAGATGATTAACTTGTACGCAGGGAAAGCCATCACCACTAAGGCTGATATATGGGTAAGGTCCTGCTTTGTATGTCTGTCTGTTGGTGCTGCTTCGTCCCGGCAGCGTTTCGGGCGTCGCTCTGCCCCGACAGGTTCCTCCTCCTCCATCGACTCTCTCCTGACTTGCCCCGGGCTGTTTGCGTCCGCCGGCTCTCCAGCAGTGTTTTCCCTTCATGAAACATTGAGCAACATCACTCCCAGCAAAGCCGAGGCTGTTACCCCCCTCCTCTCCTGTTTCACCTCCACTGGAGATCATTAGAGCCGGGCGAGGGCTCCGATGAGCTGGTGTGAAATCGGCGGTTTTAAAAGTGTGAGGCTTCCAGAGAAGCAGGAACAAGAGCTTGGACAGCAGCCATTTTTAGGGGCGGTGTAAATTGAAAAACCCAGGGAGGTACGACAGCCAAAGATGCGGCTGGTTGTAAGATAAGATAAAACTTTGTTAATCCCGAAGGAAATTCTAGTGCCAGATATTGCTAAGAAAACACTAAATGGCATAACATGAGAAGTGCAGTGCATGAAAAGTAGAGAAGCAATGAGATTTAAGTACGATACATTAATAAAACAAAACATGTAAGCTAAAAAATAAGGCTGGAATTGAAAAGTTAAAAGCAACGCAGGCAATGACGCTGATTAATTAAGCAATATCAGTCATGAAAATGAAATATTGCAACAAAAAAATGAGATGAAAATGATGAACATGAAATATTGCATGTGAAAAATAAAACAAAAATGAATATTTCACCTGAAAAATGAGATGTAACTGAAATATTACACCTGAAAAATGAGATGAAACTGAAATATTACATCTGTAAATGAGATGAAACTGAAATATTACACCTGAAAAATGAGATGAAAGTGAAATATTGCACACTTGATCAAAATGATGCACTTGAAAATCAAATGTTGGAGATGAGAACGAAATACTAGCCTGAAGACGCTAAGCTAGGATGGAAGAGCAAAAAGTAATGCTGGTTATGATACTGAGGAAACGGGTATGATGATAAATTTTATATGTGAAAAATGAGATGAAATTGAATTATTCTCCAGAAAAAAAATTGTTAAAAATCCAATTTTACACATGAAACTGAAATACAGCACCTGAAAAATGAAATGAATACAAACTATTTCACCTGAAAATTAGATAAAATGAAATGTTGCACTTGAAAACGAGATAAAGCTGAAGTATTTCAACTGCTATGATATGAAAATGAAACATTGCACCTGAAAAATGAGATGAAACTGAAGTATTGCATTTTACACTGACAATGTTTAACATGAAAGTCAAATATTTCACATGTAATAAAAATGATGCACATGAAAATGAAATGTTAGAGATAACAAAATATTAGCTTAAATAAGCTAAAATAAGGCTACGATAGAAGCGTAAAAAGAAATGCTTGAATACTGAGGAAACGAAAATGAGATGAAAATAAATTATTATCCTGAGAAATTAGATCAAAATGAGATTTTACACTTGAAATTGACATATTGCACATGAAAAATTAAATGAAAATGAAATATTTTACCTGAAAAATGAGATGTAACTGAAATATTGCACTTGAACAAATGAGAGAAGACTCCAATATTTCACCTGAAAAATTGGATAAAAAAGAAATATTACACCTTTAAATGAGATGAAACTGAAATATTACAGCTGAAAAATAGGATGAAACTGAAATATTGCACCTGAAAGATTATGTGAAATCTTGCATCTGCAAATGAGATGAAACTGAAATATTGCTCTTTACACTGACAATGTTGTACATGAATCGAAATATTATGATGCTGAGGAAATAAGTATGATAATAAATATTGCATGTGATAAATGAGATGAAAATGAAATATTTTATGTGAAAAATGAGATGAAAAGGAACATTTCACTTGAAAAATAAGATGAAAATGAGTTATTTTCCTGCAAAATTAGATCAAAATGAAATTTTAAGAGTGAAATTGAAATATTGCGCCTGAAAAATGAAATGAAAAAACAATATTTCACCTGAAAAATTAAATGTAACTGAAATATTGCACCTGAACAAATGAGATGAAAATGAAATATTTCTCCTGAAAATAGGATAAAAAGAAATATTACACCTTTAAATGAGATGAAACTGAAATATTGCACTTTACACTGACAATGTTGTACATGAAAGTGAAATATTGCACATGTAATCAAAAATGATGCATTTAAAAATGAAATGTTAGAGATGATGATGAAATATAAGCCGAAATAAGCTAAAATAAGGCTACAATAGAAGAGTAAAACGTAGTGCTGGTTATGATACTGAGGAAATATGTATGATAATAAATATTGCATGTGATAAATGAGATGAAAATGAAATATTTTATGTGATAAATGAGATGAAAGGGAACATTTCACTTGAAAAATTAAATAAAAATATGAATTGTTGTCCTGAAAAGTTTAATCAAAATGAAATTTTAGGCGTGAAATTGAAATACTGCGCCTGAAAAGTGAAATGAAAACGAAATATTTCACCTGAAAAATGAGATGAGATTGCACTTGAACAAATGAGATAAAACTGCAGTATTTCACATTGAAAAATTATATAAAAAAGAAATATTACACCTTTAAATGAGATGAAACTGAAATATTACAGCTAAAAAATGAAATAAAACTAAAATATTTCACCCAAAAAATGAGATGAAAATGAAATATTGCACTTAAACAAATTAGATCAAAATGAAATATTCCATTTGAAACTGAGATAAAGCTGAAATATCACACCTGAAAATTGAAATAAAACAAAATATTTGGCACACAAAATGAGATCAAAATGAAATATTGCTCTTGAACAAATGAAATCAAGCTAAATCGTTTCACCCAAAAAGTGAGATAAAAATGAAATATAGCATCTGATAAATGAGATAAAGCTGACATATTTCACCTGAAAAAATTATGTGAAAATGAGATAAAACTGAAATATTACACCTGGTTATGGTACTGAGGAAACGGGTATGATGTGAAAAATGAGATGAAATTAAATTATTCTCCTGAAAAAATTATTAAAAATCTAATTTTACACATGAAACTGAAATACGGCGCCTGAAAAATGAAATAAATATGAAATATTTCACCAGAAAATGAGATAAAATGAAATGTTGCACTTGAAAATGAGATAATGCTGAAATATTTCCTCTGAAAAATTATGTGAAAATGGAATTTTGTATCTGTAAATGAAATGAAACTGAAATATTACACCTGAAAAATGAGATTACAGTAAATTATTGCACATTACATTGTCAGTATTGTACACGAAATTGAAACATTGCATGTTACACTGGTAATGTTGAACATGAAAATGAGATGTTCTACATGACGACATTAAAGAGGACAGTGCACGTGAACTTTTTCATGCTCTAAGGTTCTGCAGCTTCAAATCAAGACATAAAATGCAGATATAAGCATGTAAATCAGGAGACGAACAGGCAGAACTTAAAGTCAGGAACCAAAAACTTCCCTTCAACTTCCCCCCTGTGCTTCCTCATCCTGTTTTATTCATTGTGCCTCACATAAATGTCAAACGCATTCATCTCAGTGTTCGGGGTTGGCGGCGGCTGCGCTGCCTGACGTAGATTAGCAGTTTAGCATCAGACTGGATTAGCCCGTCGAGCGGAGGACGGTGAGGAATATCTGTCTTCAGATGGAGCGCTTAAAGAAAAACACTCCCTGAACGCCGCGGCTAATTCCAAAGTCTCTTTCATCTCCCTACTTGCATCATCAGCAAAAAAAAAAAAAAAGAGCCGGAGCCAAATATAGCTCTGAATGAGTGTATGATTGGGGAGCGGAGCGCTTTAGCATGTGGATTTGTTTGGACGGCGTCACTGCCAGGGGAGCCGACTCCGGGCCTGATTTTAAAAGCAGCTTTTTTTAACCGGCGACATAAGGAACATTAATTCTTCGCTAAGCAGTCCTCTGTGGCTCGGTGGGAGAGGACGGAAGCTGCATCGTCATGGTCTGGACCACCAGGATGGACCCCAGTTCATGCATTTCCAGTATCTCTGATTAGTTTTCCACTTAAACGTCCATCTAACCCTGTAAAAAGACAAACTGTATCTCAGACTTCATGCACGTTCTGCTGGCAGTCTTTCATATTTATTGTCTCTACCTGTTTAAAACAACTTGAACATTAACTAAGAGGTACAGATGCATCATTTCAGGTTTTTGTTGATGTAATTTGCTGATATTTACAACTCATTTTTGGCCAAATGTCCAAATATGCACCTATTTTTTTTCTATGAAATAACTTAAGAAATGTGTTGCGTAAAAAAAGCGGGAAAGCAATAAGATGGAGGTGTTAAACATTACTGAAATAAGTGAGCTAAAATAAGGCTGCAACAGAACAGTATAGAGTTATGCTTGCAATTATACACAGGTAATAAGTAATATCGTACATTAAAATGAAATATTTCACCTGAAAAATGAGATGGAACTGAAAGATTGCCCTTGAAAAAAGATAAACGTGAAATATTGCACCTGAAAAAATAGTTAAAAATGAAATGCTGAATCTGAAAAAATGAGATGAAAATGAAATATTGCACCTAGAAAATGAGATATTACACCTGAAAAACTAGATAAAAATGAAATATTTCACCTAAAAAATGAAATTAAAATAAAATATTGCACCTGAAAAATTTGATGAATATTTTGCATCTGAAAATGAGATGAAAATGAAATATTTCACTTAAAATTTTGAGATAAAAGTGAAACATTTCACCTGGAGAATTAGAGCAAACTGAAATTTTTCACCTGAAAAATGAGATAAAAGTGAAATGTTTCACCTGGAGAAAAATGAACACAAAAAATTCTCCTGAAAAGTGAGATAAAAAGGAAATATTTCACCTGGAAAATGAGATTAAAATATTGCCCTTGAAAAATGTGATGAAACTTATACTACACTTGAACCTGAAAAATTAAAAGAAAATGAAATATTGCACCTTAAAAATTAGATTAAAATGAAATATTACACCTGAAAACTGAAACGAAAACTAAATATTTCACCTGAAAAATGAGATGAAATGAAATACTGTGCATGAAAAATGTGATGAAACTTATACTACACTTGAACAATTATAAGAAAATAATATACTGCAACTGAAAAATTTGAAGAAAATGAAATATTGCACCTGAAAAATGAGATTAAATTGAAATATTGCACCTGAGATATGAGATGAAACTGAAATATTGTGCATGAAAAAGTACATGTAACCTATAGTACACTTGAACAGTTAGAAGAAAATAAAATATTGCACCTGAAAAATGAGATGAAATAAAGTATTTTGCATGAAAATGAATTAAAATGAAATACTGCACCTGAAAAAAGAGATAGAAATTAAATAGTTCACCTGAAAAATAGGATTAAATTGAAATATTTCACCTGTAAAATGAGATGAAACTGAAATAGTGCACCTGAAAGATGAATGAAAGGGAAATGTTGCAGCTACATTGTCAGAGTCAGCACCACCAACATGTTAAGTTGATTTTTTTGAGTATCTGTGATAAGTTTTGCGCTTAAATCTCTGTCTAACCTTGTAAAAAGCGTTTTCTAGTGGTAACCTGATATTTCTATTCTTTACATGCTCAAAACAACTTGAACATTAATTGATAGGTAGACATACGCGATGTGACGATGTTTTATAACTTATCTGTGGTCAAAAGTTGATATACACGCCTATTTTTTCCATTAAATTGTAAAGAATAACAGCCTCTCTTGTAGTAGAATTGGCAGTTGCAGGTGTAAAATACAGTGCTTTTCAAATATACACATTTACCTGACAAAATAAGAAAATGAGTCAATCTTAAATGGGTGCTATGTTTGTGAAGGTTTAGCCAGACAGACGATATCTTCTTCTCAGTGCGTCTTTATTTCCCGACACCGATGATGATGACGATGATGCCAGTTCTCTCATGCAGCCCTATTAAGAAGCCTTCAATAATTCAGCAGATGTGCTTGTGCTTTGACTCCACGGTCTCGTCTCGAGGTAGTGGAAGGAAGAGTTTCTGATCAGAGCATCATGTTCATGTGTTTCAGCATCATTATATCAAGTCAAACGTTATCGCTTCTGTTAGCATTAGCATTAGCAGCTGCTTGTTCTCTCCACTGAAGGGCAGCAGTCCAAGATGATTCCTTCACTTCAAGTTCAGTACAGTCGTCTTTCTTTCCTGTCTGGGTTAACACGGAGAACGTGAACGCAGTAATATTTCTTCAGAGAACATCTATGCTCTCGCTCCCTCTGATGCCAAAAGGAAAGACGTTTGATTTAAAGCGATGCTAGCGTTGCGTCTACGTTAGCAGTGGGGCCAGTTTGTGTCATTTCAGTTCGCGGTTCTGCTGCACCGTCTTCATTTCGAGTTTGCTTTCAGAGTTATTTGGAACCCAAAATTAAGTCTGTAAAATATTTTTGGCTGGATTTTGAGAAGTTTAGATGTTTTCAAACCTGGGAAATGTCTTACCTGAGAAGCCGGTTTATGGGCTCAATATCTCCAGAAATAAAACTCCCACAGCCGTGAAACTTGGTGAAGAGGGACACAGTTGTTTCCAGCTAATCTAAATGATTAAATGACTCCAGCAGAGGCTAAAGTTTGAATTATTTGCTCTTGAAATTGGAAGAAACGTTCAGCTTGACCCCTAATACCACAACGTAGGACATCCATCCATCATCTATACACCGCTTAGTCCTCTATAGGGTCATGGGGGGCTGGAGTCTATCCTTGGACTCAGGTGAACATGCAAACTCCACACAGAAAGATCCCAGGCGTCCTAACCGGGACGTGAACCGAGGATCTTCTCAATGTAGGACAATTATAAGACATTTATAAGAGCCAAGAATAAAAGAGCATTCTCTATATATATTTTATTCATCATATTTGTGGAGGTGTTGTAGCCTTTAAATGGTTTCACAAGGAAAATGGTTTGTTTTTGTTTGTTTAAGGATAAAAAAAAATACAAGAACTCCCAGAAAACATGAGACATTCTCAACTTTTAGTCAATGTTGTTCACTGAACTCAGCTTTGGGACACAAAATGTAAACTTCAAACAAAATCTGAATCAGTCCAGCAACATCATGACCACCTGCCTAATACTGTGTTGTCCCCCTTATGTGGTCCAAAATGCTCTGAACCATTGGGCATAGACAAGACCAGTGGTTCCCAACCGGTCCAGCCTCAGGACCCACTATGTCTCTATTAATAACAGTCGCGACCCAACTTTTTGAAGTTTGCTGTTCCTGTTAACAATTTAAGGTTTATTTGGGTGTAGTCTCAACGTATTTTGATACAGCTTGGGGAAAAAAATTGCTTATTTTTTTGCTCATTTTGGAATATTTGGACACTTTTGTCAAGTTTTTGGGCATATTTTGGTCCATTTTGACAGATTCTGAGCACATTTTGGTTTATTTTTGACACTTTTTAGCATAAATTAACCCACTAAGCTGGCAGAGACAGATCTAGAGGTTAATATTGGGCAACTACTGGTGTCACCAACACTAAATATCCTGCTACTGAAAGCAAACTGTGTCACAAGAAACACGTCCTTTAAAATAAAAGACTTCATACCACTACTTTTTTTGGAGGGGGGGCATGCTTCTACAACCCTGTAAAAATGGTTTCGCAACCCACTTTTGGGTCCCGACCCATCAGTTGAGAACCACTGGACCAGAGGACCTCTCAGGGTCTCCTATGGGGTCTGGAACCAGTGGATCCTTTGGGTACTCTGACTTGTGCAGTGGGGCCTCTATCAATCAAACTCGTTCCACTGCATCCTGTTGATGCTTGATCAGAATGGGGTGTAGGTAGTTTGGAAACCAGGCCATAGACATGTATACGTAGACGCCACATTGACTGTGGAGGGACGTGCCTGAAGCGCCGCCATCTTGGTACAGGGCTAGCAGAGGAGGGAGTGAATGTAAGTCTATGGAGGTAAGAGGTACTCCACAATCTTAAAGTAGAATTAGTCACTGAATTTTCGACCGATTTCCAAACGGTTTGGTTTGTTAAAAACGTCACACATGTAGCTATGACCCAGGATGCTTGGATGCTTTTGTTCTATTTCTGTCTGCCTGTCCGTCCTCCATGTCTGACGTTTGTAACAAACAATATATGTTGACAACTGATGGATTTATGATCACTTTTATAGTGCAGACATGTCATTCCTCTGTAGACGTAATGCACTGTAGGGGCGAGTGGCACTGTACCAAGATGGCCGCCGCGTAGGCACGTCGGCTCCAATCGGCAGCGGCAGTCAACGCGGCGTCTACGTATATATGTCTATGGTCAGATCAACATCTTCGGCCTCAACATGCTTCCGATTGTTTGATGTTGTTTCCATGTGGTGGGGTGCATTTTCCTCCAGTGACATTTGGGATTTCCATTAGCATGAGGGAGTGTGTTTGTTGTGGGACAATGTTTATTTGGGTGTCTAAGTCTGATCAAGGATTTCCATCAGAACACCACATAGTACCAATATTCACTTCACCTGTCAGTGGTCAGGATGTTGTGGCTGAATAGAGGCGAAGTTCCTTCATAGCAGCTTCACGTTGGGACTGAATGAAAACGTTTAGCTCGCATTTATCAAACATTAAGGGTTTTCCTCAAAGGGAGCTTTACGACACGACTCGGGTGTGGCGTCGGCACCGGCGCTGAAACCTCTCAGGCGATCACCGGCCCTTCCACGGTAACTGGATGCAGGTGTTTCTAACAGACTGTTTGTGTTTTCTCTCCACAGGCACTTGGATGCTTGTTGTACAAGCTGTGTTTCTTCGCGCTTCCATTTGGGGAGAGTCAAGTTGCCATATGTGACGGAACCTTTATCGTTCCGGATAACTCCAAATTCTCCTTCAAGTTGCACTGCTTAATCAGTAAGTCTTTGTTGCTTAATTCTATCATTATTAGTGAATTTTTGATTTATAATCGCTTGTATTCCTTCATGTTTGAGCTGTTTGCATCTGCTCTGATGATTTAAAAGTCCGTCATCATCCCCAAAGTTCTGCTCGAGTCCGTTTCTCTCCCGTGTTTTCAGTTTCTGCCGTTCCTAAAAGGCATGTTTGAGTTGGAAAGCTTTCTCTGCATTGTGGGACTTGACTGTGCCAAAGTACAAATACACAGAAAACAGCGCAAAGGTTTCAGCATATCTGTTGTCTTCTCGGTGGAACACGTCTGATTTCATTTTCTCTTTCCTCATTAGCTGGATTGTGATTTGCTGCTGTGTTTTTCTTTCTGCTCGTTCCCCCCGCAGAGTGAACTGTAACTGTACTAAGTGTTTCTTTGTTTTGCATTTACACAACTTGAGCCTGTTTGAACCAGTCAGGGTCTGTCAGTCATGACAAGTTATTTCACTTCCCTAAACGTCTCCTGCTGTGGAGCTTCCTTCTTACAATATCAGTCCTGCAGCTCCACCAAGTGGCCAAAGTCAGACAGTGCACCTCAACGACAGCAGATCAGTTCGTGTGTCTTTCTGCCGTGTAAAATGATATTTTTTCCGTCTTTTCCAGGATATATGCTCGAACCAGATCAGGAGAAGAGACCAGACATTTACCAAGTGTCCTACTTTGCCTTCAAATTAGCTGGAAAGGACTGTCCAGTGCCAAATCTCTTTGTGAGTCTTCAGAACAAAGCAGTCGATCTCTCTTCGGCCTTTGTGGACGTTTGTTTATTCACTCAACTCTCCTGTCGTCCTTCCAGAACTCTCCCATCCCTACGTCGCTCCCAGAGCCACTAACGGCTAGCGAAGTGGCTGCTAAGAAGAGCATGACAAAAGCAAGGTACTAACTGATTGGAAGAGTGCTTTTTTATGGTTTATAAGCTGGCATCTGTAGCGAGAAATGAATAAAACGTCCGTCTTCTGCAGGATGGGACACGTTGCAATTCATACTGAGAGGCTTGATTAATATGCAGGTTTATTTATGTGGCACTTAAGGAATCCAGCAGGACAAAGTGCTTCACAACAAGCAAAGAAAACACTATAAAACTACAGTCATGTTAAAGAGAAATAATATAATGATTGATGGAGAACTTTAAAATAACACACAAGGTATAAGGTTTTGGTTCATCGACTTGGGACCCCTCACAGGTCACCATAGACAGCGATTTAAAATTCGACAAACAGATTAACAGCATTTTGAAATCGTGTTTTTATCGTCTTCGTCTTTCATCAAACTGGTTTTATCTTTTACGCTTTTTGAACAGATCGCTTTTATTTCAAGTCGACTGGACCGCTGCGTCACACTCTACTCGGGTGTCGGCCACAAAGCACCTCCCTCATCCTCAGTTAGTCCAGAACGCCGCGACACGACTTTTAACAGGGGCCAAAGAGCGGGAACACAAAACCCCAATCCTCGCGTCTTTGCACCGGCTATTGATTTTAAGATTTTACTGCTTGTTTTTAAAGCTCTGAATGGATCGGCCCCACAGTACATCAAGGACCTCATCCAAATCTATACTCCAGCGCACGGATTGAGGTCCGAGGGTGAGCTCCAGCTCGTGGTGCCTAGGGCGAGACTTAAAACCAGGGGGGACAGGGCGTTCCAGACTTTGGAACGCCCTCCCCCTCCATGTCCAAACAGCCGCCATGGTGGAGTGTTTTAAGTCTCGCCTTAAGACCCGTTTTTATTCCCTGGCTCTTTAACTTTGCGTGAGTTCCGTGGTCGTCTGTGTCTTTTATTTATTTTACTAAGTTTATATGTTTGATTTTATTGTTTTTTTAGAGCATTGTTTTAGATTTATGCACGTATTGCTTACTGTTAAATGTTTGTTTTATTGTTTCTATGATTCTACATGCAGCACTTTGGAGGCGTTTTTGTTGTTTAAATGTGCTGTACAGATATAGTGGATTGGATAAAATGCAAAACAAGGCTTCATTTAAAGTTAAATTGGTTCACTGCGAGACTCGAGTACAACTTTAAAAATAAAATTATAGATAAACTCAGCAGCTAAAGACAAAAAGAAGCAGAAAATCAACTTGTGGTTCCCTCTTTCCAGGATAACGGAGTCCGTGGGTCCAACGGAAACATCGATAGCTCCCAGACAGCGGCCCAAAGCTGCGAACAGTAACGTCCTGCCTCTCGCCAACACCGTCACCCCTGTCAAGATGACCGTGCCTTCAGCACCTGTCAGCAACGGCCAGAAAGGTCAGTAAGGCTGATGTTTGTATCTGCAGAAGCTCCTTTATCTTACAGGTGTGTTCTTACTGCTGCACAGAAGTTAAAGAAGATAATTAAATTTCTTTTTGAGGGTAAAAATAGAAGAGTCCAGGACTTAAAAACAGAGAAATCTTTCGAAATTCAGCCAGAACATTTTTACAGAATTTGTTTTTGGGTCCCAAATAGCAAATAAGTAAATTTTGAACAAAATCTGCAGCAACATATTTCCTGTATTTTACATGATTAGACACAGACTAACCCAGTGTTAGAGTAATGTTTGCATAAATATCGTGGTGCTACCTGCATGTTGCTGTGTTGTTGTGAACTTTTTGTTGGGTTTAGTGCTTAAACCCATTTAATTTATAAATCCATTTGGATCTGAACTAGAACTTGTGTATATTTTTGATTTATTTTTAATTCGTCTGCTGATATTTCTTATATATTTGCACTATCCCCCTTTTTTTGCGGTAACAATGTGAATTTTTGCACTGTAGGATTAATAATAATTAAAGCTGCAAGCAGCATCAGACGGGCTCTCGCTCCCCCCTGCACCACCGCGACAAGGGCTGCAGTCAGTTGTGTTTGTCTCATCCTGCTCTGCATATATACCAAATTTTCTGTTTGTAGGACATAAATAGGAAATTTTATACGAATTTTTGAAATTTCTAGGGGGCGCTGTGGAGCTGTTTGGCTGCGCCTAAGTGTTGAGGGATAGCCTGTCATCAAGCATATCAAGTTTCATTCACATCTGATCATGTACAGTCAAGTTATGAGCATTTCACACTTCATGGTCACACGCTCAAAATGGCCGCCGTGCCATGCCCACGCCGTGTGACACAGCCACGAGATTTTAATAACTTTTCATCCTGGAGGGGTCTCGATGCCACACAGTGAATTTGGTGAAGATCGGACAAAAATCCTAGGAGGAGTTCGTTAAATTCCAATGCCTGCACACTACGTGCTGTAGGGGGCGCTGTTAAGCTTTTTAAAAATTTTAATAGCAGGAATGTTTTTGTCTTGGGCTACTGTACCTGTGTACCAAATTTCATAGCTGTACGTGAAACTAGCCGTATTAACTCCACTAAAGCCCAATTTTCAAGGTGGCGCTATTGAGTCATTTTGCCATTCATGTGTGTAATTCCCCCAAAATATCAAATTTTTCACCAGTCCTGATGGGTGTGCCAAATTTGGGGAGTTTTTGAGCATGTTTAGGGGTCAAATTGAGGTTGAAAGAGGCGTAAGAAAAAGAAACAAACATAGCAGGAACAATGGGGTCCTTGCACTGCAGTACAAGGACAAGTGTTCAGTGTTTAACTTATGTTTGCTTCTGCATCCACTGAGGTGTTTGAAGAAATGAAAACCATCCGTCCTCCTCTGTCCCCTCAGCTCCCACTCCCGGCTCCGGACAACCATCCATGCAGCCGCAGCCCGGCAGTCAGCAGCACCGAGTCCTGCAGCAGCTGCAGCCCGGCGACCTGCGGCTGCAGCAGCTGCAGCAACAGCAGCAGCATCACCACCACCACCACCACCAACAACAACAACAACAAGCAGTGCAGCAGCAGCAGCAGCAGCATGCCAACGCACAGCAACTCCAATACCTCCAGGTACACTCACTGTAGTCATGCAAGTCAGAGTTATAACATGGGATGTCCTAAAAAGTACAGCTGCACAATGAAATGCACACTTCAAGCACGTTAAAACTATTAAATATATCCACTAAACAGTATTGGCTTGACAACTGAACAGCCCTGCAGCGCATTAGGAAACAATGCATATCTGTAGCCAAGCTGTTCCTTTATGCCATTTTTCATTTTGCATAATAACAAAGTAAACAAACGCATCACAATCCCATTTAGTGCAGCGTTCTTGTTGCCTTTTTTTAACAAAACCACCAAGTAACCAAACTAAAACACGTCTTAATAAATGCTCTTGTTGCAGTTTGATTTGTTGTTGCATTATAGCAGTAAAAGTACAATTAAATATCCTCTTCATGGGGGTATAATAGATAAACTTTCACATTTACAGTCACGGAAAATCGAAGTAACAGTCTCGCTAAGTGCTGTATTGCAGTAAAGCAACAACAGGGACCTTGTGAGGAGACACTCTCACAGCGAGGCGTCCTTCTGTCGCTATGGCCCTCGCCTCTGGAGCAGCCTGCCGGAGGATCTCAGGGCCGCAGAGAGCGTCCATGTTTCTAAGAGCAGGCTAAAGACTTGCCTTTTTAGTCTGGCTTTTAAATGACGTGACCTCTGTGTCGGGGGCGGTGGTCGGCTGCATAGACATATATACGTAGACGCCACATTGACTGTGGAGGGACGTGCCTAAAGCTCCGCCATCTTGGTACAGGGCTAGCAGAGGGGGGAGTGAATGTAAGTCTATGGAGGTAAGAGGTACTCCACAATCTTAAAGTAGAATTATTCACTGAATTTTCGACCGATTTCCAAACGGTTTGGTTTGTTAAAAACGTCACACATGTAGCTTTGACACAGGATGCTTGGATGCTTTTGTTCTATTTATGTCTGCCTGTCCGTCCTCCATGTCTGACGTTTGTAACAAACAATATATGTTGACAACTGATGGATTTATGATCACTTTTATAGTGCAGACATGTCATTCCTCTATAGACGTAATGCACTGTAGGGGCGAGTGGCACTGTACCAAGATGGCCGCCGCGTAGGCACGTCGGCTCCAATCGGCAGCAGCAGTCAACGCGGCGTCTACGTATATATGTCTATGGTCGGCTGCCTGGGAGGAGGTTGGGTGTCTCCGCCCCTGACCATGGCCTTCCCTGGTTCATCGGTTCTCGGCCTCATGTCCATTATTCAGTCCCTCCAGGATTTCTTGGGCGTTTTTCCAGATTGTTGCTCCTGAAATGCCTGAATTCAGCAGCTTTTCTAAAAAAAATGCGATGTAAGTTGCGATGTTTTAAACGTATTTGTTGCTATAAAATTGCAGGAGACAGTAAAAAATTGCTAAAAAGTTGCATTTTTTTCTTTGTTTTGTATAATTCATTAAAAATGTTAAAAGTTTAAAAAGTTAATTTCACATCCTGGCACACGCGTGTTCACACACACACGCTCACAGCTCGTCACGTCAGTTAATGAATCTAACTGACCTTCATTGTTTCAGTGCTGCCACAGATCTGGATGCAACAGCTTCATCACGGTGGTTTGTCTGGTCTGTGGTCCGCTGGTTTCACCCATTCTCCTGATATGTTTACGGTAGAAAAGTGTTTGTCAGTGGATGGTTTTGGTTTGTGTTCCACCTCAATATTCCACGGGGTGAAAACAGTTTAGCTCCGCTTTGGTGAAGAACATCAGGGAATTGTTTTGCAGTAGTTTTTGTTGCATCTGTATCTTCAAACCATAAACAAGGAAGTGAATCTGGTGACGTACGTGCATTACTGAGGACTGCTGTGATTGGTGGAACTCACGGGAGGCGGGACAAAGTTGCGGAAAAGTCGCGGTGATTGGACAAAATCGCAAGGTCGCGCAGAATTCATGGAGATTGGTGGAATTTGCGTTAATTGTTGCGATCGAATTGATGCGTGTGTGTCGGGAGCGGGGTGGGGTATGAGCGTGAACTTGCGTTTGTATGTGCGGGGGGGTGAGGGAAGGGTTGGATTGATTTTACTATGTAAAGCACTTTGCGTTGCATCTTTTGTTTGACAAGCGCTTTATAAATAAAGGTTCGATTAGCTCAGTTAGCCTCTCTGTAATATATTCGGCCTTGTGTGCGTCTCGAGGAAGCTTAGCTCTCATGTTAAGAACACCCTTCAGTGTGTGTTGCTTTGGTGCAGCCTGTTCTGTAGTTACCTGACTGAACTCACTGTGTTTACTCCATAGACGCTGTATCACATTAGTAGCATTCAGTGCAGCTCTGTACAGCCACCTGTCAAAATACTCGCATAATCGATAATACAGGTTGGACTGCTTTCGTTTCCCAATTCGAAACGCTTCAAATCTGCATTTTTAGCCGCATCCTGCTACAAATTGTGCTCCACTTTTAGGAAGCCTGTGTGACAGCAGACGTAAACAAAGGGTCAGGCTTATTAAAATGCTTTGATCGGCCCTGGCAGCAGTCTTTGAGATCAGATCGGGACATCCCTAGTTATTAATCATCTGCTTACGTGGCGGTCAAGTAATTCTGGACAACCAAATGTGCGCATGTCTAATCTCTCTCTCGTGTCTCCTCAGTACCAACAGGCTGTGCAGCAGTCCATCCAGCTCCAGCAGCAGCAGCAGCAGCAGGCTTTGCTCCAGCAGCAGCAGCAGCAGATGATGATGCAGCCGATGTATCAGCAGCAGGTGGCTCAGGCTCAGGCTCAGGCTCAGGCTCAGGCTCAGTACGCAGCCATGGTGAGTTCTGCAGGAGGCCTCGGTCTGCATAATATACACGATCTGCTGCCCGCACTGAAGTGGACGCCACTCAAATTAGCTTCTGTTGGCCTCGAGCAAAGGCTGAGCGATATGCCGATATTGATAAATGTAGATAATTTTGAATGATGTGTTTTTAATAAAGTCCTAGAGGGAAAAAGGGTTTCTTAAAATTCAACCACCTGACTTTGAATTTAACCACTTTAGCCTGTCTATTTAGGTATAAATAAATAAAAATACATCAGGATAAAGGAGTCGTCTTGCCTTGATGCCCATTAAGTAAGCTAGTAAATGTCTGTGGCGCCTTGTCGTACACTAGCTAAGATAAACAACATGTAAAAGCTAAAATACACCGGAATACAATGACGTGAATTAAATAAGGTAGTAAACAGTGAGACAGTGAAGTGCACGCGAGTTTAATAGAATAATTCAAAGTGAATGACTTTAACAGCAGAGAAAGACAAAATCTAAGAGAATATTAAAGATAAAACATGCAATAAAATGGAGAAAAACTATATTAGAATGAAGTGCAGAATAAAGTATAAAGCATAGTAGAAGTACAGACAGTTGAGACCAGACCTTATCATTAAGTAAAAACAGGGGAGGAATCAGAGAACTGCCTTCAGCTCGCTCTTAAAAATGACCAGCTACCAGATGTGTACAGAAATTAAAGCCACAACTGAGTTTACCTTCGTTTAACCGGACAAATATCGACCTCCGCCTGCATCCCGACACCAAATCCATCAGCCGTCGCAGGAGGCCGGTCCACACTGCAGGATAATCGGGCCGATGTTTGTCCTGATCTCCTTACGATCAAAGTCAGCAAAGGCCCGACTGTCGGAGGTTTGCAATCGACATCATGTCTGATGTTCCTGTGGTGTGTTAAGAGTGATTTTGTCCGATCCGCTCAGAAGGAGAGATCGTAAATAATGAACATGTTTAATATTAGCGACTAGAAACCCGGAGCCGAGCACGCTCAGTGTGTGATGTCACGTGTACCGGATTTAAGCCAATCAGAACGCGAGCTGACTCAGCTGACTGACGGAAGAGGAAGTAAAAACAAACAAGTAGAGTTACCGTCGCTAAAAATTAAATCAGATTAATCACGATGATGGATTAATCCGCACTAACACGTCAATTTGACAGTCCTAAAAAATCTCTGCCCCTCGGCTCAGAGATCTGGATGGTCTGATGGAAAAACAGCTTCAATTCTAGTAACAGTAACGGCGTTAGAATGATGGGAAGAGTAATCAGTTAGATTAATGGTTACTGAAGAAAGGAACACCGTTATTTATAGTGTTGTTATCCCATCATGTTTGTTTACACTGAAGTCACGTTTGACTACGCGAGATTTTGAATATTGAGCGTGACGAACCTGATAGTCTGCTGGAGAATCGTTAAGCGTGTGGTTTGCTAACACCACACTATAAGATCAGAAGAGAGGGATCTTATACGATCTGTCTTTTGTTATCATCAGGTGTGTGGTCTTTGAATCTGAGAAATTTGAAACTTCCTGTACTGCAGTGGTTCTCAACTGGTCCAGCCTCAGGACCCACTATGTCTCTATTAATATCGTGACCCAGATTTTTGAAGGTCGCTGTTCCTGTTAACAAATTAAGGTGTAGTTTTAATACATTTTGATATAGCTTTGGAAAATTTTGGCTAATTTTTTGCTCATTTTGGTATATTTGGACACTTTTGCCAAGTTTTGGGCCATATTTTGTCCCATTTTGACAGATTCTGAGCACATTTTGGTTCATTTTTGGCACGTTTTGGCATAAATTTCTCCAATGAGCTGACGGAGACAAATCTAAAGGTTAATAGTGGGCAACTACTGGTGTCACCATCTCTAAATATCCTGCTATTGAAAGCAAACCATGTCATAAGAGACACATCCTTTAAAATAAAAGACCTTATACCACTACTTTTTTAAGGGGAGGAGGGGGACATGCTTCTGCGACCCTCTAAAAATGGCTTCGCGACCCACCAGTTGAGAACCGCTGCTGTAGTGTTTGCCGGCCTTTACGTGGAGGTGGTCGTTGTTCTTGAAGCCCGTCTTGATCGCCGGTGCCTGTCTGCACCTCGGAAACCCGACAGGCGAAGGAGCTCCGTGATCAACTGGTATCATGAGCCATTTATAAACCAGGCAGGGAGCGCAGTTGGAGTTTGTTCATGCAACCGAATTTAGCATTCTCATTTTACGCCGCCTAATTCCAGCGTTCACTGCCGGAACACGCCGCTATTGTTTCGTCGCCCGTCCAAGCGTTTGATTTCAGTATCATGACAGAATTTCAGAGCAGAAGACTTTATCCAAAGCTGCAGTAAATAGTTTGAGCAAATGACAGCGAAACACATGGAGGCGCAGCGTGAAATAGCACGGAGCTGAGTATTTCATTTAATGTCAGAATGGCCCTAAATTTGCTCTCTCTGTTCCAAACACTGGCAGCCAGTCCTCGTCACTCCGCTCTCCTGGCGCCCGTGCCAAGCAGCATTGGAAGCAGACGCTCAAACTTCCTACCGAGTCTGTCCAAACACTCTGAAAACTAGTATTTACGCAGATACTGAATCAAACACACAAACACAGGTCCTCCAAATGTGCACTGCAAGGGCGGCGCAATTTTTAGCCCGTTTCCCACCGAACGCGCACCATCTGTTTTATTTCAGAGGCAATCTGGTCTGAGCGGAGCCACGAGGGGATCGAACAGAGGGTGAAATCGAGCAGTTTTCCTTCTGCGTTGCGTCGCGACATATGAAGCAGTTCACAGGCAAGGGGGGGGGAGGAGACCTCTCAGAATCACTCCCCTTATTCCCGAGGTACCTGCCGAATGTTCGGAAGGCAGCGTTTCCCGCCGCGATCTTAAGACCTGCTCCTTATTGTGACGAAGACGCCTCGCCGAGGAGCTGCGAATTTGTAATATGTTTCGCTGACATCAGATCGACTTCATTTGTTTTGGCACTTTAAAACCGTAACAGTGGTGAGAGAAACGAGTGCTTTTTAAAGATGGGTAGTCAGAAAAACACAGAAAACAGGGTTTGATGGTTGGAGAATTAGGATATGAAGGAAAAAAGAACCTGTTAGAAGCATAAAATATTAGAAATGGGTGAAAATACACAATGAGATAATAACAATAATATAATAAACTTTATTTATAGAGCACTTTTCAAAACAAATATTACAAATTGCTTTACAATAAAAACAACAATAAAAAAATAATAAAGCTCAACAATACCTAATTTAATAAGACCCATGATCGTTTTATGCACCGGCTTGGTGGATAAAACCAGTAACAATGACAACATAAAACTGTAAACATACATAAACATATCGAGATGTTACGTGTAATAGCTAAAATGTCAATCTAAATATCAACTATATTTATTTTGGATGTTTTTAGCTGAGAAAATTAATAAATACAGCTTTTAAAGTAGAGATCAACCAAATTTTTAAATTTTTTTTTTATAATTTTTCCCTTTATTTATTTCATTTCTTATTTTTCTGTTTTATTTTTATTAATTTATTTTTATTTTATTTATTTATTTATTTTGTTTTTCATTTCATTTTTTAAAAATGTATTGATTTATTTTTATTTTATTTTTATTTCTTTCATTACTTTTGCGTTTTTTCATTTATGTATTTTTATTTTATTTATTTTTTATTTTTTCATTTTGAAAATGTATTTATGTATTTCATTTTATTTTAATTATATTTTTATTTCATTCATTACTTTCACATTTTATTTTTATTTATTTATTTTTATATTATTTTGGGGTTTTAATTTTATTCTTTTATTATTTTTTTGTTTTGTTTTGTTTTGTTTTTTAATTTCAGTTTTAAAAATGTATTTATTTTTATTTCATTTATTACTTTTGCATTTTTTCATTTTATTTTTTGTTTTGTTTTTTCATTTTTTTAAAATTATTTATTTATTTCATTTTATTTTTATTTTATTTTTATTTCGTTCATTACTTTCACATTTTATTTTTATTTATTTTTGTTTTGTTTTTTCATTTTTTAAAATTTTATTTATTTTCCTTTTTTTTAATTAATTAATTTATTTTTTTGGGGGGGGTGGGGGGCAATCCTGATTATCCCTGATCAGTAAAGGCTGATAACCGGTATATGGAACCTGTATACGTTAAATGTGATGTTTTAACAGCATGTGATGGCAGAGAACCTGTCATTCACAACTAGGCTTCTTCATTAATAAGGGCGACTAGAACTGAATATGTAAAATAGGAATAGGAGGGATTAAATTATCTCCTCTGTTTATGTGGGATCGACTGAGATTTATCAGTTTGTCTCCTGCTTCTCTATTTTTTAGTCTTTCTCTGTTCTATCACTTTTATTGCCCACTAAAGTCCAGATCTTGAAGCATTAATTGTTTGTTTCAGGCTAATCTGTGGCAGCCTTCTAACTTAGCCATTAGCCGTTAGCATAGCGCTAGCCAACTTCCTGGTTTGTGTTCAGTTTTTGCTGCTTGAGAGACACTTCTGAGACCACAGAGCACATTTAATTTATCAATAATCGGCCAATAAAGGTACAGATAATCGGTCTACCCCCACTTTAACCTTGTCAATCAGTGTCTGAGGTGACCTTGGTTGCATTTGGAGCTCAGTTGATGTGTTCAGCTCGTTGCTCTACGTGCTGTTTGACTGTCACTCCTTCATCCCTCCCCTCCACCGTGTCCCCAGCTTTCCAAAATCCAGAACTGGTTTCTAACAACATTTCATCATCATTATGCGCCATGAGATCAATGGTCCGTCCCTCATTCCCGTCCCCCTTCTTCTCCCTCTCTTCCTTCCCTAACAGCTGCACCAGTACCAACAGGCTTTTGTCCAGCAGCAGCAGCAGCAACAACAGCAGCAGCAGCATCATCAACAGCAGCAGCAGCATCTCCCCGCTCAGCAGCCTCTCCCCTATATGTCTTCCCCTCTTGAGTTCCAGATCCCGCTCGGCTCCTACAACGCGACCACACCCACCGCGGGAACTGGAGCCGGTACTGGCCAGATCGGCGGGCCTTCACCTGTGGATCCCTCATACACTAACCCCAGGTACCGTCCTTTTAAATGTGCCGTTTACATCTCAGGTTGTGTGGAAGTGAGTGTGTGTTGCCATTACATCCAGATGTGTGTTTATTCTTGAACATTCTCATTGCAAAACCATATTTCTGTCCTCTTTATGTAGCTGTTTAGAATAGAATTTGTCTATTTTTTGAATCTAGACTAGGGCTGCTATTCTTAAACAATCTTCTTAACTGATTAGTTGCCATGGTAACAAGAAACAACCGGCAAATCGATTGAATTAATGACATTTAGAGGGAGTTAGGGCTGTCATTCATCCACCGACTGTTGCAAAATCAGCTCAGTTACGTTAGAAATTTGCAGAACAGGCTGCTTGAACGATAAATTTAATTGCTGTCCAGTGACTGGCCGACAAAATGCACACGAACACAGCAAACGCGCTTTAGTATTCCCCGGTAATTATCCTATAACGACGTTAAATCTCTTCCCAGAATAAAAATAACATCCTCAACGTTTGTCTGCATGATGGAGCAACTTGTTTACTGTTTTATTTTTCTGCAATTGGCATCACTTTGACACGAAAGAGTCTTTATTTTCTGATTTCTTGCCCAAAACGGCAAATTATATTGACCGTGATTCAATGTTGAAACACAACGAAAGGGGAAAACATCCAAGGGAGGTGAGGCTTTTTATAGGCGCTGTGGTTAATGTTAGCCCAGATGCTCAGTGCAAACAGATGTCCTCAAATACTGTCGCTGCAACTTTATTAGTCCGGGAAGTCTGTCGGTATTTACAGCCACCTCTAAAATTGAGTTTGAATGTTGTTGGAAGCATGCGTGAGCGTTAGCGGCTAGAGCTATGGCTGCTTTCTGCTGACAGACACTTCAGCATTTCAGAGCCCTAGCTTAGCATTAGCCTCTGGAGCATAGCTAAACCAGATAGCCGCAAGTCAGCTTTTCACCACCTGATGCTGCGGAGTTCATCGACACAGCCATAGACATATATACGTAGACGCCGCGTTGACTGCTGCTGCCGATTGGAGCCGACGTGCCTGCGCGGCGGCCATCTTGGTACAGTGCCACTCGCCCCTACAGTGCATTACGTCTATAGAGGAATGACATGTTTGCACTATAAAAGTGATCATAAATCGATCAGTTGTCAACATATATTGTTTGTTACAAACGTCAGACAGGCAGACATAAATAGAACAAAAGCATCCAAGCATCCTGTGTCAAAGCTACATGTGTGACGTGTTTAACAAACCAAACCGTTTAGAAATCGGTCGAAAATTCATTGAATAATTCTACTTTAAGATTGTGGAGTACCTCTTACCTCCATAGACTTACATTCACTCCCCCCTCTGCTAGCCCTGTACCAAGATGGCGGAGCTTTAGGCACGTCCCTCCACAGTCAATGCGGCGTCTACGTATGTATGTCTATGAACACAACCATCGCAGTTAGCAGTCAGACGGCAGGGAGGTCGGCAAACACACCTGCAACTCAGTCTCCATAAACAATAAGAAACCCCACCTGGTGGCGCAACCGGGTACTGCAACGAATCTAAAACACATTTTCTGACATGCATGTCCCTCGTCTTCTACCTTGTGGGTTAAAATATTCCCAATCGAATAAATTATAAACAGGAATTAATCTATAACATCCCTAATTTAGACCAAATATGAATTCTGTTCTCCTGCCTACTTAATACAGGAACTACATGTGCTTTCTTTTTTAAAATTTAAGCCCTGAATACCACATTATGTCGAACCCACCAGGATTAGTTCCATGTAAAGTAACACGATGCAGGGACATGAGTCTGTACATTCCCTTTCTCAGCCTGATGAACTGAAATTGAAAACAAAAATACAGATTGCATAGGAGTATATAAAGAACAGATACATAATGAGGTCATTTGAGCGTAGAAGGTCTCCTCAGTCGAACCTCTTTAGCTTCAGAAAACCGAGATTTCTCCCTTTAACTTGTGGAATTAGCTCGTACTCTGTCGTCACCACAGCATGGACATCATCTGTAGGTGAATCTGTCCCTAACGAGGCCTGTTTGTTGTCTCCTCTCGGCAGCAGAAACCCTCTGATCGCCGCAGACGGGATCACCCCTCCCTCCCAGAGCTGCAGCAGCGCCGTCAGCAACCCCCCTGACATGTCGGGCTGGAACCCCTTCGGAGAGGACAACTTCTCCAAGCTGACCGAGGAGGAGCTGATCGACCGGGAGTTCGACATGCTCAGAGCAAGCAAGTGCCCCTTCCAGTCGTTTGTTTGCAGCCTTTCTATGTTTAATGTGAGCAAGTTTAGCGCGACGTGGCCACAGGCTGAGCGAGATTCAGAATTATTCTTCGGGATTTCAGCTTTTGCACTGATGTTTTTACAGATTTTATTCATCATCTCGCACTGAAGGAGTTTTAAAGTTGTTCTCTTGTTCTGTACCTGCCCAGGGACAACAGATGCTAATTAGCTGCTAGCTAACTCTGGTGCCGTTACTCTTAATTGCAAAAAATAAAAAAATAAAGAGAGGTTTCCAAACATGGTAGCTTCTCACAAACAACTTCCTTTTTCCTGAAAGAGAAAAAATCTTTCCATTATATTATCATTTTTCTGTTTGTGTTTATTTTACTGTAAAACAAAATAAGGATTAAGCGTTTCTGTTTGAGTATAATAGCTCATTTTAAGCATTTTGCAGGTCTCGCTTAGCGCATTTTAATGATGCATATATACCATGTGAGTCTATAAATGAATAATAATTAGCTTTATTTCTATAGCAGGCTTTAAAACTGGAGTTTTAAGGTGTGAAAATACACAAAGCATTAGATAAAACACTAAAAGGAGACGGTAAACAATCAGAGGGAGAGCTGCATAGAAACAAAAACGAGTCTCGTTGAGTATAATTAGATTTTTAAAGAGAATTCACCCACAAAAACCACCTGCTCAATTCAATATTTTAAAGCTATTTCCTAAATTCCTATGCTCGCTAGTATCTCGTGCACGTGTTCACGGGTCCACGTGGTTAAAAAATAAACTTGCATTGGCGTTTTAGCTGCAGACGATCTGGTTATCTTCCCAACTGTGACACAGAACATTGATGAAACAGTAAAAGAAAACAATAAAACATTAATTAGGACAGTGCAACCTTAAATAGAGCAATCACAGAACATCAGAGAAGGAATGAAACGGAAACAAAAGTGAGTCTGGTTCAGTAAAATTAGATTTTAAAGAGAATTTACCAGAGACACCCACAAAAACCTGCGTTTTTCAGTAGTTTAAGGCTGTTTCCTACATATTTATACTGGCTAGTGGCTTGTGCATGTATTCAGGAGTACACATGGTTAAAAAGAAAACTTTCATTGGTGTTATAGCCGCAGATGATCTAATAATCTCCCCTCTGTGACCTCCTACGAACAGAAAAACCAGTGGAGAGAACAGCCAGCGTGGAGACGGACCGACCGCCTGCCGCCGCCGCCGCCAAGCCCCTCCCACCAGAGGACCTGTTCGGCTCCGTCCCGTTCGTGGCCACCGCAGGCAAGTCTTAGAGGCGTCTCTACCGTGAGGACCCAACACTGTGGAGCCACCCGCCCTCCCCTTCTGTTCCCTCTCCTGTTCCCACCCGACCCCACTGCGGGCCATTATTAAAAAAAAACAACCAATGATCAGTGCGATTGTTGTTTTGTTTCCCAGCGTCAGTTTTGGCAGGTTAGTCGCGCTTCTGCTGCTGTCGGTACAAAACGCGAGCAAGCGAGTCCTTGAGCGACTTGCGCGGGAAGAAGCGGGAGCAGAAGATGCATCGGCGAAGCGTCGGAAGCACTTTGTAAATCCACTGCAGTCGGTTTGATGCGGCAGCGGCTGCAACAAACCTTTATGCAAGTCAGCCGGAAGTCACATATGTAAAGTCTCATTCAGTTAAAGCCTAGATCAAGGTTTCAAAGTAGGCTCTCCAGGTGAGGCGCTTTGCGTGAATTCACATTTCCAACACAGCCGGATTGAATATCTTAGTACCATCGGCAGTAAAAGCAATATGAACGTAAAGAAAGCGGCTGGTGAGGCTCAAAATTCACAGTTTCATGCTTCAGCTGCACTGAACACGCAACGTTTGCAGACTTTTGACTGGCGGCTTGTGTCAAAACCAGTCTCGTCCTGCCCCGTATGTGGAATATAATGGTCTGGCTGCAGAGATCTTTCCAACCAATCACAGTCGTTGTGGGCGGGGCCAAGCGACGGTGCGGCTTCGGTGGCGACAGCTGTGATTAAAATCCACCAAAAAGAATTAGCAGGGCTGCGGAAGTTTTAATTTTAGGTACTGCTGGGTCGTTATTGTTGTTTTTTTCTTGCAGCGAAGTGGGATTTTCAAAACAGAGAGGAGATAGCCTCCTAAAACGAGCGACGGGTGATCGGTTTATACCCACAGTCTACATCTGGTGAGTCAGAATAGGTCGAAACAAGGCGGTGGGATTGATTCTGGGTTAACTTTACCATCTACAGACTACTGTAGAAATACACGGGGTGGTCAAGACGCCTCTAAACTGGTCGTTTAACTTCAGAATTCATTTTAATTACAGTGGAAGCTCATCAAACAGTCTGCATACGTTGTGTGTTTAGCGCAGCTACAGGAATATTCACGCAACATAGACCGTAGATTCTAAACTGAGTATATGGGCCATCTAATTAAACATAGGAGTCGTTAGCGTCCCCCTTTGCTCGATTTTAATGCTGCTTATTTTCAAATATTTGAGAAAAGGAGTCCAGAAAACATATTACGGCTAAATCGTTATTTAACAGTCGCCCTTCGTTTGTTTTAAATTGCAGCCTTTTGCTAATCGCGCTGTTTCCACTTACAGTTTGAAAGTTCTTTATTAAGTAGTCGGCCTGTTGTGTGCTTTTATTCTGAAGTAAAGTTGATTGTTAGCAGACGTAGCTGTTGACATCAAGCTTTTTACGCCCAACCAGCCTTTTGTTTTTTAATTTTCTTTGCCGTTTATTCCCCATAATCCTGCCTAGAGTGATTATTTCTCATGCTTGCTCGCTATTACACAGTTCTAAGCGATATTAAACCTTTAAAGCAGTGGCTCCCATCTGGTCCAGTCTCAGGACCCACTATGTCTCAATTAATAAAGGTCATGACCCAAATTATTGAAGTTTGCTGTTCCTGTTAACAAATTAAGGTTTATCTGGGTGGAGTCTCAACGCATTTTGATACAACTTGGGCAAATTTTGGCTTATTTTTTGCTCATTTTGGAATATTTGGACACTTTTGCCAAGTTTTGGGCATATTTTGGTCCATTTTGACAGATTCTGAGCACATTTTGGTTCATTTTTGGGACGTTTTAGCATAAATTTCTCCAATAAGCTGGCACAGCCAAATCTAGAGGTTAATAGTGGACAACTACTGGTGTCACCATCACTAAATATCCTGCTATTGAAAGCAAACTGTGTCATAAGAAACACGTCCTTTCAAATAAAAGACTTAATGCCATTACTTTTTTAAGGGGGGGGTTACGTGTTCGTCGCGGCCATTGGTTTTCTTATTTTGAGATTTCAAAATAAAAACGAAAAATAAACCGTTTCCCTTTTTTTCAGTGATAATACAAAATGAAAAACGGAAAACGGGCACTAATTCATTATCCATTATCTGTTATCTGATTTAATTCGATGTGTTTGTAAATGGAAATTAAAATTAAAATACACCCGTGGAAAACTTATTTCTCTACTTCCTGTTGGTTTTGGCTCCGTGACCCGTCTGACTTCTGATGAGGAAGGATCTGGTATCTAAAGCTCCAGTGTTAGCTCACTGTTAGCAGACCTTGCTGTGTGCCGTGGCCTGATGAAGACCCACTGTGGGGTCCAAACGTTGCTTGGCTCACATTGTTCACTATTTCACAGTGGACTTTTCACCAGTGTGGGGTTTATTTGTCCCTTTGGAGGGACCTTGTGGTGCCGCTAGCTCTGCCGCTAGCGCTAAATTGCTAGCGTTCGGCTGCTTTTTGGGATGTTTTTGGGGAGGTTTGGAGGTTTTCCGTTACTTTAGCTTTGCCAGAAAGCAAAGTAGCAATTTAGCACTAGCGGCGGAGCTAATGCTAAATCACTAGCTCCTCTTCAGAAGTCAGACGGGTCACGGAGCCAAAACCAACAGGAAGTAGAGAAATAAGTTTTCCACGGGTGTATTTTAATTTTAATTTCCATTTACAAACACATCGAATTAAATCAGATAACAGATAATGGATAATGAATTAGGGCCCGTTTTCCGTTTTTCATTTTGTATTATCACTGAAAAAAAAGGGAAACGGTTTATTTTTCGTTTTTATTTTGAAATCTCAAAATAAGAAAACAAATGGCCGCGTCATACACGGACCGAGGGGCACGCTTCTGCGACCCTCTAAAAATGGCTTCGCAACCCACTTTTGGGTCCCAACCCACCAGTTGGGAACCACTGCTTTATAGGGTCCAATAGTTAAGTTTTGCAAACAAGGCAACGGCTTCAATTTCAAGCCTCGATTTCTCCCGAACGCCAAACCTCGCTCGGCCCCGGTACTTAAAAGACGTCGCGCGAGCTTCCAGAGTTGTCTTTGTTTACATTAAAACCCCGTTAAAGCCTCTCCAGCAATTTAAAAACCGCATAAAGACTCCTCTCAGACTTATTTTCCGAAGCCTCAAACGTTCGTGCACTTTACCGCGGAGGCCGACGTCGACGTACAACCTTGACAATCCGGCTTCACCGACCACTTCATGTAGTTTGCCCCCCCCCGCCCCGACACGGATCCCAGCCTTGGTAC
>CM045449.1:4638082-4895582 GCA_024666655.1 Dascyllus trimaculatus
ACGCTTGAGCTCAAACAAAAGGATTCATCCTCAGTGAAGGACCTAGGATCTCTAATCTGTCTCTATACCTACCAGTGAGCAGTGATTCCTAACACGTCTCTGGGGGTCATCAGGTAGAAACCTCCCTTCAACGCTGTTTCTCCTACTTAGTCCCACGACACCTCCAGGAGGCTAGGAGGTGAACTCTGGTCCCAGAGTCACCCCCCTAGTGCCAGTTCAAACTGCTCCTACACAATCCACCCAGCACTGCCACGTTCAACTGACCCAGGCCTGTTTAGGAGATGCTCCAGGTAGTGACCAGTGCCGATGCTACCATTTAGCTAGCTGCTAAATGCTAATGCTAATTGCTAATTCAAACAGCACTGTCACATTCAACTGACCCAGGCCCATTTAGGAGATGCTCCAGGTAGTGACCAGTGCCGATGCTACCATTTAGCTAACTGCTAAATGCTAATGCTAATTGCTAATTCAAACAGCACTGTCACATTCAACTGACCCAGGCCCATTTATGGGATGCTCCAGGTAGTGACCAGTGCTATTGCTACCATTTAGCTAAATGCTAATGCTAACTGCTAATTCAACCAGCACTGCCACGTTCAACTGACCCAGGCCCATTTAGGAGGTGCTTCAGGTCGAGACCAGTGCTATTGCTACCATTTAGCTAAATTCTAATGCTAACTGCTAATTCAAACAGCACTGTCACATTCAACTGACCCAGGCCCGTGTAAGGCATGCTCCAGATAGTGACCAGTGCCGATGCTACTATTTAGCTAGTGCAAATGCTACATGCTAATGCTAACCACTAATTGCTTAAAATATATTACCCACAACGAGACTATACAGCCTGATTCGCCTGTAATGCTAATGCTAACTGCTAAATGCCAATGCCAACTGCTAAGGTACTACCATACTACTACAGCTTTAGCTATTTTTAAATGCTACAATGCTACCATGGGCCTAGATGCCACACACAACTGCTAAGTGCTAAGTGATAATGCAAGAAGGCAAACAAAACAAGAGAACAAATGAAACAAACCTGTACCTTACAACACAAACTCCCCTGAGCTGTCCACATGGTCTCAAAGATAGAAGAAGAATAATGATGCAGAAAGTCTGACCCTGCAAGCTGAGAGTATTAGTTCTTTAGATTTGTTAAATATGAAGTCTGAATCTGTGTTTTTGAGTCCTCATTTAGCTCTTGATGTGTAAAAAACTACCATCATGACGTGTCAACAAGGTAAAAAACCTAATTATCATTCGACGGTGTCTTTAAACTCTCAGCTACATTGAGGTAGACGCCTCATTGCCAGTATAATGAAGCATATATACGGATAAATAGATGGTGCAGGTATGCAAATTAAAGAAAACTTGATTATAATTAGCATTAAAAACTGAAATTATGTAGTAAAAAACAAAACCATTAGGAGTAAATAGGGTAATTAAGATTTAAAATAAGGTGAATTAAGTCAAAAAAAACAACAGCTGGAGGTAAAATAAATGAAATAAAGACCTGAAGTGCCCTCTGGATGTTATTCCAGGCTGCAGGTGCCCAGTGAATAATTCAAACCGTTAGACTGCAGCAAAGCAGTGTTCAGCTCTGAACTGCAATTATTAATCAGTCGTCAGCTAGTAAATTAATCACCAACTATTTTGATAATAAATTAATCAGTTTGAGTCATTTTTAGAGAAAAAAAGTCTAAATTCTTTGATTGCAGCTTCTTAAATCCATATCCTAGACCCAGTATCTTTGGGTTGTGGACAAAAAAAGACAATTAATCAATATTTTTCACAATTTTCTGACATTTTACAGACCAAACTATATAATAATAATAATCCACGGATTGATTCGAGATTATTATCATCATAGTAAGGCCTTTATTGATATAGAACCTTTTCAAAACAAAGTTAAACAAAGTGCTTTACAGACAGAGCAATAAAGAAAAGGAGGATATGCAGGAAGACGACTGAACAACAGGTCAGGATTTTCAAAATAAATTAGTAAAACTTAACCAGATGAAACTAGAAAACCCCTCAGAGGGCTCAGACCTCCACCAAGCAGCTCATTTCACCCCATGTTGGGATTGACACCCAGAAATAATCATCCCAGGATTGTTTTATCTACATTATTAGACTCCTTGACCCAGAAAACAAACCCTTAGCATCTGGATCCACATTGATCTCATCATTAGTTCAATAGTTATTCACCAGAACCTCTTTCTGGGTAATGGTGGTTTCTTCTGGATCCAGCTCCATAGCTGTTGATTCTACAACAGATCTGTTGGATCCTCCTGATTCAGCAGAGTCTCAGCTACATGTTGGTGTTGGCTGCATGTCTGGATCTTCATCTGTTACCTTACAGTGATGACCATTCCACAGGAACTCTAGTTTTTCCTGTTCTGGATCGTAGTATCTGGAATTTTGCCCGGATCCGGATCAGATTTTGATATGTTGTAGAAATTAGCGGGAACTGATCCTGTATTTTTTTGGCCAAGCAGCCTGGTCATGTTTTGTGGAGTTACATGCACATTGGGGGCGGCTGTGGCTCAGGTGGTAGAGCGGTTGTCCACTGATCGCAAGGTTGGCGGTTCGATCCCCGGCCCCTCCACATGCCGAAGTGTCCTTGGGCAAGACACTGAACCCCAAGTTGCTCCCAATGGTAGATTAGCGCCTTGCATGGCAGCTCTGTCGCCATTGGTGTCTGAATGTGTGAATGAGAAACGAACTGTAAAGCGCTTTGGAACCACTAAGGTAGAGAAAAGCGTTATATAAGTGAAGACCATTTACCATGCACATTGCCCTATCTTCCAATGCTAAAGAGTCCTGCAACACATTCCTGGATCCAGACGGTGATCCGGATCAGCACCAACATCTAATCATCTGTTCCTTGTCCAATTATCCACCATTCCTGAACATTTCATCAAAATCTGGTCAGAACTTTTCGCGTAAAGTTGCAGACAGACAAACAAACAAACAGATAAACGCCGGCAAACACAAAACTCCTTTGGTGGAGGTAGTAATAAAATGCCACATCCAAGTAAGGGAAGGAACAAGTGGAATAAAAGATAAATAAAGAGTAAAACCAGAAACACAAGGCTAAAAATGAAGTTAATAGAAGGTAAAAGAGAATAAAGTGAACAATAATTAGAGATATTACACATTTTTATGAAGGTCTTTGAGTAGAGAAAGTATTTAAATGCTAATTGTAGTGAAACTGCCTTTCTAAACATCTCCCATCTCCGCCTCCTCCTCCAGGCCGAGTCCGTCGTCTTCTCGGTGGTCCAGCCCCCCCGTCACGGCACCATCGAGCGAACCATCAACGGGCAGCACTACAGGCAGACCGGCAGCTTCTCCATGGACGACATCTACCAGAACCGCATCAGCTACAACCACGACGGCTCCAACTCGCTGAAGGACCGGTTCACCTTCACGGTGGCCGACGGCACCAACCTGCTCTTCATGGTGGAGGAAGGGGGCAAAGAGGCGAGTGGATGACTCTGTGTTTACTGACATTTATCACAGCCGGATGGTGGAAATAGCAGAGTTAGTGCACGAGTGTGTGTGATCTGACCTTTCTAGGGCAGCAGGTGTGAATCAGTAGTTTGTGGATGAAGTCTTGGGCTTAGAGCAGTGATTCTCAACTGGTGGGTCGGGACCCAAAAGTGGGTCGCGAAGCCATTTTTAGAGGGTCGCAGAAGCATGCCCACCCCCCAAAAAAGTAGTGGTATAAAGTCTTTTATTTTGAAGGACGTGTTTCTTATGGCACAGTTTGCTTTCAATAGCAGGATATTTATTGGTGGTGACACCAGTAGTTGCCCACATTAACCTCTAGATTTGGGTCTGCCAGTTTATTGGAGAAAAATATGCTAAAATATGTCAAAAATGAACCAAAATGTGCTCAGAATCTGCCAAAATGGGTCAAAATATGCCCCAAAACTTGGCAAAAAGTGTCCAAATATGCCAGAATGACCAAATAATAAGCCATTTTTTCCCAGGCTGTATCAAAATGTGTTAAGACTGCATCCAAATAAACATTAACTTGTTAACAGGAACAGCAAACTTCCAAAAGTTGGGTTGCGACCCTTATTAATAGTAACATAGTGGGTCCTGAGGCTGGACCAGTTGAGAACCACTGGTTTAGAGGACTCGGTTCAGTTGCAGACCTGCAGAGTGACCTTCTTCTACAGTTTTACAAAGTGTAAACATTCATAATGTATGGACATTTTGAGAAGTCAGGAAGTTCTTGGAAAGATGAGACATCCTTAGAAAGTTAGGACATGTTTGGGCCTGTAGGAGTGAGACTCATGAAAGCTTGAGCTTAGTAAACTTTCTTTCCTAATAATCTCGCAGTCCCTTATGCCCCGGCTCAGGCTAGCAGCAGATTCATCATGGCCGCCCTGATGTTAACAAACATGCTTGATGTTTATGAGTAAACATCTGGATGATCTGTGATGCCAGGGTCTGTCTTTATAAGTTACTTTTTATTACAGTTAAACAGTGTAATTATACAGTCAAGCATTGTAAAAGATTTACAGATTTTTGATTCAGTTCAATTCAGTTTTATTTATATAGCGCATGTTTACAACACGTCATCACATAGCGCTTTACATGGCAGGAAGAACAGGAAACAGAAAACACAACAACCCAGAGTTGCTTTTGGATTCCCTGTGAGCAAACAGTCAGCGACGGTGGGAAGGAACCAAAAAAAAAAAACCCTAGGATAGGGAGGGCGGGGGAAAAAACCTCCGACAGAACCAGGCTCAGGGAGGGCGGCCATCTGCCTCGACCGGTTGGGTCAAGGTAGATGGCTGTGAACAGATTTTTGATGTGGACAATATGTACAAGTTTGGCCTGCTTTTGAATACATATACAGTATATCATGCTATTCATGTAAATAATTTATAATTTAAAAAAACTTGACATTTTTCAGTCTCTAATATACTTTTTCTTTTTCAAATAACAGGAAACATCTGGAAAATTACAAGATTTTTGTGCTGATTTAAACCCAGAAAAAAATTAAAATGTCAAATTTTTCATTCACATTTTGTAAAAGAAGAAATTACTAGGGCTGGTCCGAATAAAAATATCTGTGCTCCGGATACTCGGATCCAGTAATCGACGAATATTCGAATATTCGGCTCAGCAGCGCTCGGCGGCGTACTACAGCCTTGGATGGTAACGCTTGGCAATGCTCGGCAGCGTTCTGCGACGCTCGGCGGTACCCGGCAGTGCTCGGCGGCGGCACACACGACTATTCGAATATCAAAATTATTGTCCGAATACTACCACAACGAACAAATATTCAGATATTCGAATAGTCGAATATTCGAATATTCGAATGTTCGGGACCAGCCCTAGAAATTACTATTTGTGAAAATTCAAAATTACTGATATGGACAGTACTTACAGTTTTCCCCTGTTTTTTTTTTTAAGGTTAACGTGTAAATTACTGCAGTGATTCTATTAGATATAATCTATCATTTGACAAAACTGTGAAAATATGTAAAAATAACAGTCAATTGTTCAGCAAAGACCATAGATCCATGTTTTGATCCCAGATGTACGAAGGCCCAAAGCAGTATTTCTTTGACTTACTCTTAACAAAGTAAGAAGCTTTTCTCTTTAACTAAAGTAACCAGCAACAGGCAGGTGTTAGCAGAAAATATTGCACCTTTTGTGGGTGTGTGTTTGACTGTAGTGAGGTATTAAGCTTCGATTTACATTTGTAGATGCTAAAAAGAAAATGCTTTTATATTTGATACGCCCAACTCTTGGAAGTTCTATAAGTAAATTGTGAAGGTGTTCCCCAGGGAACCTCACTGGGTCCCCTACTAGTTGCATTACAAAGAACTCAAAAAGCCCAACAATGCTAGTTATGAAAATATAGGCAGCTTTATAAGTAAACATAAACAAGAACAGCCCCGTGAATCAATCCGTTTTGGTTTTTCTATTGTTGGATCCATAAGATTCGATCATGACGTTAACTCAGACTGCACCGAAACGTCTAAAAATAGCTGTTATTTCACATAAGTTGTTATTTTATGAACTTGAAAGCTCCTGCAGTCTAAGACCAGCTTTAGCTTCACCCTTCAGTGGTTTGTTTGCAAGGCTGCACCGGTAGTCATTCACCTGGAACACATTATATGAAGGTCCTCACAAGTGTGGAGCCATAAAGGTGTGTGTGTGTGTTGTTAATGTCAGGTTTATGGTGGTAGTTATGAACGAGCCTCGGGGTGAATTGACTCCTCTGCTTGTCAATCTAGCCTCTCCGCTGCCCTCCACCACCTGTCATTACTAATAGTCCACATGATTAAAGGGAATGCAGGCGCTGATGTTCACGATCGCACACACTTCCTGTTTATTTACACCTGAGGACGCTCGGCTGAACTCGTCCTGCAGCCTGGAAGACGTTTCGTGGCATTATCGCTGCAGGTTTTGGTTCCCAGCGGAGCCGCCGCGATATTAAATAATGTATGAGCTCCTGTGAAGCATCCTTCAAATGTCAGAACTGGCCTTAACGGCAGCCGTGTGATGACAAGATGCTCTTTCAGAAAGTGGTAATATTGGAGCAGCTAATCAAATTCAGGAGGCGAATCAATAAAGTAATAACCTGCAGCACTTGTTTCTGCCACTACGACATTCTACATACAGTTGTAAAGACTATACGTGTCATGACAGTCTTGAGTTTCCAGATATTCTAGAATGGGATCATTGAAATACAACAACAATCATGCATTTTGTTTTTTTTTTTATAGATTTATTAAAGATCTTTTGGAAATATGTTGGGTCAAAATATACATAGAGCAGCTTGAGACATCAGTTTGGGTGATTTTAAAAGGTGTGTTGATCAAATTGTCTTAGTTCGTGGCCTGTTAACTTCTCATGAGCGATTACAGTCGACTACAGGTGCTGACTCCTCTGAGCCAAGTTAAATAGAACCCATCTGATCCACTCATTAGACTCAAACACTACGGTGGGAACGTCTGAGGAGCTCAGCAAAGATCTGAAACAGCAAATCACTGACTTGAACGAGTCAGGAAGTCACTTGGGGCCATTTCAAAGCAGCTTCAGATCCCAAAGTCGTCTGTTTGTAGGTATAGAAGTCATGATCAAGAGTCAACCAAGAATCACCAACAAGGAGGCCTGCAGTGCAACAATGGTAATACTTGGTTAAATGTCTTTTAACGTCCGTTTCCACCTCACTTACAGGCGGTTCTTTTGGTTTACGTCTACATTCTTCTGGACAGAATTGGTTCAGTCCAATTAAATTTTTTGTCTTTCTGCCTCAGACTTTTTTCTTTATCAGGTTCTTGGAGGGTTTAAGTCAGGACTTTGGGGAGACCAGTCTAAACCCTTCATTCTAGCCTGATGGAATCATTTCTTTACCACTTTGATGTGTTTGGACTCATTGTCTTGTTGGAACATCCAACTGTGTCCAAGATCAACCTTCTGGTGAAGTACAACATCAAACCTAAACTACTCCTTAAAAAGTCCAAGACCCACCAAAGGCAATCTGAAACCAGTCCTAAGCCAGGGCCAATAAAATAAATCCTAAACCAACTTTAAATCACAATCAAAACCAGGTCCCAAACCAGCCCAGCGCCAAGACTGAAACCAAACAAGATCCCGTCCCAAGAAAGCCCGAAGCCAGTCCAAAATACAGTCTGAAATCAGGCCAAAGGGACTTCTAGAAAGCCCCAGAGCATGATGCTGCCACATCCATGCTTGATGATAGGTTTGGTGTTCTTGGGGTTAGGAAAAAGTCTAAGACCCACCCAAGACAGTCTGAAACTAGTCCTAAAAAAAGTCAAATACCAGTGCAACATCAAACCTAAACTACTCCTTAAAAAGTCCAAGACCCCCCAAAGGCAATCTGAAACCAGTCCCAAGCCACGGCCAATAAAATTAATCCTAAACCAACTTTAAAACACATTCAAAACCAGCCCAGCACCAAGACTGAAACCAAACAAGAACCCGTCCAAAGAAAGCCCAAAGCCAGTCCAAAATACAGTCTGAAATCAGACTATCAAACTAATCAAACTATTTACCATCAATAATCAACCTGGGTCCCCCGAAATGTTTGACCGACGATTGTACCCTTGTCTAGGATGCTGTTACCGTGAGTGCAACTTGGGTCGTACCGGGACGTAGGTAGAAAACGTAGGCCAATAAAACCAACACTTCTAAATGGTAAATGGTCTTCACTTATATAGTGCTTTTCTCTACCTTAGCGGTATCAAAAGCGCTTTACAATGTGTTTCTCATTCACCCATTAACACACCAATGGCGACAGAGCTGCCATGCAAGGTGCTAATCTACCATTGGGAGGCATGCGGAGGGGCCGGGTATCGAACCGCCAACCTTGCAATCAGTGGACAACCTGCTCTACCACCTGAGCCACAGCCGCCCATTTACTTCCTGTTATGTCTAGACATAACAGGAAGTAAATTAGAGAATATGCATCTGTCGTTTTTGACAATCCCCAATTAATTCTTTCCTATAAATAGCCCCACCATCTTCAGAGACCTATTTTATCCATCCATCCATCCATCTTTTACCACTTATCCGAGGCCGGGTCGCGGGGCCAGCTGTCTAAGCAGAGAGGCCCAGACTTCCCTCGCCCCAGACACCTCCTCCAGCTCTTCCGGTGGGACCCCGAGGCGTTCCCAGGCCAGCCGAGAGACATAGTCCCTCCAGCGTGTCCGAGGTCTTACCCAAGGCCTCCTTCCAGTGGGACATGCCAGGAACACCTCACCCACGCATGTGCCCGGGGATCGGGTCGCCGACGCTGCCCGATCCACATAGCACCCGACCCCTACGGTTCCTTTTGCGGGTGGTCGGGCCCATGTTGTCCTTTCACCCTGAGCCTGGCCGAGGCCCGTGGGCAAAGGCCCGGCCACCAGGCACTCCCACTTGAGCACCAACCCCAAGCCTGGCTCCAGGGTGGGGGTCCTCGTTTTTCTTCGGTCCATAGGGGTTTTCAAACTGCTTTTAGTCTGACCCGTCACCTCGGACCTGTTTGCCTTGGGAGACCCTACCAGAGGCATAAAGTCCCCCCAACAACACAGCTCCCAGGATCATTCGGGCACTCAAACTCCCCCACCACGATAAGGTAGCAGCTCAAGTCGGAGAGACGTATTTTAATATCTTGTTTTTTGGTTTTCCAGATCGTGACGGCGGCTCCTCAGAAGTTCAAGATCGATATCCTGCCTGTAGACGACGGAACGCCGCGAATCGTCACCAACCTCGGGCTGCAGTGGCTGGAATACATGGACAACAAGGTACAAGTCTGTCTTTGTTTTCTGGTGGTTTGAATTGGAAATGAAGGGACTGGGCCACTAATGGAGATGTTTTTGTAAAGTATTATCAGGAATTAGTCACCTGGCAGCAAGTGAATATTCTCTAACTGATTAAATGTGACAGATGAACGCTCTGCTCCACGTGAAGCCTTAGTTTCTTTGTTCAAAACGTCACTTTGTTCATTTATCCTTGAGCCGGCGTCGTGTTTTCACTGCAGGTAATTAAGTCCTGGCTGTTTTATCACTGAGGCAAATTATCATAATGCATGTAACGACTTCATCGAGCGCCGGGGAGGAAACAAAAGCCGACGGTTAACAAATAATTCATCAGTTTTATAATCTGGAAGTCTTTCTCCGGCAGGTTTTCTTCCTCGTGTTCTTATTCAGAGTTGATCTGTGGGCGGATGAGTGCAGGTGAATGACATGAATGAAGCTAATTTGCAACTGTGAAGCCGAAGTTGGTCTTAAAAATGCAGGAAACTGAATTTCAAAATGCCTTCTGTGGTGTTGGGTGGATTTACAAGCTGAATACGCCTTTAAGTCCCTTTGAATTAGTCTGAGGACACGTTTATTCAGCCTCCTGTACTCAACTACTCACCTGGATCTTGGGAAATAATTTACACGATCATAATCTGCATCTAAAGGAGGCAAAACTAGGTGTTTAATCTGACGTTTAATGAACTTTTCTGGACACGCTGCAGCAGTTTGAGGGAGTTTTTAATCGACAGAAGCCAGATGTTGTTCATTGAGAGCAGAAAATAAAACTCATCTTCCTTTTGGAGCTCAAATATTCACAATAAAACGTGCATTATTGGCAGGATTAGAGAGGAAATCATTATTTTTAGCTGTTATTTTACAGATTTTAATTAAATTATGGCTAATATCTCTTAAAATCATAGTAATAAGTGTTAATTTACATTTTGACTGTTATAAGAACAACAAAACAGGTAAAAACTGTAAATAATGTCCACATTAAAAATATTAAATTATTCTTTTGCAACACTTGTTGTAAAATTGCACATTTTAAAACTGTTTTTAAATCAGCTAAAATATTTGAAAAAATAATTCATCCTTTATTTGTCCTATTTTACAGATTTAGTTGTTATATTAAATTAATAAAATCACAGAAAACATGTTAATTAACGTGACAAAAAATGGTCAAAACTGTAAATAATGTTTAAAAAAAATCAGAATTTTTACAAAGAATTAATTTATTTGTAAACTTACACTATTTTTACTCTATTTAAGTCAACAGAAAATATTATTACTTGACAAATATTTGAAAGAAAATCTATTTAAAAAATAGAAAAACTATTATGTAAGTCATTTTACAGATTGTCCTCATTTTCAGTGAAATCACAAAATAAAGATTAATTTACATGTTGACTCTAAAAAGCTGTAGATAATGTCCACATTAAAAATCAATATTTTTACAAATACTAAATTGTTCTTTCACAACATACACATTTTTTAAACTCTATCTAAATCACCCTAAAATATATATATTTTTAAAAATACTATGTATATTAAGGATGAAAAATGGTAAATCTTTTATTACTGTTATTTACAGATTTACACAGTTTTATTAAATTACAGATAATATCTAAAAACAAAAAAACATTAATTTACATGTCGACTGTTTAAAACTGTAAAACTTGTTTTTAGTGAAATCATAAAATAAAGTTTAATTTACATGTTAACTAAAAAAAACTGTAGATAATGTCGACATTAAAAATCAGTATTTTTTACAAATACTAAATTATAATTTTACAACATTTGACTGTCAAATTACATGTCTTTTAGCTGTATTTAAATCAGCTGAATTTGTTTTAAATGTTTGTTACTTAGTTTTACAGATTTACACAGTTTTATTAAATTCCAGATAACATCTAATAAAATCACAGAAAAAACATTAATTTACATGTTGCCTGTTAAATGGCAAAAAAATGGTCAAAACTGTAAAACATGTAAAACAATCAGCTCTTTCACAAAGAATTAATTTGTTGGAAAATTTACACGATTATTTTTACTATATTTATGTTATTTAAATATGTTATTTATTTATATTAATGTCATCATTTTACAAATATTTTCCATTATTTAAAAGAAAATCTTTTTTTAAAAAATAGAAAAACTGATTTTCAACAGGTATTTCACAGATTGTCCTTGTTTTTAGTGAAATCACAAATAAGGATTAATTCATATGTAAACTTAAAAAGAAAAAACAGGCCAAAACTGTAGATGATGCTCCATCAAAAATCTGTATTATTACAAACACTAAATTGTTATTTTGCAAGTTTTGACGGTAAAATTACACGTTTTTTTAACTGTATTTAAATCAGCTAAAAATATTATTATTATTATATTATTATTATTATTTGTAAAATAAATTTAAAATTATGTATATTAAGGATGAAGAAATGTTAAATCTTTTATTACTGTTATTTTACAGATTTACGCTGTTTTAATAAATTACAGATAATATCTAATAAAAAAAACATTAATTTACATGTTGACTTTTTAAAACTGTAAATAATATTAAAAAAAATATATGTGTTTTTACAATTTATTTGAAAGAAAACCTCGGCACATTAAAGACTGAAAATGGCCACTGTTTGTTAAGAGTTATTTTATATTGCAAGAAAAGATTAATTTACATGTTTGCCCTAAAAAAAGAGGCCAAATCTGTAAATACTGTCCACACTGAACACCTCTATCTTAACAAATAGTCATTCATTTACACTGCTGCCTCTGTCAGAGCTGGTGTTTTGTAAAACCTCCAGTGTTTCGTCCAGTCTGGTCCTCAGAGGTCACATTTCTGTTTCAGGCCACCAACCTGATCACCAAGAAGGAGCTGCTGACGATGGACCCGGACACCGACGACGCCCAGCTGGTTTACGAAGTGACGACGGAGCCGAAGCACGGCTTCCTGGAGAGCAAACTGAAACCCGGGAGCCCCGTCGGCACGTTTACACAAGGTAAGCAGGTCCCACCTTTTCTTCTATAACACAATGAGCAGCACTCAGACACTCCTTATGAGGTCACCAGGTCCCACGTCCACGCCTGGGTTCCTTTCACAGGTCGAACAGCGAACGTCCGTCTTCACACCACATGTTCTGAGTTTGATCGACTCATGAACTTGTTATTGCATCGATGCATTCATTTTGATTTTGCAGACTTTACATCCCACTTTGTACGAGAACTAAACTACTGGATGTCCTACACTGTAAAAAATGACCTGTTTTTAACTGTAATTTTTTGATCAATCTACTATCATTTAACTGCTTTCCTCTGTTTTATTCAATTATAGATAAAAATCACAAAAAATATATTAATTTACATGTTAACCATAAAAAGAACAGTTCAAAACTATAAATAATGAGCACATTTAAATTTCTATTTATAAAAAATGGTAATTTGTTGTTTTATGTTTGACGACAATCATATTACACCATTTTTACTCTATTTATATGAGCTATTTTTCAAGTTATTTCACAAATATTTGCAGTTATTTATAAATTAAGGACTGAAAATGATAAATAAATAAACAAATAAATAAAATAGATAAATATTATTTAACAGATTTTTTTCAGTTTAGTTAAATCACAGATAATATCCAGTAAAATCACACAAAATATATGAATTAATTAGTAACAGTCACATCAGAAAAACCTGTATTTTTCACAAATAATTCATCATTTGCTCTTTTATGATATGAAACCATAAAACTGCACAGTTTTGCCGCTTTTAAATCGACTAAAATATCATTATTTTAAAGATTTTTGCTCTTATTTAAAAGAAAGAAAAGCTTATTAATGATTTAAACATTGCAAATTATTTTTAAAATTTTTATTTTGCAGATTTTCCTTATTTTCCTGGTAAATTACAGATAATATCTAATAAAGTCATTGAAAAAAATGATTAATTTACATGCTGAATGCAAAGAAAGAAGAAGAAAACAGGCCCAAACTGTAAAAAACGCCCACATCGTTCTTAAAATTAATTTGCATTTTGTTCTTTTACAATATGTGACTGTAACATCACACAGTTTAATGTATTTAAATCAAATAAAAACATAATTATTTTACAGATATTTCCAGTATTTGTCACCAATTTCTCCAGTTTTTAGAACATTTAATATTTTTCTGGTGCCTTTGCTTCGCAGTTTTCCACATTTTTAAAAACAGATTGTGATTTTTTGCAGTGTAAACTATTAAAAAACCAACAAACGTCTGACTCGCCTCGTCCAGGCCGGTTAGAGTAAAACGAGTGAAATGACCCTGAGATCAGCCTCACAGGACCCCCAGGTTTGATTTAAAGGATTCAGGGAGGTTCAGGTGAGACTTTCAGATGATGTAAAGGCAGAAGAAGAAGGATAAGCAGCCGCATTTGCATTTTAAATTGTGATTCCTGGGTGCAAAGACGACCAGGAGGCATCAGCGTCGGTGAAGTGTTGATCCCGGAGGCTGCCGTCCCGCAAACAGACGCTTTGATGTGCTGAACGCTCAGTTTAGAGCCTGTAAACATCGTTTTCCTAATGACGGCAGACATCCAGTGAGTGGAGCCACGTTCAGCTCTGGGTGTGAAGACGTTGCTGCCGCGGGGATTGAAGTGTGACGCTTCGGCCTCCGTGGCCTCGCCGAGCTCCGCTTTCTCTTCATCTTGTTCGCGCCGAGCCTCCTGAAGGTCGCCTGGACTCGTTTTGCTTGACCCCGAGTCGAAGTGTTTTCTCCTGGACGCCGCAAACGAGCAGAAAGTGCAAGACGACGACTTTCATCTTCACTTTCAAAGCTGTTTTCTTTTTCTCTTTTTATGGGAGATGTTCGGAGGCTGCAGATTATGGAGTCATTACTGGACAGGAGAGAAACATCCTTCACAGAGGCTTTAACACTGATCAAAAATCTAAAGGCCCCATGTGAAATACTGATGCCACATGAAGTGCACCACCCAAAGTGAGCGTATACTGTCTGGTACTTGTACTAAATGGATATTTCTCTTGATTAGTGTCCCAAATCTGAGTCCAAACCTCCCCAAAAACGTCCCGAAAAGCAGCCGAACGCTAGCGATTTAGCGCTAGCGGCAGAGCTAGCGGCACCACAAGGTCCCTCCAAAGGGACAAATAAACCCCACACTGGTGAAAAGTCCACTGTGAAATAGTGAACAATGTGAGCCAAGCAACGTTTGGACCCCACAGTGGGTCTTCATCAGGCCACGGCACACAGCAAGGTCTGCTAACAGTGAGCTAACACTGGAGCTTTAGATACCAGATCCTTCCTCATCAGAAGTCAGACGGGTCACGGAGCCAAAACCAACAGGAAATAGAGAAATAAGTTTTCCACGGGTGTATTTTCATTTTAATTTCCATTTACAAACACATCTAATTAAATCAGATAACGGATAATGGATAATGAATTAGGGCCCGTTTTCCGTTTTTCATTTTGTATTATCACTGAAAAAAACTGGAAACGGTTTATTTTTGGTTTTTATTTTGAAATCTCAAAATAAGAAAACGAATGGCCGCGACGTACACGGACCGATGATCATGAAGCTGCATAGTTCCTCAACGGGTACCAAGATGCCTGCAGCTTCAATTTAGGATTGGTTTTATTTTTTGTAAAGTAGCAACTGAATCACTGAATTAAACTAATCCAGCGTTTGCTCCTTATTAATCTCATCTTTTCTTTTCCTAGCCGACATCAACCTGGGTCTGATCCGCTACGTTCTGCATCAGGAGAACGTCCAGGAGACGATGGACAACTTCAAGTTCCTGGTCAAAGACAGCAAACCCAACGTGGTCAGCGACAACGTCTTCCATGTCCAGTGGTCTCTGATCAGCTTCGAGCACAAAAGGTCCGCCTCACGAGTCCCTGTTCCGAATCAACCGATCACTTTGTAGAAATCTGCTCTCACTTTGACATGAAAGAGTCTTTTCTTGGTGGACTCTCCTCCCAGGAGGTGAATCCTGATTGCAGACTCTGTAAAAACGGCCTCTGACTTTCTCCACAGCTACAACGTCAGTGAGAAGGCCGGGACCGTGGCGGTGACGGTGAAGAGAACCGGGAACCTGAACCAGTACGCCATCGTCCTCTGCAGGACCGAGCAGGGCAGCGCCACGTCCACCAGCAGCACCGGGTCCAAACCGGGTCAGCAGGACTACGTGGAGTACGCTGGACAGGTAACCGGACTTTACAGAGAAGGTTTACATTGTCTTTTATTTTGTCGTTCATTTTAGTGAAAACGTCCTTCCTATTTAAGCCGAACTTATCAAATGTTGGCGGACGCAACGTTAACTTCTCAATTTATCCCTGTGGAATTATGTCTTCTTTATGTTTTTGCTGGCATTTATCTGTTTGTTAGCAACTTTATGCGAAAAGTCATGAACGGATTTTGATGAAATGTTCAGGAAAGCTGGATAATGGGACAAGGATCAGATGATTAGATTTTGGGATTGATCCGGATCACCGTCTGGATCCAGGATATTTTTTAAATGTAGGTGTAACCAGGTGGTCAATTAAATGCGGTTTACTCTAAAAGCCACCAGAGGGCACTCTTGTTTTTGGGGTAACCCCCTCTGACCACATGAGATTTTGGGTCTTCACGCGACAGACAGCGACAATGACGGAGTTCTCTCTCCTTCCTGAGCGACATACGCACGGTTGGGCCGGCATTCTTATCTCCGGTTGTCTAAGAAGCTGGGAGGCTGTTAGGAGCTGCCGCGCTAGAGGCCGCGCCTGTTCATTAGGTCGGATGGGGTGAAGGCCGCATTGTTGGTAGGACATTTGAACTGTATGTAATTACATTTGTATCTGTAACGTTCCATAGAAAATATGCGAACTGGGAGATTGTGTTGGGGTGGACTGAAGCTCCTTGGTGGAGGTATGAGCTCTCTGAGTGCTTTTCTAGTTCAGATCTGCTTTTCCTTTGGCGTCGCTGTTAAATTGTGTGAGGAAATATTCTTTTTTGAAATGATTCAGGAGCTTTAGGTTGGTTTGTCATTAGTAGGAAGGAGTGCAAAATATCCAAGAAGAGTTTTTACAGTTTTGGAAGGTTTTCTCTGTTTGATGTCATCTGTTTATTACGAAAACAAAAATCTGGGCGTCGTCATATAATCCGTTTTCTACTTGTGAACAAAAAACAAAAAATATTCATCAAAACACAACTAATTTTTGGTTTATGACCATTTTTTTCATTTAGAAACCAGAAACAAAAGTCATGTGTGTTTTTTATTTTATAATTTTATTTCTTCATTTTCTATTTTTTTAACGTCAGTAATTAATAAGTAAATAAATAATTAACAAGGTCTATTATTCTGTTGTTTTCAAATGGAAAAACAAAATAAATTTCCTTGCAAATTCCTGTTTTCATTTCATCTTTGGGACAGACAGAGACAGGAGCACACTTTTAAATAAATAAATAAACAAACAAACAAAATACAGACAGACAAATAAACAAATAAATAAAAAGATGATTAAAAAAAAAACGGGGGTTCTTGTGAAACAGTTTTTTTCAGAAATAGAAATTCACTTGCTTTCTATTTTATTTAATTGCTCTCCATCCTGTGTTTGGTCACATATCTTCTGCTGAGATCTTCCTCTTGCATTTTTCACATCTACTAAAATCGAATTACATTAAATTTATTGATATAACACGTCTTAAAACAACCTAAACTGACCAAAGACGGAATACGACTTGTAAAATCAGCTAGTAAAACCAAATAAATTGGTGTAAAAGAGGTAAACGCAGCTTCTGGGATCTATTTCTAATAATAATTTCAACTATATTCTATGTTTATACCATTCAGAGCAGCCAAAAGCCATTAAAGCCACCACACAAACTCTGTAACAAACTCTTCTTCTTCCTCCTCCTGCAGGTTCAGTTCGACGAGCGCGAGGACACCAAGGTCTGCACCATCGTCATCAACGACGACCGGGTGTTCGAGGGCTCCGAGAGCTTCCAGGTGGAGCTCAGCATGCCGGTCTACGCCCTGCTGGGGGGGAACACGAGGGCCGCCGTCCACATCAACGACACCGAGGACGAACCGACGCTGCAGTTCGACAAGAAGACCTACCACGTGAACGAAAGCACCGGCTTCATCCACGCCCCCATCGAGAGGAAAGGTACGGGAAGGCCACCACATCGTAGGCAGTTCTGTAGCGCCGTTTCCAGTGTTTGAGCTGTTTGTTTTTGATATTTCTAACATCCTTGTTTAAGTTTGGAAGCCGGACTGTAACTAATTTGACTTAGATGAGTTTTATATGCAGAAAAAAGATGAATGCAATGTGTGATGTTTCATTTTTGTGATCTTAACTTCATTTTTAAAGAATTTTGGGCGACTTTTATGTGCAAAACATCAGTAACTAGAAAAGCCCTCATAGAGCGCAGACCTCCGCCAAGCAGCTTCAGTCCACCCCAACACAATCTACCAATGACTAAGTATCATTGTGTAGTCTGGTGAAATCAACACAGGACACAGAAATATATGTTGGTTCTTTATTCTGAACAGATTCACTGGAGGATGCTAAATAAGTAGGATAAAATCAGAAATGTTCCTCTTGAGAATTTGGTTTGGTTTTGCTAAACAGGACTTCTGTTGCAGCTGCGTTTGAGGACAAACAGCTCTATGTGAAAAACAACTACTTAGTTTTAACAAGACGTCCCAATTTACAGCTTTCTGACAGTAAATAAGCACCAAGTTGAAATAAGGCTAACCTTAAGTACGGTGTAGTTCCAAGTAGCCTAGAGTGGCTAAGTTAGCTAACCAACAGTATGGTAGCTTAGCTGCTTTACAAACCTAATATTAGGGCTGGTTCCCAATATAGGAATATCTGAATATTGGTTGGTTGTGGTGGTATTGGGATGATAATTTTGATATTCGAATAGTCCTGCATGCCGCCGCCGAGCGCCGCCAAGCGTTGCCAAGCGTTGCCAAGCGTTGCCAAGCGTCCCTGATGCTCCAGTAGGCAGACCTGCTAACTCCGGTTTTCAAAAACTCAAAACACTTCACACTAACAGAGTTTCTACTTTGGGTAGATAAAAATAAAAAGTAGAAAAGCACTCAGAGAGCGCAGACCTCCACCAAGCAGCTTCAGTCCACCCCCAACACAATCTCCCAATGACAAAGTATCCTTAAATTAAAAAAAAAAAATCCTGGATCCAGACGGTGATCTGGATCAGTCCCAACATTTCATCATTTCTTCCTTGTCCCACTTCACACATTTCCTGAAAATTTCATCCAAATCCGTCCATTACTTTTCGAGTTATTTTGAACACAAACAAACAAAGAAACAAACAAAGAAACAAACAAAGAAACAAACAAAGAAACAAACAAAGAAACAAACCAACCAACGCTGGCAAAAACGTAACCTCCTCAGCAGCAGTAAATATAAGAAATCTCAGGGTTTAAAAGCTTAAAAAGGCCAAGAAAATAAGTTCAAATGTGTTTTTTACATGTCTTATCCAGCAAACACCACAGTATCTGCTAGAGCTCCAGTTTTAGAACCTCACATGAGGGTTATGGGGTGAGACCAAGTTAGAGGTCCGATACCACATCAGAACTGGCAAATGTGCATCATAGATCCTCTTTTATTTCATTCTCAAGAGTCACAACAGCAGCAGCAGATGTGGTCGTGAACATCTGCCCAGCACTGACCCTCTCTTTCCCGCCTCGTCCCCCCTCCAGGAGACACCTCCAGCACCGTGTCGGCTCTCTGCTACACCGTGGCCAAGTCGGCTCAGGGCAGCAGCCTCCACGGCCTCGAGTCCGGCTCCGACTACAAGAGCCGGGGCATGACCGCCGACAACCGGGTCGTCTTCGGGCCCGGCGTCAGCATGTCCACCTGCGACGTCAAGCTCATCGACGACAGCGAGTACGAGCTGTCCGAGGAGTTCGAGCTGGTGCTGTCGGACGCCTCCGATAACGCCCGGACGGGGGACGTCTCCACGGCCAAGGTGGTCATCGACGGGCCCAACGACGCCTCCACGGTCTCCCTCGGCAACGCCACCTTTACCTTCAGCGAGGACGCAGGTAGGAGCTGCTGCTCTACATCCAACACCCAACATGTTGTCTTTATTTCTTCACCAAAAACAAGAGAAGGTTCTCACAGGAAATGCATCATATCTTTTCAAAATAAAGGAAATTATCCATCAACAGCTGCTTTTATCTGATCAGTCAGTCATAATTAGCCAAAACACCTAACTTTATATGAGGTGATAAAGATAATAAAGGTGTATCACTGTGAAACTTTAACTTTGCTTGTAATTCGGACCAAAAAACACAGCTTATGCCCTAATCAGGCGTCACATTTATGATAATAAGCCATGCTGTAGTGGTATTTCTGATTCAAAAACTTGTCGGCTATTAGGTTTGTCTAATATCCCTGTTTATAATTAGAAAGTAGGCTATAATTAACATGACTTACAAGGGTTTTATATGTAGAAATATGAAATTAAAGTGGCTGTTATCCTTCAAAAATAACCCCAGTGTCTCAAATCAAGTAATTTAGACAACATTTTAGTCCAAATGTAGGGAAAACTGTACCGTTTCTGATGTTTAAGCTGTTTGTATTTGGTGTTTCTAACAACCTCGGTTATATTTGGAAGCTAGATTGTAATTAGCATGACTTAAGTCAGTTTTATATGTAGAAAAAATAAGTTAAGTTAGTTAAGTGGTTATAATCACTGAAATCAAGTAATTTTGATGCCTTAGTAACAATTTATTGCCAATTTAAGGATCTAAATCATATTTTGACAGGTGGAAAACTGCATTAAATGAGTTGAACTGGTCCATTAAAGCTGTTTCAACAGGTAAAAACAGCTGAATAGGATTTAATGTCGGACATATAGTAGGCAAAATAATGCAGAAACTTAAGGATAGTACTGTTCTCTATGTTCAAGCTGTTTGTATCTGGAAGCTAGACGGTCAGTTATGTGTCTTTCGTGAGTTTTATATGTAGAAAAATAAGATTAAAGTGGTTATAATCCCTGAAATCAAGTCATTTCATTATATTAGTGACAGTTTAGTGCCAATGTAGGGGTTTAAATGACTTTTTGACGAGTGGAAACCTGCATTATATGAATTGAACTGGTCCTTTAAAGCTGTTTTAACAGGTAAAAACAGCTGAATCAGTTATAATGTGGGACATAGAGCATATAGAATGATGTAGAAACTCAAGGACAGTACTGTAGTACTGTTTGTATGTAGTATTTCTAGTATTCTTGTTTATATTTGGGAGCTAGACTGTAATTAACATGACTTAAGTGAGTTTTATTTGTAGAAAAAGGAAGTTTAAGTGGTTATAATCCCTGAAATCAAGACATTTTGATGCCTTAATATCATTTTAGTAACAGTTTAGGGATATAAATCATATTTTGACAGGTGGAAAACTGCATTAAAGGAGTTGAACTGGTCCTTGAAAGCTGGTTTAACAGGTAAAAACAGCTGGATCGGTTATAATGTAGGACACAGAGCCGGTAAATACTGTAGAAACTCAAGGATAGTACTGTTCTCTGTTTTTATTTGGGGGCTAGACTGTAATTAACATGTCATATGTTGATTTTATATTCAGAAAAAAGGAAATTAAAGTGGTTTTAAGCCCAAAAATTGACCCTCATGGCTGAAATCAAGTCATTTTATTGCATTAATAACATTTTAGTGCCAAAGTAGAGGCTCTAGTCCTTTTTTGACACGTGCAAATCTGCATTATATGAGTTGAACTGGTCGTTTAAAGCTGTTTTAACAGGTACAAACAGCTGAATCGGTTATAATGTAGGACACAGAGCAGGTAAACTAATGCAGAAACATCAGGGTACAGCATCCAGAGTGTGCTCGTTCCTCCATCTGTGTTTACGTATCTTATCTCTCGCAACATTAATCATTAATCTCTTATCGTTTTTCAGCTGCTGTTTCCATTACAGTCTGTCACATTTTAGTTGTTTAATTTGTTTCGGAGCAGAAAACATGTTCCGAAGCACCAAACAGAGGACAGACAGTCGCCCCTGACTCTTTAAAATTAGCACATCTGACAGTTCCACTCGTCCTCGTCTCTCCGCCGAGCCTCTTCCCGCCTCCTCCTCTCTCTTGTCTCTCGTCGCTGCCCTCCGACACAGCTTTAATCTGGGATAAAGGCGTCGGCATCATTAGCCGCAGCGAAATTAGCTGCGAAATTCGGCTTCTCGCTCAATTTATTCCGCTGCTGTTAATTAGTTCCCGACCTGAAGGGCTTTGAAATCGCAGACGGAAGCAGAGTCTGCGGCCCGAAGCTGCTGAAGGTCATCTGATATCAGACGACCCCGGTTGTCTCCTTTTGCTCGAGGAAAATGCCTCCAGGATGCATCTGTAGTTCGAAAAAGACCCTCAGCAGCGAATCTGTGGTTTAACTTGGATCTTTACTGTTTTGAATATCATTTTCCTGCTACTCTCTCTGCATTTCCCACATCTGTATCCACTGCTGCTGTCAAATAAAGGCAAAAATGGCCCCAAGAAACCACCATCAACCCCATTTTTCATGTCTTTAAACCTGCTTTTCCTTTTTATCCCCACCATCCAGGCACGATTGAAATACCGGTGCTCCGCCTAGGCAGCGACTTGTCCTCCGTCACCTCCGTTTGGTGCGCCACAAGACCCTCAGACCCTCCGTCGGCCAGCCCAGGGGTGGACTACATCCCCAGCTCCAAGAAGGTGGAGTTCAAACCTGGAAAAACCGAAGAGGTACGGACGGAAACACTCAGCACTGCACTTTTGGGTGCTTAAATCGGAGCTGGATTGGAGTTAATTCTTCAAGATTAACAGCTTTACATGGATAAATGTCAATTAGGTAGCTGGATGAGAAGCATTTAACAGTGTTTTTAGCTTATTTAGTCTTTAGCGTAGCTCGCTAAGGAGGAGCATCTTCTTCTGCTGCCAGGAAATCACATGTTGACTCATTTTACAAACCGTCTTTTTCAACAGACCTGCAGTTTGACCATCATGGACGACATCCAGAACCCGTCCATCGAAGGATCCGAGTCTTTCGTGGTGTTCCTCAGCTCCCCTCAGGGCGCCGTCCTCCAGGAACCCTACGAAGCCAACGTGGTCATCACCGACACCTTCCAGGACAGTGAGTGCCGAGAAGCGCTAGTTAGCATAAATCACAAGGTGGATTCGCATTTGCTGTTGGTCGAACTGAAGTAAACCGCTTTAGCTGACGTTAGCTAACTAGCGGCAGCGCTAATTCAATGGGAAATAAAGAATGCTAAGCTAAAAAAACAATGCAGGAAGGATGTTTTAAGAATCAAAAGCTGTAGAAGGATTGTCCATTTTCCTCATCAGTAGCAAGCGTTGTTTCATTGCTAGCTAGCTAACGTTTATATGGTTGGGTGTACAAACAGTCCAACTTAGTCGAATAGCAAAACAATAGCTGTTAACCATAGAAAAAAACACCAAAAGTCATAATCCTAATACATCATGTCACATTCTTTTACTTTATTAATAACTCAAATGATTAAAATCCATATTACACTGAGCTAAAGTTGAGATTTAGCCTCCTCACAGCCGTGTTTGTATCTCGTAGTTCCCAGCATGCAGTTTGAGAAGAGCTCCTACACTGTAGAGGAGAAAGACAACGTCCTCCACATCCCCATCATCCGGACCGGTGACTTGTCCCTCAAGTCGTCGGTTCGCTGCTTCACCAGAACCATGTCCGCCATGGTGATGGACGACTTCGAGGAGAGAAGGAACGCCGACGAGTCTCGCATCACTTTCCTCAAAGGAGAGAAGGTAGCATGTTTGTCCACAGTGGACTGAAGCGTCTTCTGTTGTTTGACCTCAGAATTTACACATCAGCATCTTTGTTTGTTTCTCAGGTGAAGAACTGCACAGTTCACGTCCATGACGACTCCGTCTTCGAGCCTGAAGAGGAGTTCCAGGTGCATCTTGGGACGCCGCTGGGTGACCACTGGAGCGGCGCCATGGTGGGCGTCAACGACATCGTCACCATCACCATCACCAATGATGAAGATGGTGAGTAGATGCTGCAGTGATTCACATGAAACAGATATGCTGAAGTACTAATTGTGTCTTTACCATGGGTAGCAAAAAAAATCAGGAAAACTTCTTCATTTACCTGGAGAAAGACATAAATAATGGTTTGGTAGGGTTTTCTGGAGCGTCTTTATCGTTAATTGCTTGTACATGTAGGAGGTGATTTAAATATGGCAGCCATCCCTGTTGAAGTAGTCTAATGTGCAGCGATACCCTGCTCTCAGTGCTCCTGCAAAGCTTGTAACGCTCCCTGGATCTCAAGCGTCATCTGCAATAAGCCCTAATTCTCCTGAACTGTTAAAACAGCAACACTTTAGTTTGAATTTAACTGGAAGGTGTCTCAGGGAGTCAAGTTGTTTGCACCAGATGTTCTGCTTCAGACAAACCATACTTTGATAGTTCAACTGTGGGGGATGCATTCCTGGTGGACAACCACATAATCCATCCATCCATCCATCCATCCATTGTCTTCTGCTTATCCGGGGCCGGGTCGTGGAGGCAGCAGTCTAAGCAGAGAGGTCCAGACTTCCTTCACCCGAGACTCCTCCTCCAGCTCTTCCAGCTCTTCCAGTGGGACTCCGAGGCGTTCCGAGGCCTGCCGAGAGACATAGTCCCTCCAGCGTGTCCTAGGTCTACCCCGAGGCCTCCTCCCCGTGGGACATGCCCGGAACACCTCTCCAGGGAGGCGTCCCAAAGGCATCCGGAACAGACGTCCAAGTCACCTCAACTGACTCCTCTCGATGTGGAGAAGTAGCGGCTCAACTCCGAGCTCCTCACCCGATCTCTAAGGGTGCGCCCAGCCACCCATTGCGGAGGAAACTTATTTCAGCCGCTTGTATCTGGGATCTTGTTCTTTCGGTCTTGACCCAAAGTTCATGACCATAGGTGAGAGTTGGAACGTAGATTGACCGGTAAATACAGAGCTTCGCCTTTTGGCTTAGCTCCTTCTTCACCACAACAGACCGGTACAGCGACTTCATGACTGCAGATGCTGCACCGATCCGCCTGTCAATCTCAAGCTCCATCCTCCCCTCATTCATGAACAAGACCCCGAGATACTTAAACTCCTCCACCTGGGGCAGGGTCTCTCCACCGACCCGGAACCTCAAGAAGGCCTTATGAAGACAACAAAAACAAGGACCGTGATGTTGCCCGGCATGACGCAGCCGGGGCTCCGCACCCGCAGAGGGAATCGTAGGGGCCGGGTGCAATGTGGATCAGGCGGCAGTCGACGGCGGGGGCCTCGGCGACCCCATCCCCGGACACAGCTTCTAACCGTTGGGACTTGGAACGTCTCAACCACATAATTATTGAATAAAACAACAAGCATGCTGCCAGTGCTCCTGAACTGATGCACCATTTCGCGTCTCGAAAGTCGCAGCTTTTCCAAGTTGGAAACTGCCGGTTCTTCTGTTGACGGTAGCCGCCAACCCACCTCTGGTCACCATGATGACCCTCCAGATGAAGACGAGATCGTCTCAGCTGCTAACTGACACATATTGTAATGTTTTTGTCTCTGTGAAAGTTTGAGATCCATGGTGAAATCGCAAATACGCACCAGCAAATTGCCACAGTAAATCCAGATTTTAACAGCGTGACGTCACACTAAGTGCTGAATGTTACTGCTTTCCTCATACGTATTTCTTTTAACGGTTCATTATTGCCTATTGGCAGTTTATACAAAGATATTTAATACAGATCATTATAAAGGGTTTGTTAGCTTGGTACTGATGGTACAACAAGCTAAAACAACTAGCTTCACTGAAAATCACCCTTTATTAATACAAATGGGATGGATTACACATTAGAAACAACTCTCAACTCAGTTTTCCAACACAGTTTCTACAAAAACTGAATATTATGAACTTTATGAAGGCAGGATTTATCTCAGGTCTGTTCTTTTAGGTGTTTATAGATATATAGCATTTAACTAAAACGTGGTTTATATCCTCTCACATTCTTCCAGCTCCCACCATCGAGTTCGAGCAGGCGTCCTATCAGGTCAGAGAGCCTCCAGGTCCGGACGGCATCGAGGTTCTCAACATCAAGGTGATCCGTCGAGGCGACCTGGACCGAACATCCAAGATCCGTTGCAGCACCCGGGACGGATCGGCCCAGTCTGGAGTCGACTACAATCCCAAGAGCCGAGTGCTCAAATTCACCCCTGGTCAGTGCAGAAAACCCCTCGCGAGATGAATCCCGATGAGCCGCAACGTTTCTTAGGGCAGGGATACTTTCAGCAGAAGTAAATGTCTCATGTTTATCACTAACTTCCCAGGAATGGACCACATTCTGTTCAAAGTGGAGATCCTGTCCAATGAGGACAGGGAGTGGCACGAGTCCTTCTCATTGGTTCTCGGCCCTGATGACCCGGTGGAGGCGGTGCTTGGGGAGATCACCATGGCGACAGTGACCATCCTGGACCAGGAAGCTTCCGGCAGTCTCATCCTTCCTGCTCCACCTATCGTAAGAAAACTTAAACAGCAGAACAAACTGGTACTAGATGTGTTTTGAAGGACTTTAGTGGCTTCTCCTCGGCAACAACATGTTTGTTTTTTTAAAAAACCTGTCAGGAAAACATCTCCACTCCTGGCACAAACACTTCTATCCTCCTATGTATATTCAGGAACTCTGCAGTGAACGTGGGCAGCGTTTTATTACTTCAGGCTTCATCATTTCATATGCATTTCCCCAGAACTGCTCACAATGAATACATCAGTTCAGCTATGTTCTTACGCCATTAAAATATTATATGGTGGTTGATTTTTACCAGAAGTGCTTGTAGGAATTTCATCTCAGTGTTGCAGACCGTCTTAAAAAAGCTTAAATCCAAGAAAATCCTTTGCATCATCCTCCATCCTCCGTCCTCCCCAGGTGGTTTCGCTCGCCGACTACGATCACGTCCAGGAGGTCACCAAAGAAGGCAGTAAGAAGACTCCCTCTCCAGGTTACCCTCTTGTTTGCGTCACCCCCTGCGACCCCCACTACCCCAAATACTCGGTGATGAAGGAGCGCTGCGAGGAGGCGGGAATCAACCAGACCCAGGTTCACTTCTCCTGGGAGGTGGCGGCGCCAACGGATACCAGCGGGGCTCGGTCGCCCTTCGAGACGGTCACTGATACGACCCCGTACACCAGCGTCAACCATATGGTGAGGACTAGAGGGGGGAACACATGACTAGCCAGCAAACTTTGAGGCTGTTTTTTTTTGCTACAAGGCAAACTAACTCGCTTGTGACACCGAAGAAGTATCACAAACAGTCGCAAAATCATCGGAAGAGGTTGAAAATCCTCCAATGTTTTCAGTTTTTACAGTTTCTGGCTCTAATAAATTAGATTATTTTGGCAACCACTGGCAGGTTTTGAGGCTCAGAGGGTTAAAATTTCCAAGCTAATGCTGAGGAACATTGACAGAAAGCACAGACGTGCATAGAATCAACACAACAATACAGAATAGTGTCATCTGCATAGAGACGGACATTACAGTCAGTTATATTGTGATTATAAACTAATAACAGGAAAACTTCCAGTATAAAAGTATACAATGAAAATTAGTGTGTAATACAGACTTAATAAACACTTTATAGAGTAAAGACTCTGTGTTCCTTAACTATAATTGTCAATTACTAGTAACTAGCGTACTATTAGCTTCCCCCACACTTTCTCTTATCATTTGGGTCAAATATCTTTTTGTCATTTTATCGATTTCAAGTGTTATTTGAAAATGTTCTGGCAATATTTTGGTATATTGTATGCTGAAGTTGCTGGTGAAGGCTGATAATTGGGTATAAAAAGGCATTTTAAGGACTTAGACAAGCCTCAGTCAGAGTTGGAAATTCAGAAGGTACCAAGGGGTTGATTAACGAATTGGTTCTTTTGTTTCCCGAGTGGATTTATTAGTGATTTATCCCTCTGCAGTGCCGTCTTTAATCTTCCGTCCTCGTGGTTTTTCTGCCATTTTGTCGTCTCTCTCAGGTCCTGGACAGTATCTACTTCAGCCGTCGCTTCCATGTTCGCTGCGTCGCTCAGGCCAGAGATAAAGCCGGCCACCTGGGGACGCCGCTGAGGAGCAACATCGCCACCATCGGCACCGAGGGCTCCATCTGCCACACGCCTGTTACCACGGGAACCGCCAGAGGCTTCCAGGCCCAGTCCTTCATCGCCACGTTGAAATACCTGGACGTCAAGCACAAGGAGCATCCCAACCGGTCAGGAGTCGCACAAGGGCGCCGGCTTGTTGAATAAACACCGGGATGGTGACTTCAGTGTTGGTAACTTTTGTGTTCTGCGCGTTTAGGATCCACATCTCGGTGCAAATCCCCCATCAGGACGGGATGCTGCCCCTGATCTCCACCATGCCGCTGCACAACCTCCACTTCCTGCTATCGGAGTCCATCTACAGGCAGCAACACGTCTGCTCCAACCTGGTCACCCTCAAAGACCTGCAGGGCATCTCCGGTCAGTAACACACTTAAATATCATAGAAACACAAACTCAGATAACTTTCACACTGCTGATACAAACTTTGACTCTATTCTCCCACAGAAACCGGTTTCCTGGACGATGTTTCCTACGACAGCATCTCTTTAGGTCCAGGTTATGATCGCCCCTATCAGTTCAACCCCAACGTCCGCGAGGCCAAAAGCATCCAGCTGTATAAACACCTCAACCTCAAAAGCTGCATCTGGACCTTCGACGCCTTTTACGACATGACGGAGCTCATCGACGTCTGCAGCGGCTCCGTCACCGCCGATTTCCAGGTAACTTTGTCAGTTTTTTTCAAGTTAACATACCTTTCAAACCTGTCTGGTATGTTTTGGGGTTCAAGGGGCTGATTGCCATTGAGCTGTAGTGTAATATTTTCACCTCCGCCAAGGAGGTTATGTTTTTGCCGGCGTTGGTTTGTTTGTTTGTTGGTTTGTGTTCAAAATAACTCGAATAGTTATGGACGGATTTGGATGAAATTTTCAGGAGATGTATGAAATGAGACAAGGAACAAATGATGAAACTTTGGGAGTGATCCGGATCACCGTCTGGATCCAGGATTTGTTTTAATTTAAGGATACTTTGTCATTGGGAGATTGTGTTGGGGGTGGACTGGAGCTGCTTGGTGGAGGTCTGTGCTCTCTGAGTGCTTTTCTACTTTTATTTTTATCTACCCAAAGTTGAAACCCTGTGCTATGGACTAAAGTGTTTTGAGTTTTTGACACTGGAGTTGGCAGGTCCGCGTACTAGATTTCTAGAGCGGCTTGGCGGCGCTCGTCGGCAAATGGTCGGTAGCGCACAGGACAATTTGAATATCAAAACTGTTATTCGAATACCACCACAACCAACGAATGTTTGGATATTCCTATATTGGGAACCAGCCCTAATATTAGTTTGTAACGCAGGTAAGCTACCATACTGTTGGTTAGCTAACTTAGCCACTCTATGCTACTTGGAACTACACCGTACTTGGCCTTAAGGTCAGCCTTATTATTACCTCCGTCAAGGAGGTAATGTTTTTGCCGGCATTGGTTTGTTTGTTTCTTTGTTTGTTTGTTTGTGTTCAAACTCATGGACGGATTTGGATGAGATGTTCAGGAAATGTGTGAAATGGGACAAGGAACAGATGATAAAGTTTTGGGAGTGATCCGGATCACCGTCTGGATCCAGGATTTTTTTTAAATTTAAGGATACTGAGATTGTGTTGGGGGTGGACTGAAGCTGCTTGGCGGAGGTCTGTGCTCTCTGAGTGCTTTTCTCGTTATCCATGTTGCCTTAGAAGCTGATATTGACGGTCTGTTCTTAATCTTTGTGACGTACAACGGGTTTTATAGAATTTAAGTATGTTTGTATGAGAGACAAGAAAAAAAATTAAAGGTGTGAGATCCTTTTTGGAGAAAACAGCAGAAAAAGGCGATTGAAAAAGTCGATTTTAGTGCCTTTTCTATGTTGCAGTACTCTAGTAAAGCTAACAATCCTCATCCACAGTGGTTACTTAAACCCTGCTATGAGTCTACAGGTGGAGAACCAGAATTAACATCATGCTCTTCTTGCTGTTCCAGGTCCGGGACTCGGCTCAGTCCTTCCTGACGGTTCAGGTTCCTCTTTACGTCTCCTACATCTACGTGACGGCGCCGAGAGGCTGGGCTTCTTTAGAACATCACACCGAGATGGAGTTCTCCTTCTTCTACGACACGGTGCTCTGGAGGACAGGTCAGGACTGAAACTTACACCGAATGAACTTTTCCCATCAGTTTAGCTCAGTGCTTCTCAATTATTATCCGTTACGTCCCCTGAATTTTTTGTATTTTGCAAGATCTGGTTACTGCGAACGGTTGATTTTTTGGAAATTTTTTACACAAGAAATGTAGAATAAAGTGATTTTGATGAGATTTTACGATTGTAAGCACATCACACATGATTTTTTTCTGTTAAACGGTATAATTTTGGCAAATTTTCAAGTAGATAACCTACTTTTGACATCTCCTTTTGGTCGGTTTTGGGGTTTAAAGTGGTTGATTGCTGTTGGCCGGTGTTGCGCTGCCGCTCTAACCTGGACGTTTCATGTCTGCAGGTATCCAGACCGACAGCGTCCTCTCAGCCAGACTGCAGATCATCAGGATCTACATCAGAGAAGACGGACGACTGGTGATCGAGTTCAAAACCCACGCCAAGTTCAGAGGTCAGTTCACAACAATCAGATGGTTCTGTTCCCGGCAGAGTCGGTATGTAGCTGGAATGCTGTCGAAATGTCCCAAATGACTGCTCTGGCAAACTGATTAGAAGCAGCTATTATCTAAAGCGCTGGAAAAGCAGCTGAATAGTCTAATAAAACCACATTTCTGTCCCTGGTTCCTCCTCCAGGTCAGTTTGTTCCTGAACACCACACTCTGCCGGGCCACAAGTCCCGTCTGATGGCTCCGGATCACCTCGGAGGCATCGAGTTCGACATGCAGCTGCTGTGGAGCGCCCAGTCCTTCGACTCTCCGTACCAGCTGTGGAGGGCCACCAGCTCCTACAGCAGGTCGGAACATTCATTCACAGCCGGGGATCAAGTGTCTTTTTAGCCCCCGATTCGATCCGAGTCATTTAATATTTAGCGCCGGCTGATGCTGAGCCCACGCTCTGCTGTCTGAGAGCCACAACGCCGCTGTAATTTTAAAGTGGAGTCAATTCGGCGTGCAGAGAGGTGAAGCAAAGACATCGGGCAGCCATCGGCAAGTACAAATGTCTGCAGCAAAGCTCGGAACGCTCACGTTGCAGATATTACAGGCGGCTGTTGGTAAATGTTATTATAGATAAAAAGATGAAGAAGAAGAAGAGGACAAAGAAGAAGGCGAACAAGACGAAGAAGACAACAAAGAACATGAAGAAGACAAAAAAGAAAAGGTAGAAAACAATGGAGACAAAGAAGAAGGCCGAGAAGAAGAGGAGGAAGACGAAAAAGAAAACAAAGACGACAACAAATAACATGAAGAAGAAGAAGAAGAAAACAACGGAGACAAAGAAGAGGACGAAGAAAAAGAAAATGAAGAAGACAACAAAGAAAAAGAAGGCAAAAAAGAAGAAGTAGAAAACAATGGAGACAAAGAAGAAGAAAAAGAGGAGGAAGAAAAAAAAAAGAATAAGAAGAAGAAGAACACAAAGAAGAGAAAGACAATGAAAAAGAAGATGAAGAAGACAAAGGAGGCAAAGAAGAAGAAGAGGACGAAGATAAGGAAAATGAAGACGACAACAAAGAAGAAGAAGAAGAAGAAAAAGAAAACAACGGAGACAAAAAAGGAAGAAGAAAAAGAAGAACACACAAAGAAGAAGATGAAGACAAAGACAAAGAAGAAAAAGAAAACGAAGAAGACAACAACAAAGACAAACAAGAAGAAGAAGAGGACGAAGAAGAAAATGAAGAAGAACAAGAACACGAAGAAAAGACAGACAATGAAAAAGATGAAGAAGACAACGGAGGCAAAGAAGAAGTAGAAGAGGACGAAGAAAAAGAAAACGAAAACGACAACAAAGAAGAAGAAGAAGAAAAAAACAACGGATACAAAGAAGAGGAAGAAGAAAAGAAGAACACACAAAAGAAGATGAAGACAAAGACAAAGAAGAAAAAGAAAACGAAGAAGACAACAGCGAAGACCAACAAAAAGAAGAAGAGGACGAAGAGGAGGCGAACAAGATGAAGAAGACAATAAAGAAGAAGAAGAAGAAAACAACGGAGACAAAGAAGAAAGAAGAAGAACACAAATAAGAAGACCGAGGAGAAGAGAAAGACAATCAAAAAGAAGATGAAGAAAAAGAAAACAAAGACAACAAAGAAGAGGAACAAGAAGAAGAGGAAGAAGACAACATAGAAGATAAGGGAAAAGAAGAAGAATAATTCTTATCATCAGCAGACGTAAACAAAGAACTGGTTGCTCATGAAATACCGATCAGTTAAAACATGTTTAACATCCATTTCACCAACCACAACCTGAATTCTGACAGTTCCATTCATCTCATTTCACCGTCCAGCTGAAGATGAATCATGAATATTCCTTATGTTGGCAGGAAATCTGCTGGTTCTTTGCACAGAATTAAAGGTGAACAAAGTGGAAGTGAACGTGCTGCAAAGCTGCTTCAGTCATTTCCAGAAAGCTTTAGAGAGTTTAGGTAGATGAGCAGAAGATAATACATTTATGTTGAGAACTTTATCTGTGAAAGTGTTTCTGGTCTGGAAGTGAATCTCAGATCTCCCTGAAGGAGTTCCTAATCCGGTTTAAAGGGAAGCCGAGACTCTCCTTGAACATTTCAGATGTTTCACTCTTTAAAAACACAGATATCAGAGAGTTTCATCTGCTCTTTTAGATGTTAAACCCTTGTTTCTCACTGTACTTTGGGAATAACCGCATTGTTTTGTCTTCGTATGTCTTCTCCAACAGGAAGGACTATTCCGGAGAGTATACCATCTTTCTGATCCCCTGCACCGTCCAGCCGACCCAGCCGTGGATCGACCCTGGAGACAAGCCTCTGTCCTGCACAGCCCACGCTCCAGAGAAGTACGAGCTTCGTCCTTAAAGTCCAGCTTCTGCTCAGTCAGTCTGAGACGATCTGTGATGTTTCTGAGTTCGGCTGAAGCTTCTCGTTTCCGTCCGACAGGTTTCTGGTTCCCATCGCCTTCCAGCAGACCAACCGGCCCGTCCCGGTGGTTTACTCCCTCAACACCGAGTTCCAGCTGTGCAACAACGAGAAGGTTTTCATGATGGACCCGGCCTCCGCTGACGTCTCCATGGCTGAGATGGACTACAAGGGAGCGTTCTCCATGGGTGGGTGGACAGATGCTGCAGATAGAGGACTTTATCGATCCCCAAGTGGAAAGTACAGCGAGACAGCAGCAGATTAAGTGACAAAAATGACATTTACCAAATAAACTAGGAAAGCCCTCAGAGAGCTCATACCTCCACCAAGGAGCTTCAGTCCTCCCCAACACAACCTCCCATATTTTCTATGGAACGTTACAGATACAAATGTAATTACAGACAGTTCAAATGTCCTACCAACAATGCGGCCTTCACCCCATCCGACCTAATGAACAGGCGCGGCCTCTAGCGCGGCAGCTCCTAACAGCCTTCCAGCTTCTTAGACAACCGGAGATAAGAATGCCGGCCCAAGTGCTTGAAGTGTATGTCGCTCAGGAAGGAAAGAGAACTCCGTCATTGTCGCTGTCTGTCGCGTGGAAACCCAAAATCTCATGTGGTCAGAGGGGGTTACCCCAAAAACAAGAGTGCCCTCTGGTGGCTTTTAGAGTAAACCACATTTAATTGTCCACCTGGTTACACTTACATAAAACAATCCTGGATCCAGACGGTGATCCGGATCAGTCCCAAAACTTCATCATTTCTTCCTTGACCCATTTCACACATTTCCTGAAAATTTAATCCAAATCCGTTTATGAGTTTTTGAGTTATTTAGCACACAAACAAACAAATAAACCAACGCCGGCCATCACATGACCTCCTTGGTAGAGGTAAAAAGAACAGGAACAAAGACCAACGTACTCACTTAAAGGCAGATTTTGCAAAATAACTGAATTTAAAGTGTGTAGAATGCGAAGCAAGTTTATTTATATGACATATTTCATACAGAAAGGCAGTTCAAAGTGTGTTTAAGAAAAATTGCGTAAAAAAACATTCAAATTACACAAACAGAAAGACTAAAAGATTAAAAGATAAAGTATAAAACTAACAAAAGTCATAATACATAATACATAACTAGGACTGCATTTCTTGGAAGTAAAAGATTATTTTTTGCAGTTTTTGTGCAGTTTGCTCATCAAAAACGGGTCTAGTGGACGGCATGGTGGTCATATTCATCCATGTAGCTCTCGCTCTCCTTAATTACGGCTGCAAGAGCTGCTTTGAGAATAATTTGTTGTCCAAAATCTTTATTTAGAATATTGTTTATGTGCTTAGATATGTAAATTCATCATTTCATGTCAGCGTCTCTGTTAGATGTTGCATTTCAGATGAATTTACCACATTTTTTCCAACATTTCTCAAGAAAAGAACGATTCGGTCCTCATTTAAAACTGTATTTAAAGAACTGGACTGGCTCTATGACTGGACTTAACTCCACCATACAACATAGAACATGAACACTCATTTAGTATTATGTATGTTACTGGCTCAAAAACTCCATTACGTTATTGGCTTTATTGCATTTAAAATGGCCCATTTGTTCAATTATTGGTTGCTACATGGTCCATATTTAAGCCGATTCAAGCAGCAGGCAGCTTAATTCCTAAAAGACATTGAACCAAACTGACCTGATCCTGCAGACCTGAGAATCTCCAGGCTTCAGTCAACACTCTGACACTTAAGGAGAATAAGAAGCGCCTGAAATTTACTTCTGGAAGTCAGCGAGTGATGTGTTCTCTCTTCTTGGTGTTTGTGTTATTATGGAGGCCAGAAGGAGGATCTGAAAAGCCATGAATGGGAGTTAGAAATAAAACTAATCACCTTAAAACTTAATTTTTCTAAAAGACTTTTATCATATTTGAGAGACGTGTAATGAGCTTCCTTCTGGTCTGAAATTTAGCTGATTCATTACAGATATTCCTGATGTTTATAAGCCACAGATGCAGACTGGTTGCAACCTTTTCATGCACCTGTCCCGGTAATAATGTGGCTCTGCTGCCCCCTGCAGGTCAGACGCTGTACGGCCGAGTGCTGTGGAACCCAGAGCAGAACCTGAACGCTGCCTACAAGCTGCAGCTGGAGAAGGTTTACCTCTGCACCGGCAGGGACGGATACGTTCCCTTCTTCGACCCGACGGGGACGCTGTACAACGAGGGGCCTCAGTACGGCTGCATCCAGCCCAACAAGCACCTGAAGCATCGATTCCTGCTGCTGGTACGGAGACATTTCACATGTTTACACTCCTTTAATGTAGTTTCTTCTGAGCTGTGGTGCACGTTTGAACAGAAATATTCAAAATGCATGACATAAGTCACTAAATGAGGGTAAAAATCCCCACAAAGACCACCAGTATACACACAGTGAACAGGTTAATTAACAAATTAAGGTGTGAAAACAAAAAGAACGCTGTAAAATAATGTCAACTGTGTCCATAGCATCAGTTTTATCAGGTAAAATGTGAAACTCTGCTGATCAAACTCACATTTTGCCAGAAATATCGTCCTGATCAGCTCCACTTTGTTGTCTTTTGCACGTGTTAATTAAAGGCAACACTTCCTGCAGATGTTTAACACCGAAACACTTCCTGACACGCCGTTTTAATGTGAAACAGATACGCTGGGTGTTGAGTCGGTTGCAGTAAATAGAAAACAGCAGTTCAGAAACAAACAGCCTCCCTGAAACACGTTAAAGTGTGACTTTTGCGCCTCGTTTGCTGTTGGAGGATCTCGAGTGCTGCAGTGATGTGGGAATAGCTGCAGATTTTCTATTAAAAAGAGAAGCTTCACATCCATATTCGACTTGTTTTCCACTTATGTACATTTTGTTTTATAGAAAAATGAGGATGCATCCTTCAGTTTTGCACTTTAATGCTTGAAAATTCAAATAATTCCATGTTGTTGCGTGATTTAGTTCATTAAGATCAAGCAGTCAGTTACATTATAGCAGATTTCTATGTATGTCGATGATGTTGTTTTCTATGTGAATCATTATATTTGAGTTTTTTGCTGTTTGTGTGCAGATTTAGCTTCTTAATCATTAAAGTTCCACTCTGGTCGTTGGTTAAACCCCTGAAAACTCATCTCTGTGTATTAAAATTACATATTTACAAGTTTCTTACATGAAAATAGTCCATTTTTACCTAAAAAAAAGTCTTACTTCGAACTCCGAACCATTGTTTGGTCCAGAATATGCTGATTTATGAAGTCTTTGTTTCTGTCTCCCTATTCACTGTAGCCTAAGCACACCAGATCATCTGTTAGGAGTAATTCAGCTGTACATTTTGGAACCAGGAACCATTTTTAAAGTAAAACTAGAAAAGCCCTCAGAGAGCGCATACCTCCGCCAAGGAGCTTCAGTCCACCCCCAACACAATCTCCCAATTCACATATTTTCTATGGAACGTTACAGATACTAATGTAATTACATACAGTTCAAATGTCCTACCGACAATGCGGCCTTCACCCCATCCGACCTAATGAACAGGCGCGGCCTCTAGCGCGGCAGCTCCTAACAGCCTCCCAGCTTCTTATACAACTAAGAATGCAGGCCCAACCGTGTGTATGTCGCTCAGGAAGGAAAGAGAAGTCCATCATTGTCGCTGTCTGTTGCGTGGAGACCCAAAATGTCATGTGGTCAGAGGGGGTTACCCCAAAAACAAGAGTGCCCTCTGGTGGCTTTTAGAGTAAACCGCATTTAATTGTTCACCCGGTTACACTTACATTAAAGAAAATCCTGAATCAAGACGGTGATCCGGATCAGTCCCAAAATTTCATCATGTGTTTCTTGTCCCATTTCACACATTTCCTGAACATTTCATCCAAATCCGTCCATGAGTTTTCGATTTATTTTGCACACAAACAAACAAACAAACCAACGCCGGCCATCACATAACCTCCTTGGTGGAGGTAGTAACTCCTGCATAAAGCTTAACTTAACTTTCCCGTGAGTCTAACACTCAAACATTTCCCTTTTACTTTAACTGTGTTGCCTCAGATGATTTTAGACGACTTAATCTTATTCTTGCACACCTCAAAATGGACTAAGAGGTAATATATTTAGGATTTGCACATCTGCATGGGAGCACCAGATACCAAACATAAAGCTTCCTGTTTTACCTTCCACACCTTCTACCTTCTCAGCAGATTACAGGTAATTTAAAGAGCGGACTTTCTTCACCTTGAAAATGCTCTTTTAGACATTTAACAAACCTTCCTTTTGTCCTTCAGCCACAGAACGTCTACAAGTCTCTCCCACAGAACCAAAGTCAAGTCAACATTACTAGTAACTCCTCAGTTAAATGAGCCTCTAATGTTTACAGCACAGTGGAGATCCAAACATCTGGAGTCCACCTCATCTCCAGCTGCTCTGACGGTTCTTCTGCCTCCGTGTTTCCTCTGCAGGATCGTAAACAGCCGGACGTTTGCGACAACTTCTTCCACGACGTTCCCTTCGAGGCTCATTTTGCCTCCGACATCCTGGAGCTGCAGACGATGGCGTCCATGCCGGGGGTCGACGGCTTCACCATGAAGGTCGACGCTCTTTACAAGGTGGGTGGAGCCACAAACAGCGTGAATCCAGCAGGCGGAGCAGTTTGATGGAGGGTATTCGGACTTCTTCACGCTCCGTTTGCACCACCTTATTAAATGCAAAATATAGATTTAGATAAGCTGAACACATTACGATGCGTTCAGTTGACATAATAGTGTTGGTAATTGCATCAACTTATTATTGTGAGTAGTTTAAACTCATTTTTTCGCAAGGTTTGAATCCCATGTGTTCAAATATGCTACTGTAATTCATGATTATTTTTTTTAAAAAGGGGATTCCCAGCTATTTTCTTGTAAAATGAGGTAATTTCTTAATAACCAAAAACATTTTTTAAATTATTTGGACCATTTTAATTTTTTTTAATGTCTGTAAACTTAAAAACTTGTGTTCATACAGACTCAAACAACTAAACAAATGGCCGACTAATAATTTACAAAAAGGACACAACTCCATCAAGGGTACAATGCACTTATAAACCCACTATTGTCCCTCATCTTATGACTGGAGCTAACTTGAAAGTCCCACCAGTTAACTAGGTAGAGTAAAAATGTTGCTGAAAGAGTAAAAACAGACACCTCCAGCATCTCTACGTAATTGTACGCCCATCAAGGGGCAGTGGTGGCGCAACGGTTAAGTCTCTGAGCTACTGATCAGAAGGTCAGAGGATCAAACCCCAATGTTGGGCCCTTGAGCAAGGACCTTAACCCTTCCTGCTCCATGGGGCATCGTACCATGAGTTGACCCTGCGCTCTGACCCCAACTGGGAAACAACATTTACAATGCTGTTGAAACGTATCCATGACAACAAAGGCTTCTTCTTCTTCATCAAGCTTCTGATTTTGCGAAGCTGTGTAACCTTTGACGTCTAAAACCACCCCTTTGGAAACGCTCCATAACACCTCCTTCTCTCTTTGTGTTGATCTACAGGTGGAGGCGGGTCACCAGTGGTACCTCCAGGTGATCTATGTGATCAGTCCGGAGTCTCGGTCCAGTCCGAGGATCCAGCGTTCGGCCACCTACCGGCTGAGTCGCCCCAAACGCGACCTGGTGGACCGTAGCGGACGCCTGACGCTCGACGAGTCGCTCATCTACGACAACGAGGGCGACCAGGTGAAGAACGGCACCAACATGAAGTCCCTGCGCCTGGAGGCCGGACCGTCCGCCTCCTTCAACGCCCACGTGGGCAGCTCGGTGGGCGGGGGCGTGGCCGCCGTCACCCTGCTGGTCCTGGTGCTGCTGGCCGCCTGCTTCGTGTTCCGCCGCTGCCGCCGCAACTCGGCCAAGAAGAAGAGCAAGAAGGCGGCGAAGGCCTACGAGGAGTACCCGCTCAACACCAAGGTGGAGGTGTGCATGGACAAGTGCGTGGAGAAGAACTTCAGCACCAAGCACTGCACGGTGAGGAACATCAACCTGCTGAACCGCAACCAGGAGCCCAACGGCAAGGCCAAGGTGAAGCAGGTCAACCTGGAGGTGAAACTCCACAACAACCTCAGCGACGGCACTGAGGTCTGAAACCAGGACGGAGATCAGAGGGAGGGAGTCGAATTTAACAAAACGGTATTTTCTAAACGAGAAAAGTTTGTACTAAATGGAGACGAGATGTTTGTTAATGTATTTTTATACCACTTTGAAAAAGGGAAGAGTGCGACGTGCAGGGCTACCTCAGGAATCCACACAATCATCCATCTCACTCTGATCATCACTGTTCTACTTGACGTCCAGCACCAAAAAAAAACAAAACCCTGGTGAACGGTAGCTCAGACACTGGCGATTGTTCCTCTGCTGCGTTTAGTCACTTCACTGCTCTGGGTTTTTATGCATTAGCCCCTCAGATCTCACCCAGATGCATTAAAACTTCCACATGAGCTCCTGCTGTACGAGTGTTAAAGCGGCAGCAGCGTGCGGAGTGTAAACAACAACAACAACAACAACAACAAATGAATGAAACCTTTTCAAGTGCAATTACGCCACGACGTTTTGTTATTCCTCCCATGAGCAGGAGCGTTTTTTTTTTGCATTTTAAAAACAAAACCACGTATTTCGAGCCTTACTTAGAGACATTTGTGCTTCGACACAGGTTCTTAGTTCAGTTCGTGCTCCGACAGCTGCCAATATTAAGTGCCATGCAGTATTTTTTTATCATCGAAACAACAAAAAAAAAACCAAACAAATCATCCAAAGTGTTTTTTTTTCTTTCGTGCATTTTATCCGTGTGATTGTGACGAAGAGACGCCTCTGTCCCGTCCACATGACTGACTGCTTTCGCCTTACTGCTGCCCTGATGGGAATAATCACTTTATAAAACCATGTATTTTATAGGAAACGTGTGTCTACCTGCCTTCGTTCTGCCAAAAGACACCAAAACCCCTCACTTTGCTTTTTTTTAAATTCCTCACATCTCACTCAAATGTGTGTTTTTTTATTCATCTATGTACGATCATGTTACCCTCTTATGATGTATTATGTTACGACTCAGCTACTGATGTACCCACGGTGTTACTGTAATTTTCTTCTTTTTTTTTTTAAATAAAGTGTAAGACACTGGTTAGAGAGCACTGCAAAAACAGAAATATCTTCACGCGAGACGTTGAAATGTCTTTTTCTCTGGTTCCGCCTCCTGTCGTCTTTCTACTGTGTGCCTATCGAGAAAAAAACAAAAAACTACGCGGGGGAATTGTGGGAAAATGACGTTATATTTTTGGTGCTATCGTTTTGTTGGAGAAGAGGACAACAATGCTATCAATATGATGCCTGTATTTGGTGCCTTTTTTAGTAATAAAAATAAATTTGAAACACAACAACACCTCCTGTGTTTGACGTCTGCTTTGTACGTGTGTCTGTTTTACTTTGGTAAATGCTGTATCTCTCTACTACCTCGTCTTCACCTGGACTCAGCTATGAAATAATTAGATTTTAGTGGTCCAAGTTTGTGTTTTGCCCTCATAAAACCTGTTTTTGGCCAAGAATTTAAATGCTAATAATGACAAAATCTCACACTAATGTCTAAATACAATAAATCAATGAGCTTTTATATGACCATTGTAGGGCTGCACAGTGGTTCGGTGGTTAGCAGCGTCGCCTCACAGCTAGAAGATCCCCGGTTCGCGTCCCGGTTAGGACGCCTGGGATCTTTCTGTGTGGAGTTTGCATGTTCTCCCTGTGCATTGTGGGTTTTCACCGGGTTCTCCAGCTTCCTCTCACAGTCCAAAAACATGCTGAGGTTAATTGATGATTCTAAATTGTCCATAGGTTGGTTGTTTGTCTCTATATGTAGCCCTGTGATAGACTGGCGACCTGTCCAGGGTGTCCCCTGCCTTCGCCCGAGTCGGCTGGGAAAGACTCCAGCCCCGCCTTTAAAATGTTTAAAGTTACTTAATCCTACCACTTAAATTAAAGGCATGGTTCAAGATTTTGAAAATAATAATCTAATTCACTGATTTAGATAAACCATTCAAGTTGCAAACATTATGACTGATGAGTTGTGTTGACATAATAATGCTGAGAAGCTTCATAGAGGACATATTTTCGATTTTGGGACCCCTTAGACGCTCACCAAAAACCAGAGATTGTTTGATCTACTTGCCCAGTATCGCAGATTCTGAATCAGAGACATGATGAGAGTTAGCAGTGAAAATTTCAGGTTTTTATCTTTAATAGTTCCTGAGATATCGCGGTTTAAACAGCCTCAACGAGTGAAAAAACCCTGCTGAAAGTGGGTCGATGGACAATTTTTAAAAAAAATCTCAGAAAACATTTGACGTATTGATCTAAAATATCAAGTAAATAATAATAATAATAAAATAGTTTTCCATCATTCTGTGCTGTGAAAAACTTCACTCACAATAATGATAAAAATAAATATAGAAAATTAAGAAAAAACTGCTTCCTTTCACCGATCCATGCTTTTTTAATGTGCTTTGCAATAGTATTAGCTTGTTTTCTTCATGTTTGTTAAGTTAACACAAATATAAGGAATTATTATGGATGTTATTTATAATACAAGAAAACAGGAAAAAAAGTCTAAATCTACAGTTAAAGATATTTACCATTTTTAATCATTAATGTAGATAATTTTTCTTCCAAATAATGGCTAATATTTGTAAAATATAAATAAAATATAAACAGAAAAATAGTGTAAATATACTTTGAAATGTTTCAAAGGAAGAAATTATCTTTTTTTAATACAGATTTTTTAATTCTTGTGTTTTTATCCAGCCACCATGTTGTTGTTGAATGAATAAAGCAGGATTTAAAAACAACAACAACAACAACAACAACAACAAAACAGTTAACATAAATATAAATATATACTTTTTGATTATTTTATTAGATATTGTAAAAAAATAGAATTAACATTAGATTAGATTAATTCAGTTAGAATTAAAATCTGTTTAAAAAAAAACGACCACAGGAATAGTTTTTTTCTTTTTTACTTCACATGAGCAGCTAACTATGCAGGGTGACCAAAGTGAGTTAGAAAACACTGCTGGTAAAAGTTGAGCGTTTTTTTCCCATATTTTTTGAGGTTGTGTTTAATTTTTTCGTTTTCAACTTTGCGGCCTGATGGCGTCATCAGCAGCGTCGTCACGTGTTCAGGAGGATCTTCCGGCGCAACCGCGGAAATGTAGTTCGGTGAGTAAGCTAACGGCTAAATTAGCCCGAGTAAACATGTAACAGACGAACGTTAGACACAGAAAATGGCGACGTAGCTGCTGTTTTTAGACTCTAACGTCACTTTAACGTTATCAGAAACTTCTCATATCTGCTGTTTACAGGTTAACATCAGCATAATGTTAGCATTTACGGCTAATGGTTGGTGTTTATGGGGCTATTAGTTAGCATAACTATCAAGATGGCTGCTGCGTTCGTGTACAAACAGTGATATTCATGTGTGTAAATCCTCCATAAATGCTCGAGTCCAGATGGAAACACAAAAAAACAAAAGCAATAACTTAATTTTAGGAATTCTTTTACATCAAAATGATAGTTAACAATGACATCCTGAGCGTTTCTTATTTTAAAGCTAATGTTACTTACAGTATACAGGTGCAGTTAACACATTGTTTACTGAGGTGACCAAACCTCCAAACAGCCCAGAAAAGAAGATTTAGTTTATTTACTCAATCAAATTTACTTAAATACACATTTTAAACTACAGGAGTTGAACCAAAGTGCTGCAAAATTAGAAATAGCAACCCATGAGACGTAAACACAATGACTTAAAGACAAATATAAGTATAAATATAGTAAAATAATGATGAAATCAGGGGGTCAAGCTCTAAAGTGTCTTCCACAGCGACTTCAAAGTCTCAGCAGTTCTTGCATTTAAAGGAAAACTGTTCCACATATTAGAATCAGCGACTACTGTCCATGTAGGATGATAATTTACAGCCAATTATGGTCGAATAACTTGTGCTTTTATTGCCGCTGGCCAGCCTGTTGCCATATTTTGGTAGTTATTTTAAGAGACGTTGGCTTTGTAACGCATCCGTACACACATTAATGTCACTGCTGCACATATTGTGATGTGGAACCGGAAAATCTGACAGAAAAATATCAGACTTTACAGTAAAATAATGTCCTGCTGTGATCGAATTCAGGTTTCAGCTCTGTAATGATTGATTTACCTGTTAATGTGTTACAGTTATTCATCATCATCCTGATCCTGTCTCAGTTTATGATTCAGAGTTTGTCTGTTTTGAAGAACCCCCCTGAATCTGTGCTGTTCATGTGGGATTTTATCAAAGGGTTGAGGTTGAGGTTGAGCTTCGAGTTTTTCTTTATTTTTCCTCTCCTTTTCGAATTCCCTGGTGCCTGTAAAACCCGATTCTTCTGTTGGAAGCCCAAAACCAAACTAGAGAAAGTTCCAGTTCACAGATGTAGAATATATTTGGGTCACAGGTAAAGTATTATCGGCAGCGCTGGTCTCAAAATGACAAAGCTCTTGCAGGAACTTCATCAGAGTGAGCCCCGATATCCGGGCATAATTCACATTTATCTTCTTGGGCTGGGCCCCGAACACAGGTTGGACTCAGAGGCAATGAGTCTCATTAGCCAGTTATCTCTGATGTGAACACGCCAACCACTGTTCACGTGGATTTACTGCCCCTCCCAAAACAAGAAAAAAAACTTCTTTTAAGGCACTTTTACCTTGAAATAAGTGAAAAATCTGCCAATAGAACAAGTGACAATCTGCTTGGTCAGATTTCTTGAAATAAGACATGATATTTAGAATATTGAGGTCTTAAAATTAGCAGGGAAAACTTATTTTAAGCTATATTTTAGCAGCATTGTCAAGCTGAGGTGTCTTAGAATAAACCAGACATGATAAAGAATTAAATAGATTTAATAAGTTTAATGTCAGCTTCTTAATTTGAGATGTATTCAACTTACTTTAGTTGTATTATCGTGGCTCTTCTCTAGATTTAAGACCATCTTGTACTTGAAATAAGATCACACAGATTAATTGAAGCATTCTGAGATATAATGTCTTCTCACAGTTGGCTAGAAATTCTAATATTTAGTGGTGTTTGACAGCATTTGAAGGTGTTGTGTTTTAGGTGAAGCCAGCTACGCCCAAAAGGAGGTGTTTGAACTCAAAAGCAGACATTTGCTTTGTTTTTTTAACACATTTTACACATGCAGCTGTTTTCTGATATGAATTGGTGATTTTCTAATCAAATGCATTTACTTTATTTCTTAAATCCAGATTATTTATCTCATACAAACAACAGCTCAGCTTGAAACATGTATGAAATGAAATGAACCTTGTTTCTTGTAAAATACAACTAAAACAAGATCATTTCAAGATTGTTTGACTTAGCAAGATATTTAAGATGCGTTGTCTTAAAACACGTCCCTCCATGTTGCTGAAATGTTACCTGTAAAGTGAATTTATCTACATTTTGACTGAAAATAAGACGAATAAACTTGGTAAGATGTGGAGTTTCTTCATAACAATGGCGAACTTTCCATGGGAACAGCATAAGAAGGAAGCTGGGAGTGTGGCTGTTCCTGTTTCCATAGCAACAAAGATAATGAGTGCAGACTGTGTATGACCCCAAGGCCACATAAGGTTAGACGAATAATAATCAAACAGAGTAAATAATATAGCAAATCCAACCATGGTAGAATCAAGGAATAATATAACAAATCATAAAACAATATAACACGCCCGTAAGTCGGCTTGTATCTGAGGGTAGCGGACAAATCAGAAGCACAGTTCATATGGAGTTAGTTAGTGTTTGTTCCTCAGCTTTACTGATGTGCTTTTTTATTATCAGGGCCCGAGCACTACAGTGCAAGGACCCTGTTGTTCCCTTACTGTTTCTTTGTTTCTTTCTTTTTCTTATGCCTCTTTGAACCCCAACTTGACCCCCTAAACATGCTCAAAAACTCCCCAAAATTGGCACACCCATCAGGACTGGTGAAAAATTTGATATTTTGGGGGAATTACACATGTGAATGGCAAAATGACTCAATAGCGCCACCTTGAAAATTGGGCTTCAGTGGAGTTAATACGGCTAGTTTCACATACAGCTATGAAATTTGGTACACAGGTACAGTAGCCCGAGACATAAACATTCCTGCTTTTAAAATTTCAAAAAAGTTCAACGGCGCCCCCTAGAAAATGTGGTGCGCAGGCATTGGAATTTAACGAACTCCTCCCAGGATTTTTATCCGATCTTCACCAAATTGGCTGTGTGGCATCTAGACCCCTCCAGGATGAAAAGTTATTAAAATCTCATGGCTGCGTCACACGGTGTGGGCGTGGCACGGCGGCCATTTTGAACAAAATCGCCATGTGGAACGAAATGGGTTTTGGAGGTGAAGGGATCCACGTAAAATCACCAAATCCACACAAATCCTCATTAATCTCAAAACCTAACGTTTGATATACAATTCAGGAACGGGTGTGGTTAAACGGCTCCACAGCGCCCCCTACAAATATTCAAATACTCATATAAAATCACTGCTTTGTCCTACAAACATGAAATTTGGTACATGTGCAGAGCAGGATGCTATTGCATGCCATAGACATCCCGATCGTATCCACAGCGGTGGTGCGGAGGGGAGCGAGGGCCCGTCCGACGCTGCTTGCAGCTTTAATTGTCTTTGCAGCTTCAGTTTTTAGCTGGTATGATGGCGTCTTCACATATGGCAAAACAATGGATGCATTTTTAAAAAATACAAGGTTAAATAACACAACAAAGTAGGTGTTGTTGTGATTTTAGATCAGATATTTGCAGCGTATTTGTAACCAGTTGCACCTGGTGGTTCTCCGCTGTCTGCCTCTGATTGGCAGACAGCGATAAAGGGAGTCAGGTGAGCGACAGGTGCAGACGATTGTCGGCGTGAAGCCAGAGAAGCACGCGAGGTTTCAGCTTTGATCGAGGTGAGATGTTTGCGAGATGTTTTTTAAAGGGTCGCTCATCGACAAAAATGAAAGCAGGCTTTTGTAACAGTCGCTTCTGATATTACAGTGTGGCCACACAGTTTTAATGAAGAGGATGATTTCCTGCTGCGTGTGAGAAGGCGGCGTAGCTGGTATGTGTTGGGATGTTTATTAAAAAATGTGTTTTATTTGTGATAAGTTAATCTTGAATTCAGTAGTTAATTGTGTTTTTATTATTTGTGTTTTACAGCAGCTGTTTCCGGCTGTCCTTTTTGATTTTGTTTGTATGATTTGTTTGAGTTAGACCGCTCGTCCTTGCTGGGCCCGTAGATGAAAAGACCAGGGCCCGTCTTCACAAAGCTTCTTAGAATCCTCTAAGAGAGCTCCTGACTTAGCCTTAAAACTCCCAGCAAGGAATCTGAGCTTAAGAGTGATTCAGGAAGTTTCTGATGATGACTCTGAGCAAGGAGGGAACACAAACTTTTATCTTAGTGAGGAGGTGTGGTCGACCCCGTTGCTGGGTGTGACGCAGTCTAAAGGCTGTGATTGGTTGGTACAAAAAGGGAAAAGGGACAAAAAGAAAGAATGCGCTCCTGGTAATGAATGGACAGTAAAATCAACCATCATATAACTTGGACTGTATTCAGAAATGTGTAATGGTGACATTAATTTTATGTCATGATGATGAAACTCAGCTAAATTAAATTAGTTGTGACACAGCTTCAAATGTTTGAACGAACCTCATTAACATGCCGATAATATTGATTTGCTTATTGTTATGTTTACTGTCCATGATGGTCATTTTACTACTTAATGTGTTTGATATTAATGGTGGACACAGACTCAGCTGTCAGCAGGTCCTGTGATGCTGTGAGAAGCGCTGGTACGAGCTGCAATCCCAAGGAGAGGAGATTGAAATTAATAAATCGCGCAACGATACGAGGCTGTGAAAGACCGAACTGGTCTGACTGGTTTGACTGGTCTGACTGGTTTGACTGGTCTCTCTGCTGATGGAGGGTTGTGACAGACCCAAGTCATCACTGCTACACTGGTGCATTTTACCTGTGGTCAGGTATCACAATGTTGTGATGACTTTCATCTCAGGACTTATTACGTTACTGCGCTGGGTGGGACAGTAAACTCATCCCTGATTAGGTCAACCACAAACATTATCTCTGCATGATTGAGCCGATAGCGTGTTATTAAATCGCTGTCTTTTAACGTACAGAGAATATCTCTCCTTCCTCTCGGTTTTTCTGCCATCTTGCCTGTTTAAGACACTCTTATGCTTCTTAAAAGTCCTCCTCCCTACTCCTAACAGTTTCCACCTTAGCAGCTCTCTTAAGACCAAAGACGCTTTGTGAATAACTTTTATCTTACCAAGGGAAAATTCTAAGAAAAATCTTAGAATTCGAGAAATTCTAAGATTTTTCTAAGAATGACGTCACTAAAATCTACTTTTAGCCTCAGGATGCTTTGTGAATACGGGCCCTGGAGTGCATCGTGTGAGAGCGGACTAACTTCTTATATTTTTGTTTATTGTTTTGTTTGTTTTGTTGGTTTATTCGCTTCCCTGTTTGATCCTGGGTAGTAAATTATCCAACCGTAATCCCTGAAACCCGACTTCTGTGAGATGGTTATTAACAAGAGTGAACTGTTTGCAGTGCTTTTTGATGTGCAGTGATTTCATCCTTGGTTTATCTGGGCTTAAGTGCAATAGGAATTAATGGTATAAGTAATCAGAACCCTTCTGGATGAACAGGATGAGGTGCACTGTTAATAATAAATATTAACATTTGTATACTTTAATTCCTGGTCCTCCGTCTTATTTAATTCTTGGCCTGCAGTGTCTTGTTCTACATATTGAACTGGTAACTTATAAAATCTGAACCATAATAAACAGATGTCTTTGACACCCATTTCCACCTGAAGATGGAGCCAGAGTGCAGCAGATATTCAGTGAAACTCCAAATTATAAAGTGATGTTTCCCTATGAAAACCTCCACACAGTAATACAACTGTAGACAAATGTAATCCTGAATATATTTAATGTAAACACAACTTGTGCTCTCAGTCATTTTATAAAACAAAGCTGTAGTATTCCTTATATTCCATGTATAACTTGGCAAACTTAAATTACCAGTTAAAATTGCCTCAAAGGGCAGTTGGAGGCGAGCTGGAATAAACAAATGTCTGCCAGCCACTGAAAAGTCACCACAACTTTCTCCTTTGCATTTTTTTAACTGTCAGTGGTCAAAGCAAAGCATGTTTATTGGTGCAGCACATTTCAAGCGCAGAGGGAATGCTTTAAAAATGTAAGATCAACAGCATAAAAACATTATAAAAACAAGCCATGCGAAACTAAAACAATAGAAAGCCATTTAAAGGTTCAGTATGCAAGCTTGTGAACATAAATATAGCATTAACATTGGTGTAGAGATGTAGTAGAGTAATGGCGTCTCCTCAGCAGAGAGTTAAGTGTTTTCTGTGTTTTGGTAGCCTGTCTGGTTGTGTGTGCATTTTAGTGCATTTCAGTGCATGTGAGTCCCTCCCTTTGAGACTATTGGTCCTCTTATACCCCTTTTCCACCGAGCTGGTTCCAGGTCTAGTTTGGAGCCAGAGCCTGACTTAGCACCAGTTCTTTGTGTCTCCACCACCTAAGCACCGACTCCAGGTGCTAAAAACTGGTCCAGAGCTAAGCACCGAGTACGTCAGGGGCTGGGGGCGGGGTTATGGTGACCAACCATCAACGGTGGAAAGGGACACACAAGCGCTAATTAGTGTCCTTGTTCTCCAGGACGTCCCTGGTCCCATCACACATGTATTGGAATGACTCCTGGAAGTTTACCACAAACTGTTGACCTGAAATCCGCCACAGTTGTGTCCCACCAGTAGCGTGATCACGGATGTGTCCAGGCAACAGGAGGACCTCCGCCTCACAACCAGCCTTAAGACCATCTATAGAGATAAACATAGATATTATCATCAACTTACTGCTTTTGTTTAACTGCTACGTAATGGATGCTAGCGTAGTGGTTTTACGGTGACCCAATGGCTCCAACTGGACTCCTTGTCAATGGAAAAGCAAACAGGTTCTTAGGAGGAACCAGATTAGAACCAACTGAGCACCAGAACTAGGACCTGGTTCTTCTTGGTGGAAAAGTGGCATCAGTGCTCATCAAAAGGCTTCGTGTCATCTCATTGTGAGATTCTCCTCCTTCTGGCTTGTGGCTCTCAAAAACTGACGACAAACTAACCTACATACTCTGACGTGGGCACTTCTTTCGCTGTTCTATCACTTTTCATGTCCACTAAGTCGTTTGTCTCAAAACATTATTACCTCCGCCAAGGAGGTTAGGTTTTTGCCGGCATTGGTTTGTTTGTTTGTTTGTTTGTTTGTTTGTTTGTTTGTGTTCAAAATAACTCTAAAAGTTATGGATGGATTTGGATGAAATTTTCAGGAAATGTGTGAAATGGGACAAGGAACACATGATGAAATGTTGGGAGTGGTCCGGATCACCGTCTGGATCCAGGATTGTTTAAATTTAAGGATACTTAGTCATTGGTAGATTGTGTTGGGGGTGGACTGAAGCTGCTTGGTGGAGGTCTGTGCTCTCTGAGGGCTTTTCTACTTTTATTTTTATCTACGCAAAGTTGGAACACTGTGCTGTTGGAAAGCATTTTGAATTTCTGACATTGGAGTTGGCAGGTCCACGTACTAGGACCACGGCGGCGTTCTAGAGCCTCTGCGGTACTCGGAAGTGCTCGTTGGCATACGACAGCCTTGGTAGCACCTGGCGGCACAGGAGTATTCGAATATTAAAAATATTGTCCGAATACCACCACAACCAACAAATGTTCAGATATTCGTCTATTCGGGACCAGCCCTAATAATAGGTTTGTAAAGCAGGTAAGCTACCATACTGTTGGTTAGCTAACTTAGCCACTATAGGCTACTTGGAACTACACCATACTTGGCCATAAGGTTAGCCTTATTATTACCTCCACCAAGGAGGTTGTGTTTTTGTTTTTTTGTTTGTTTGTCTGTGTTCAAAATTATTCGAAATGTTATGGAGTGATTTGAATGAAATTTTCAGGAAATGGGACAAGGAACACATGATGAAATTGTGGGAGTGATCCGGATCACTGTCTGGATCCAGGATTTTTTTTAAAAGATTCTTTAGCATTGGGAGTGTTAGAAAGCCTTGCCGTGCCGCCTTGTGGGAGGAAAGTGAATTGCGCATATATGGTGGGTGGCGGCCGCTCGTGCTCAATCACAGCAGTGCTACGGTGTGAGAGCAATTACCAGACAATTAACTTTATTTCAGGATTCTTTGTCATTGGGAGATTGTGTTGGGGGTGGACTGAAGCTGCTTGGCGGAGGTCTGTGCTCTCTGAGTGCTGTTCTAGTTAATTATTGTTTTCCAGACTCTGTTGCAGGTTAATTTGTCGCTGGTTCTAACTTAGCCGCTAGCCGTTAGCATAGCCTTAGCCACTGTGAGAGTCGCTAATTTCCTGGTTTGTGTTTCTTGTTCAGTTTTAGCCGCTTGAGAAACATTTCTGAGAACACAGAGTGACGACAGACAGAGGGAGGAAGCTGCATCAGATCTGAAGTATTTAATTTATCATAATCGGACGATAAAAATACAGATATCAACAACTGGAAAAATGTTAAATATCTGCCATGATAATCAGCCAGGCCGATAATCAGTCTATACCTAGTTTGTGGCACCTGATGCCCATAAAACATCTTGCCAAGAAGATGTTGCAAGATGATCCATTAACCTGGTTCTAATGGTGGATTTATGAGATATGCTGTGGAAGTTAATATTACTGTGGTGCAAAGTAACTAAAGGCTGCTTCTCCATGTTTAGTTGTGAGAACAGGTAGCAGCCTGGTAGCCTGAGAGGCTGAGGAGGTCCATGTAGGAGCCCAGAGGTATGTTTTACTCCTCAGCTGTTGATAGCTATTCTCTGACATGCTAGAAGCCACTGAGAAAAGACCTTCACAGTTAATCGAGCCTGCTGGAAAGTCTGCAACTTCCTGCCTGGACATGAATCCTCTGGATAGAAGACATCAGCAGTGAAATCTCCAGACTGATTCATCGTCTCCTTGCAGCACCTCGTGGCTTCACGTCTGTCGGTCCTGCAGGGATCCGGGACAGTTAAACTCAGGCCAGACACGCTACAGACTATTGAGGTGGACGAGAGCCTGGAGGCAAAGACGGTTTCCTCATTAAAGCAAAGCAATCACCCAGACTCCTTCACTCTGCTCTTGAAAACAAGCAGAGAGGCTGACATCTGTGCATCTTCGCCGTCTGACGGCTTCCACGCAGCTCCCGATCCGTTTATATGTTCAGCGTGATCGTGAAGAGCGATCGTTGAACGTTAACGGCGCCAAAAACCTTTATAACACACTCAACTGCAAGCCGTCTTCTGTGACCTACTTTATGTCGGGCTGTAATACGACACGCTCTCCTCATAATATCCCTTTACAGAAGTGTTTCGGTTCCGCTCAGCAACAAGGCCAACCCACATTGGCTGTTAACAGATTTTATATCACCGACGAGAAGCAGCGACCTCATTAATAAAAAGCTTTCCCTTGGTGAAAAAGCCATTATTCATGCAAATAAAAATGTTTGTAAGTCATTAATACGTGATTTTTTTTTGGCCTGAATAGCAGGTAACCTTGTCCCATTAAACAGAGGACAGTGGGATCCTGGTAAATTAAAGAGCTCGCTGACAGACAAGGCAAACAATGCTGGAGTAGGATATACACCAGTGGAAGGGATTAAAGGAAGAACTCAACGTATTTCAACATTTTGACAGTGCGTAGGACCCTACTGGAACGCAAGGGATTATTTTTCGTCCGAAACAGCCGCGTTTTTGAGGGCCTAAACGTGCTCAAAAACCCATGAAAATTCGATATTTTATGGGACTTGTGCATGTGTGTGGCAGAATGGCTCCATAGCGCCCCCTCTGCAACATTCGTAACATTTACCACGGGCAGGACGTTTCACCTACATCTACGAAATTTGGTAGGAGTATGTAGCAGGTCAGGACGGACAAAAAAGTCACTGGCGGCCATACTCTGAACCCAACAGGAAGTCCGCCATTTTGCATCAACTGTGAGAATTTTGGTCACTTTTTATCATTTTCAAGAGCGAACTCCTCATAGGGGGCAAGTCCAAGACACCATATGCCAACATCCACTTACAGTCATGGTGCCACCTGGTGGAAACTGGATTTACACTCTGATGTGCTATTATTAGCTGGTTGACCACACTACCCTTAAATGTGGTGACATAAGCCTTAAGACATTGGTACCCCTTTCCCACCGAGCTGGTTCCAGTGCTAGTTCAGAACCAGAGCCTGACTTGGCACCAGTTCTTTGTGTCTCCACCACCTAAGCACCGGCTCCAGGTGCTAAAAACTGGAGCTTAGCAAGCACCAGTGCTAAGCTGGTCCAGAGCTAAGCACCGAGTACGTCAGGGGCTGGGGGCGGGGTTATGGTGACCAACCATCAACGGTGGAAAGGGACACACAAGCGCTAATTAGTGTCCTTGTTCTCCAGGACGTCCCTGGTCCCATCACACATGTATTGGAATGACTCCTGGAAGTTTACCACAAACTGTTGACCTGATATCCGCTACAGTTGTGTCCCACCAGTAGCGAGATCACGGATGTGTCCAGGCAACAGGAGGACCTCCGCCTCACAATCAACCTTAAGACCATCTATAGAGATAAACATAGATATTATCATCAACTTACTGTGTTTGTTGCTGTTCAGATTCCACACCTTAACAAGTACAAGCTTTGTATTTGTATAAATTTGCAGGTGCCATACACGAGCTGAAATAACCCTTATTTCAGCTCGTTAGATATCCCTTTCTAAAAATGTCTTTTTACCTAGTAGCTATTCTTAAATGTCTGCAAAGCTTGGTGATATTTAACCTTGGAGTTTTATTGTTATATTTTATTTCATTCATTAAGGTAATTAAATTATAATTTTACATTTGGAAATTAAAATATAAGGTGGTGGTGGTAACAGTGGTGGAAGTGTTAGCATCGGTTAGCATTTCTCATACGTTCCTCTCCACTGTTGCAAAAACGATTAAGAAAAAAGAAATAGAATAAAATAAATCAAACAAATACATCCAATAATACACATAATATTAAAATAAAAACAAGGCTTGGTCATACAGAATACAAGGAATCCTTTAATTGATTGAGTTTTATGTGTATTTTTGCATAACTTTAGCTCAAAATAAGTCAAGCTAATCTCCATTATTAATAGTACTGTAGGATCTCAGGCTGAACACTTATTATAGTCAGGTAAAGTTGTATTTTACATCATTTTTGTAGGGTTTTATCCCTTAATATTCAAATTTCTCTGGTAAATTCACTGCGTCTTAACCTCGATTTTTAAACTGGTCCAGTTAAAGTCTTATTTTTCGACTGGTGTAATAAATGTTGCTTTAAATGTGCTGTACAAACAACAGTTTTACTTTACACTGTCACTTCAAATATTACTGAATACAGAGTGAATAACGTAATATTTACCTCGTAGGTGGGCTAGAAAGTCTTGAATCTGAGTCTGTAATATTTTTATTATACTGGCTCCTTAAATTTGTGCTTTTTCTGTTCAAATTATATTTGTAACGTCCTTATTTTACATTTGAACGTCTTTATATTTCTGGTATCCAAAACCATGTTTGTTCATGCATTTTATCTCCTAACTTAAGCTCCATAGATGCTCCAACAGCCACTGGTAGTTTTGTCGTCATGCTGGTGAAGTCTTGTGTAAAACATGACTTTAGTTCACGGTATCCGGCTGCATGAAGCCTCTAATGTGTGACTGAATCTTGCGCGACGCCGAGACTCAGCAGTGCTGCGACGAAGGAAATCAAACTCGCAGGGGAGAGCTGAGAAATGTAGGCCGAGTTCAGCCGCGCTCGCTGAGCTCCAGACTCCGAACCGGCGCGTGATGCCAAGTGTAAAAACGAAGCAGAGCAGAATTCAGGAGCAGAGCTTTTATCCTCCCCTGACACGAATCCAAGGAATGGATGCTTGACTGTGAATTTCCCCCAGTTATTTTCTCCCCACCTGAACAGTCTCCATTCATAAACCGGACTGCCATTCAGAGGTAGCTCCACCGTATGTCAGGATGAGTGTAGATGGCATGCAAGGCTGGTTTCTGCTGACCCACAAACTACTGTGTCCTTTAAATGTCACCTATTCTGTCCTTGAACTTCCATCCATCCATCCATCCATCATCCGTCCATCCATCCATCCATCCATCCATCCATCCATCCGTTATCCATCCATCCATCCATCCATCCGTCCATCCATCAGCCATCCATCCATTCGTCCATCCATCAGTCATCCATCCATCCATCCGTTCGTCCATCCATCAGTCATCCATCCATCCATCCATCCGTCCATCCATCCATCCGTTATCCATCCGTCCATCCATCCATCCATCCATCCATCCATCCATCCATCCATCCATCCATCCATCCATCCGTCCATCCATCAGCCATCCATCCATCCATCCATCCATCAGTCATCCATCCATCCATCCATCCGTCCATCCATCAGTCATCCATCCATCCATCCATCCATCCATCCGTCCATCCATCTGTCCATCCATCAGTCATCCATCCATCCATCCATCCATCCATCATCAGTCTTCCATCCATCATCCATCTGTCTATCCATCCATCCATCTGTCCGTCCGTCCATCCATCAGTCATTCATCCATCCATCCATCCATCCATCCATCCATCATCCATCCATCCATCATCCATCCATCCATCAATCATCCATCCATCCATCCATCCGTTAATCCATCCATCCATCCATCCATCAGTCATTCATCCATCTGTCCATCCATCCATCCATCATCCATCCGTCCATCCATCCATCCATCTGTCCGTCCGTCCATCCATCAGTCATTCATCCATCCATCCATCCATCCATCCATCCATCCATCCATCCATCCGTCCATCCGTCCATCCATCCATCCATCCATCATCAGTCTTCCATCCATCCATCCATCCATCATCCATCCGTCCATCCATCCATCCATCTGTCCGTCCGTCCATCCATCAGTCATTCATCCATCCATCCATCCATCCATCCATCCGTCCATCCGTCCATCCATCCATCCATCATCAGTCTTCCATCCATCATCCATCTGTCTATCCATCCATCCATCTGTCCGTCCGTCCATCCATCAGTCATTCATCCATCCATCCATCCATCCATCCCTCCGTCCATCCATCCATCCATCCATCCCTCCGTCCATCCATTCATCTATCCATCCATCCCTCTGTCCATCCATCCATAATCCATCCATCCATTCATCCATCTATCCATCCATTTTTTTCCGCTTATCCGGGGTCGGGTCGCGGAGGCAGAAGACGAAGCAGGTCATTCCAGACGTCCCTCCCCCCGGCAACGTTTCCAGCTCATCTTGGCGGATCCTGAGGCGTTCCCAGGCCAGATGAGATACATAATCCCCCCAGCGGGTTCTGGGTCTACCCCAGGGTCTCCTCCCAGGCGGACGTGCTCGGAACACCTCCAAAGAAAGTCTCCCCGAAGGCATCCGGATCAGACGTCCCTCCCCCCAGCAACGCTTTCCAGCTCAACCTTGTTGATCCCGAGGCGTTCCCTGGCCAGACGAGCTACATAATCCCTCCAGCAGGTTGTGGGTCTACCCCGGTAAATATTACGGCATCCGGATCAGACGTCCAGACCACCTCAATTGGATCCTTTCGACGCGAAGGAGCAGCGGCTCTACTCCGAGCTCCCTCCGGATGTCCTAGCTTCTCACCTTATCTCCAGCCACCCTCCGGAGGAAGCTCATTTTGGCCGCTTGCATCCACGATCTCGTTCTTCTGGTCACTACCCAGAGCTCATGACCATAGGTGAGGGTTGGAACGTAGATGGACTGGTAAGTGGAGAGCTTCAACTTCCTCTTCACCGCGACAGTCCGGTACAACGTCCGCCTTACCGCTGATGCCCAACCAAGCCGCCTGTCCATCTCACGCTCCATTTTCCCGTCACTCATGAGCAAGATCCCGAGATGTTTAAACTCCTTTGCTTGGGGAAGCAACTCCCCCCCAACCCCGGAGGGAGCAGTCCACCGGTTTCCGGCAGAGAACCATGGCTTCAGACTTGGAGGTGCTGATCCGCTGGTTCTTGAACTTGCATTGAGTTAATATTTAGAGTTGCATTGTGCATTATTTTACTCGAAAACTACACATCTGTAAGTTTGATAGCAGTATAGAGTATCTACAGTAGGATTTTTCCATGGCTTACGCAAAAATTGGAAAGGTTTAGTCACTTTTCCCTTTAATTGACTTTGACATTGAAAGATTAGACTGCTTCACTGTCTGGCAATAATACTGTTTATAAAAGAAACTATATTTTATGGGTCCACCATTTAATCAAATGGTGTTTTGTGCAACATTTCCCACAAATTCCCTTTTAAAAACTTTGTATGTTGGGAAAATCTCGATTTATAATGAGGTTTTATGAGAGACTGAATACTTGCCTGCACTTGAGCGTGTTATGGGCCGGTGGTTTCTGGTTCTGTTGGTTTGAAACCCTTTAAATTGACCCACTGAAAGTCCCTTTAGCGAACTTTGTTTATGGTTCTTGCATGGACAGGGAATGGGAATTACCAAAGTAGACTTGTTTGGGAGATTGTAGGAAATAGTTTGTAAGTCTAGCTTTCAAGGTCCATTAAACTCGATATTGTCATGTTTCTTCTTGTCGTTCAGCTCAGCTTTTAACTTTTTACTGATTATCAGCAGGAAAAAATCGATGGAGCTCCTAAAAACCTGGCAGCTTTGACTCAACAACGTATTTCTGAGTTTCCTGTCGACAGAAACAACACAATCTGAAGGTTTAACAGTCAGAAAGCTTTGCCGATCTGCTTCTTCTGGACCGTGTGGTTGCGGTTTGATAAGATTTAACTGGCAGGGTGTGACTTTTTCGAACTGAGTCACGCTTGCTTCTTATCAGAGAGAACTCTCGGTCCAGAAAAACACACACCGATGCAGTAATCTCTTATGTGAAATGACCAAAACAGAAATACGGTTGCTTATCGAGAACTGCCGATTGAGGAAAAGCTGTTCCCTGCTTTGGAAAGTTGTTTTGTCGTTCGTTGGTTTTGATTTGTTGGTATGAATTGGTTGAAAAGCAACTTGCAGGCTCAATGTTTTACTTATTTAGACTTAATGACTCTGCAAGATTCCATGTGTTGTATGAAGCATTAAGGCAGAAATTCTGATTAAAAGTACATATTTGAACCATAACTCTTTAAAAATGCTCGTATTTGGTCACATTAGGGAGTCGTCTGGCTCTGACAGTGAACCTGAGCAGCTGTGATTTACAAAGTTGGTTATTTTTACTAATTTTTTTGCATTTCAATGTGTTTCTTCATGGTTAGTTGTGTTTCTGCAGCCTGCACAAACACATTATTAACTCGTGCCCGGTTGCATTTGGTGCAGGTGAAGACTCCACTGCTGCCCCTGTAATGAAAAACATGATGTGCTTTGCTCGTTTTAGACCGAAGGATCGTTTTCGTGGAGATACGATGGAGTTCTGGATGGATTTCTGAGTCAGGACGTGTGAGATTTATGGCTGGTTCGGTCCTTTCGATGCACACAGTTGCTTTTAGTTTTGGTTCTTGCACTGGCGGAAGCAATGACGACGCATCCGTCAGAAATTCAGCTCAGTGAAAAAAGTAAATCTTATTTTGTGTTGGCTAACTTCTAAATCAGTCAGCTCTCTCCTACCCCTGTTTCTCTTATGTGGCACCGTAGAGCATTGCATCAGTTTATAATAGCCAAGTGGGATATAACTGACGACAGCTGATTCTCTCACATCATTTTCTATACTGCAGCCAGGATTAAACAGCCAATACTGGGTGTGTTTTATCCTGATATGTGATAGCAAACTTTACTGAATTGTGATCTAACAACACCGGCCATGTTCTCCACTAATGGTCATTATTTCCTCCAATCTTTGTCTGCATGCTAATATTATATCATTATTATTACTTTGTGAAATCTAAACTACTTTTACGATCCTAATTTCATGTTGTTAAACTGGACATGGTTTGGCTACTCTCTGTTTTTTGTGTTGTTTTTGGAGTTTTTTGTTTCTTGAAGAGTAAAATGGGGCTGCACGGTGGCTCGGTGGTTAGCAGGATCACCTCACAGCTAGAAGATCCCCGGTTCACGTCCCGGTTTGGACGCCTGGGATCTTTCTGTGTGGAGTTTGCATGTTCTCCCTGTGCAGCGTGGGTTTTCACCAGCTTCCTCCCACAGTCCAAAACATGCTGAGGTTAATTGATTATTCTAAATATGTCTGTAGGTGTGAATGAGAGTGTACTTGGTTGTTTGTCTCTATGTGTAGCCCTGTGATAGGCTGGCGACCTGTCCAGGGTGTCCCCTCCCTTCTCCCTGAGTGGGCTGGGATAGACTCCAGTCCCCCCGCGACCCTACAGAGGATTAAGTGGTGTATAGATAATGGATGGATGGATGGATGAGTTGAATGTCATTCCTGTGCATGTACGCTGATCAGACATAACATGATGACCACCTGCCTAATATTGGGTTGGTCCCCCTTATGTGCTCAAAAATGCTCTGAACCATTGGACCAGAGGACCTCTCAGGGTGTCCTATGGGGTCTGGAACCACTGGATCCTTTGGGTACTCTGGCTTGTGCAGTGGGGCCTCTGTCAATCCAACTTGTTCCACTGCATCCTGTTGATGCTTGATCCCAATGGGCTGTAGGAAGTTTGGAGGTCAGATCAACATGTTGGACCATTGTCATGTTCCTCAACATGTTCCTGATTGGTTGGTGTTGTTTCCATGTGGTGGGGTGCATTTTCCAGTGACATTTGGGATTTCCATTAGCATGAGGGAGTGTGACAATGTTTATTTGGGTGTCTGAGTCTCATCAACATGGATGCAGAACACCACATAGTACCAATATGATCAATGTTATTCACTTCACCTGTCAGTGGTCGGGATGTTGTGGCTGATCAGCGTTCAGACAGGTTTTTTTTGCATGAAGACACATACATGTAGGTGGACTGAATGATAATGGATCTGCATATTTCTGCGTATTCAAACACCAACAGGTGGCAGCAAACACCTCACAGACAACCAGACAACAATAAGTGTGTCAGAGAGGAAAGATTCCCCCCTGCAGAAACAGGATGTGTCCAGACATGGGGGTTTGTGCAGTCATGTGATCCCCCTCTGCTCCTCCTTATCGCTTATGTAATCCTCGTCTCAGCCATGTGCTCCCCCTCTAACCGCTGACCTGAATATGGTAATTGCGACCACTTATCCGCAGAAGTAGGCGTTTTCTGTCCTCCAGCAACTGATGTGCAGACAATAAAGGTGGCTCGGGGTGATGCTGCACGAGTTGCGCCGTGAAGGAATGGAAGTCTCGGGGAGTTATGTGGTGAAAAGTCCAGTCTGCACACCAGCCTTTGTTCACAAAGACAGAGGCAGCTGTCACACCACTTCCTCATCGGCGGCGTCTCGTGAAAAATGACATTGTTTTTTTCACAACGGATAATTATCAAAATGTAAGCGAGAGCAGAGAGATCAATTTACACATACCGAGGAAGTCATGTGGCCTCACAGACACTAAGATTACTTTACAAGGAGAACAAAGACAGATATGAGCTGGTCGTACTGGGATTTTTAATAATGAACAGGGTGATGAGAATGGATGAGGATAACACATTACTTCAGCGCAGCCTGAGGTTTGTTTATTTCTCCATGCTCTGCATTCTTTCCAGCCTATTTTGTGTTCTCCTTCCTCAACCAAACTGCTCAGTCTGTCACCCATGCCGCCCAGTCATAGATGAGTATTGTCTGGACGCTTGTATGGAAGCCTATTCCTGCCAAGAAAAGGAAAAACAGATGAGAGTTTGGCATGAAAAAAAAACTCATTGTACGTCAGAATTTGACAGCCTGCTTATTAATTTTTAATAGGTAACTTTAAAAAAACGATATTTCAGAACTGTGACTCTGTAATTAAATTTTTTGATGTGACAAGTATCCCACCATGCATTTTATATTAACAAAAACTGGTAGTAGAAACATGAAAAATAAAAACTAGAAAAGCCCTCAGAGAGCTCATACCTCCACCAAGGAGCTTCAGTCCACCCCCAACACAATCTCCTAATTCACATATTTTGTATGGAACGTTACAGATACAAATGTAATTACACACAGTTCAAATATCCTACCGACAATGTGGCCTTCACCCCATCCGACCTAATGAACAGGTGCGGCCTCGAGCGCGGCAGCTAGCTTCCTAACTGTTAAAGTTCCACTCTGGTCATTGGTTAAACCCCTAAAAACTCATCTCTGTGTATTGAAATTACATATTTAGAAGTTTCTTACATGAAAATAGTCAGTTTTTACCTAAAAAAAAGTCTTACTTCGAACTCTAAACCATTGTTTGGTCCAGAATGTGCTGATTTATAAAGTCCTTGTTTCGGTCTCCCTATTCACTGTAGCCCAAGCACACCAGCTCATCTATTAGGAGTAATTCAGCTGTACATTTTGGAACCAGGAACCAATTTTAAAGTAAAACTAGAAAAGCACTCAGAGAGCTCATACCTCCACCAAGGAGCTTCAGTCCACCCCCCAACATGATCTCCCAATTCACATATTTTGTATGGAACGTTACAGATACAAATGTAATTACATATAGTTCAAATGTCCTACCAACAATGCGGCCTTCACCCCATCCGACCTAATGAACAGGCGTGGCCTCTAGCGCGGCAGCTCCTAACAGCATAAGATAAGAATGCCGGCCCAACCGTGCGTATGTCGCTCAGGAAGGAAAGAGAACTCTATCATTGTCGCTGTCTGTCGCGTGGAGACCCAACATGTCATGTGGTCACAGGGGGTTACCCCAAAAACAAGAGTGCCCTCTGGTGGCTTTTAGAGTAAACCGCATTTAATTGTCCACCCGGTTACACTTACATCAAAAACATTCCTGGATCCAGACGGTGATCCGGATCAGTCCCAAAATGTCATAATTTGTTCCTTGTTCCATTTCACATATTTCCTGAAAATTTCATCCAAATCCGTCCATGAGTTTTTGAGTTATTTTGCACACAATCAAACAAACAAACCAACGCCGACCATCACATAACCTCCTTGGCGGAGGTAATTAACCAATTTAATTACAATTAAAATACATATACTTACAATACTTGCGATGAAACATAATTATAAGATCCATTTTTGAAGTGAAATTATGAAATAACTGAGAAAAATAACTCAATGAACCTGAAAATTATAAGTTTTATGTCCTAATTTTAACTGACCAGTATAGTTTTTATTTACATCATGGCTAACTTCATTCATTCATTTTTTTTTGTGTTCTTGGCACCTCCGGGCTTCCATACATTCTCCCCTTACACCAATCATAACAATGGGAGTGGGCGGGGCCCCGTCAGGTTAGGTTGTCACTCTCATTGGGTAAATAACAAACCACCCACTTATTTTGAAGCCTGCCGTTTGGGAGTCACGAGAAGTTTAACGTTAGCGAAGCTCCGCGGAGATGACACCGAGGAGAGCGGAGGTAACACCGACAAACCGGGACAAAACCACTCCGCCGGGGGGTTTCTGATAAGCGGCTCGAATCACGGCTCCGGGCTCCTACTTTGCCAGCCCACCTGCGCTCGGGGCGGCTCGTCTCGCAGAGGAACCGTTGGAGGCTGCTAGCAGCGGAGCTAGCTAACCAGCAGCTAGCGGGCTAACTAGCCGCAGCGCCCGAGTGGAGTGACCAAGTCGCGGCGTGTGGAAGCTAACGTCCCGCTAACGACGCGGAGGCTACTTTTGGAGAACCGTTGGGGTGTTTATTACCCGGAGAAAGAGGTGGAGATCGTTATCAGCGCCGGTGCCAGCTGCATTGTTGTGCCCGTCTTCCCTTCTTCATCGTCGGCGGAGCGTCCTGACTGCACACCGCTGAGTCCATGCATGCTAGCAACAGCTGCAGCCAGTTAGCGTGATGTGTCACACTAGCTAACGAACCAGTTTCTGCTTGTTTTTAAAACGACGCTCGGGACACAGAAGAGGTTGAATCATCCCACCATGACGCCTGTTTATTAACTGTACTTTAATGTCGTATCGTCCGACAGCCAGTCGTCCCTCCAGAAGAACCAGACGCGGAGCATGCAGGAGAAGAAAAGACCGGAGATAAGTAGATAGGGGACGCCGGACACTACCGAGTTAAAACTGGACTGTGTGGTTCTTTCGCCACCGATTTGGGATTGAGTTTGGCGGTCTGACAGAGAAAGTCGAGGATGAAGAAGTTTTCCAGAATGCCAAAGTCCGAGAGCGGCGGGCTCGGAGGGGCGTCCGGGTCCGGATCCAGCTCCGGGGTCAGCAGCTACTTCGGGAAAGTGTTCGCGGTCGGTCGGTACCAAGTCACCGTGGAGGAGCTGATCGCAGAGGGTATGTAGAGTGTTTTCTGGGACACACCCGCCAGACAGCTTAAAGCTCCAGCCTTGTGCGTGTTGATAACTGGTTTAAACTTATCAGTAAAAGCTCAGATTTTCCCCTCAAACATCTGCTTATTCCACAAGAAGCCCTCTACAGAGTGGAGTCGACTGGTGCTCAAACTGGGGCAGCAGGGATTTGGCTGCTGGCTTGAATTAAAACTTGTCCCCATACAGCTGTGGTTTACATCCTGCTTCAGCTGCTCCACTCGGGGGGGAGTTTGGCCTCCAGGGTATCTACGGTCCAGTCCTCCTGTGTCAACATACAACACTGTAAAGATCCAGCCATTGGAAATCACTCCACAAGTTCTCTGACAGTTTGCTTTTGTCCCATGAGGATTTATTCGGTGGTATAAAAGGTTGTCCTCTCTTTACAGGAGAGCTAGAAATTAGTTTCTTGATTGATGAGTGGAAACAAGTCATAATTCTCTGATTTCAGCTTCTTAAATGAGACTATTTGCTGGTTTCTGTGCTCATCTGTGACTGTAAACTGAATATTTCCTGGTTGTGGACACAATCTTAAGCTCTGGTCAACTCTAATAGACTTTTTTGACCGTTTTCTGACATTTTATAGACCAAATAACAAATAGATTAAACAAGAAAACAATCCACAGATTGGTCGCCAAGGAAAATAACCATTAGTTGCTGAAAGCTCAAAGGTTTCAAGTCAAAATTATGACTTGAAATGTGAATATTTGCTGGTTTCTTCACTCATCTGTGACTGTAAACTGAATATTTCCTGGTTGTGGACAAAACAACACATTTGAGGACACAATCTTAAGCTTTGGTCAACTCTAATAGACTTTTTTGACCATTTTCTTACATTTTATAGGCCAAACAACTAATAGATTTAATGAGAAAATAATCTACAGATTGGTCAACAAGGAAAATAACCGTTAGTTGCTGATATTTCATTGGTTTCGCGTCAAAATTGTGTCTTGAAATGTGAATATTTGCTGGTTTCTTTACTCATCTGTGGCTGTAAACTGAATATTTCCTGGTTGTGGACAAAACAAGACATATTAGGACACAATCTTAAGCTTTGGTCAACTCTAATAGACTTTTTTGACCATTTTCTGACATTTTATAGGCCAAATAACAAATCGGTTATATGGAAAAATAATCTACAGATTGATTGACAAGAAAAATAACCATCAGTTGCTGAAATTTCATTGGTTTCAAGTCAAAGTTATGACTTGAAATGTGAATATTTGCTGGTTTCTTTCCTCATCTGTGTCTGTAAACTGAATATTTCCTGGTTTTGGACACAATCTTAAGCTCTGGTCAACTCTAATACACAAATTTTAACCATTTTCTGACATTTTGTAGACCGTACAACTAATAAATTAAATGAGAAAATGACCAGCAGATTGGTCGCCGAGGAAAACAACCGCTAGTTGCTGACAGCTCATTGGTTTCAACTCCAAACTGCATTCTCTAACAATGCAATTTGTGAATTGCGAAGGCTGCAGTTTAGGATGTAGGTTACGCAGTCTGCATCTGTGTCAGTGGTTTTACAAATTCTTACCAACCGCCTTGTGCAGAAGTCACAGTTTTGACGGTATCTGATGTGGTAAATCTACTACACAGTGAATATTGACGTTTGAAATATAAAACATTACAATAAGTACTCCAAATCAAATCACAGTCTGATATTTTCCACATTTTTCTAAGCTTTACTCGCAGCTTTTAAAGTTTCCTGCCTCCAGTGACTGGTTTGGAGACACTGGAGTTTTACGTTAACATGCACTAGTGTGATTGGATTGCAACATTAGAATAGGAAACAACCGGCCTCCCTGCGTAAACACATAGAGGACGACTTGTGCAACAGCCGTGCCCGTCTGGTCCGCCTGCTGCAGCTCTGTGGGATGTGGACGGACTCGTTATGTTGAAAATTCCCTTCGTGGCTCCACAGAGCTCCGCGTTCGGGGACGTCCTCCGTCAGGCAGGCGGAAAATGAGGAAGCGTTTTGTGAAACGGCCGTGTGTTCGCAAACGGCTCGGAGCTTATCGGCGCGTTAATTGGACACATGCTTTGATTTATTGACCTCCGCGGCCGATTCGACCACTAATTAGCTGCTGGAGTTTGGGAGGAAGTCGGGTTTTTTGTGGCCTTTAGTTCTCAGAAAATGCGATACTGATAAGAGGTGTCACCAAATACTAAAGCACGGCGCTGAATTTTACAGTTTGTTCTTTAGCAGTGGGTTCCTGTGTGAGGCAGTGATGGAACAGGACAGTTTAATTTTATTTTTTTGCATAAATCAACAACTTCTCTACTCAAACTGGAGGATTTATTTAATCAGCGTCAGCTCAAGTAATGCAAACGTGAAAGATTTCATATTGTTGCTCCCAGATAGCTTTAATTGAAAGAAATGAGGCAAAGTTATCACTCTTTATGATCAGACACACTTGGCGTGCTTGCTAATGTAATTACAGAACCCGTAATCGTTCTGTGCAAGTCGCTGTAAATACCGAGCGCTCGCTGAACCCTTCAGACGCGACAGGCAAGTCTCTTCAGGTAACGCAGCGCCGTAAACACGCCGCTAACGTCAGCCTGGTGAACTCGGCTCGCCCAGATGAAAAACAAAAAAAGCAACGCAGCCCTCCCCGCGAGCGGTCACGAGTCCGTGTCGTCGTGTAATCACGCGGAGTGGCTGCGGCTGGTTTCGCTGAGCGAGGCGCGCAAGGTTGCGTCACGACCTTTGCTCACCAATCTGTCCCAAGGTAACGGCGGAGTGTCAGGGCTGCTCGGTTAATCATACAGCAGCACGGGCGCGTTTCAATTGCTCACGGAGTCGGCTGCATTTAGACGTGGAGGAAATGTGAAAGCAGAATATTGCTCGTCAGTAAGGCGGAAAGAATGCTGCCGCAAAAAAGAAAAAAGAGCAGAAGTGCTGCTGCTGAACTGACATCTGTGTACAAGTTAATCTGCAGTAAAGTCAGCTATAAATCTGCTTGAGCAAACTGTTACTTTAATATTTACTGCTGCTTATTAGTAAGACCAGCGTGCCATTTTTGCTGCGTCAAAACCAGTCAATGGCAGAGTTCAAACTCCAGCAGGTTAATTTAGTTTTTCCAAGGATTTGTACTCGAATAGAAGTAATTTTAGAATTTACTGAAGCAAGAACTGAGCTAAGCAGAAACACAAAGTGAAAATAAACCAGCACCTGCAACGCCAAGCTGCTCAATAACAGTAAATCAAGTGGTTGTTTCCACTCCACAGCCTCGCCGTCGACGTTTAGGACATAAATAAACTTAACATTAGGAGCCTGAAATGGTTTAATATAAATATAGCTCTTTACATTGTCGTGGGTGCATACTAAGCTGTGTCCTCAACTCAAACTTCAGCCACCAACCAGTGGCTGCTTCAGGTCAGCTCATGCTTTCTTCTTCTGCCACGGGTTCGTGTGAAGTAAATTTCATCACCTGCCCGAGTCGCTCCATTGTGGACGCTAACCTTTAGCTCAGATTTAATGTTGGTGCAGACAAAGCAAATGCTGAATCATCGTGAGGAGTTTCTCCGTCATCCACACCTTAATTTATCACTGAAAGAGCTGCATTTGAAGCTCTGGCTGCCGGACTGTGGAGGCACTTTTCTCTTTAACGAGGGTCCTCAAACGAAGTGGGGGGCTCCACATTCTCCAAAAAATTGCTTTACTACGTCCACCTACTGTCAAAAACCTCCAGCAGCTGGCTGTTCTGTAGTGTTTGGCGCACCTCAGGAATAATAATTGACTGTGCTGCAGCCCGATCTATAATGAGCTTTTATATCCTGTAAAAAACACACAGTCACAGCCGTTTAGAAACAACCAGGGAGCCCTGTGTGTTTTTCTGTGTTCGATATCAGGGGCAACGACTGCATCAGTTAGTGACCAAGGATGCAGAAATCTTGAATTGGCCAGAGGTTTGTGTCCAGAACTGCTTGACCAGTAACCAGCCATCCGTTGGAGGCATCGTTCTATTTAAAGATCGACCTGGCTGCTAAAAAATGTTAGATTACAGGGTTTCCCCCAGAAAACTTGCTAAGTCTGGTGGTAGAGAACCCCACCGTGTTTTTGTTTTGCTGTGCTGTGTGACCTCTACTACTTATTGCTGCACATGGTTCAGGTTGGATCAGTGCATCAATCCATCTGGGCTTATCATACTGGGTCTTATAGAGCCTAAATTTAGGGTCAGTTAACCATTTTTGGTTAAATCTGCTAGTTGGATGTTTACTATCGTGGCTCGCAGAAGGCTGCTCCGACGACGTGCTAACATCCGTGCTAACATCCATGCTAACTCCACTGGCTCTGCCTCATCATGGAGCCGTGGTTCGGTTGGCTCGTCAGGGATGAACTCCCCTTGGCCTGGGGGTGAACGAGCGGCTCATGGTCTCCTCCAGTGCTCCTCCGACTTCAGAAAAGAAATGTCCAATGTTTTTTGACCCTTTCTCCGTGACATGTCGTGTAATAGTTGTTAGCGTGTAGACAGGTAGAGGTTTTGGGCGTTCCAATGATGGAAAATACACCTGACCTCTCACCCCGCTATGTGTTCACGTATCGACTATAAGATGTCGCCATTGCGCTTTCAACTGTATCACCAGATGCAGTTAAAAGCTTTGTATACCGTCTTTGCTATCACTGTTTTGGTACAGGGGGGCAAGAAAAGCCTGGCAGCCTGCCGGGCCTATAAAGCACTGGGGGAAACCCTGGATTAAATGTAGAATATATCTGAAATTGTTGCTCCAGTTACACCACGTAACTGTGCATCAAACGGGCTTAGAAGTATTTTGTAAACTTTGGAATACGGACGTTAATGATTAATCATTATGTGATTCATTATCGGTTATAATTATGCTGATTAAAAGTCTATAAGCTGATTAAAGCAGGAGTTGAGGGACATGTAGGTCAGAACATGTGTTACACATTAGCTGCAGTACCTGCATCTTAGTGTTAAATGAGATGGAAGACGGCAGTTTGTTGCCCCAGGAAGCGAACGCGCAGACCTGGATAGCTCTTGTTGGCTTTCCTTGCAGTGGGCCACCATGACAGAGACTTCTGTGACATTTAATGGTTTCTGGTAAGACAACACAAACTCAAGATAAACCAGAGTCTTCCAGGACGAGTGAATCATCCTGCTGTTCCAGCGAACGTCACATGTTTGCAGTCAAACACTTCCACATCAGCATATTAGAAGTTGCCAGCTGTTGCTCATGATTAGTCAGCTATTGATCAACAACACTGCCGATTATCAACTGAGGAAGTAATTTAAAATGTGCATTCCTACTTGAAACTAATTACTATCTTCAGTGTCAATCTGTAGACTATTTTCTTTATTAATTTATCTGATGTTTGGCCTGTATATTGTCAAAAAAAGTTAAAAATGATCAGTGTTTCCCCAAAGATCACGTCCTAAAATGTCCAGAAGTGGAAGATATTCAGTTTACTGTCATAAAAGTAGAAAGAAACCAGAAAATAAACCAGTTAAAGAAGCCGGACCTTTCTTCTTCAGCATCTAAATAGCTCCTGATGAGCGTAATACTTGACGATTAGCTATTGCAGCTCCGTCCTCGCGTCTCAGTGACACTTGAACACAGATGCACAGTCAGCAGCGCCACGGGTAAACATGGGAGCGCACATCACAGAGCGCTGCTGCAGTTTGTTAGGAGTGAAAGCGAAATCCGAATCAACTGCTGACTGTGCTGCGACGCGAGGCTTCATGTGCGGAGTGAAACTGCCGTAGTCGCAGCCAGTCATCCTCCTCCTTCTCGGAAAGTTTAGTGAAGATCAGATGCAGCCAGAGCCACAATTAACGCTGCTGATCTCGTCAGACGAAGCAAATTGCATCAGTTTAGTTTCAGTGGTTCCATAAAGGACAGTCATTGAGGCTCATCAGTGTGCACAGGTTTGATCAGGCCGACTCGTGCGACTGATGTCCTGGCGTCATGTGATGTTTTCGAGCGGCTCGTCTCAGTCAACGCTTATCCAGTTTAATGAAAAGCACGAGATTCCCTCAAAGCCAAGCGCTCGGCTGTAGTTTGCTGGGACAGAAAGAGAAACGGATGCATTCGGAACGATCTGGCGTCTTCACTGAAACAGTCAAAGTCGGCTTTTCTCAGCCTCGCATGTTTTGTTGTCCCCTTTTTTTCCAGCGACATATCTGCACTCACTTCCCTCCACTCCCCCCCCTTTAGCCTCTGCGGTTTCTGCTGAGCTCTTTCTGTTGGTTTCTTCAAGCGAATGTAGGAACAGGATGCATCTGCTCGCATGTCACCCTCCATCCACCAGCTCTTATCGCGCAGGGCGCCTCTCGGAAATGCGTGCAATTTATTTAGATGAAGTTTAATACGCTGCACTCGTTCTTTTCCAGTTTGCTGATGCAGTCCAGTAACATCATCCTGCAATAAATCCGACGTAGTGCTGCAGGAAGAGCTATTTGACTGACCCCTGAAGTTCATTTTAATCCGGGACTCGTTTATGTTTTGTTTTTAATCCGGAGGAAGCAAAGCCGCTGTTTCCGAGCTCCTCTGTTGATTTATTTAACCTGCTTTTTTGCAAATTTAAGGAGCCAAACCGTTCCCAAAGTGGCCGCTCTGTACCTGCAGATGGAATATTTCATCAAGCTATTTGCTGAGCAGCACCGAGCAGCACCGAGCACACGTCTTGTTGTCATCCTAACTTGCATAATAGCCCTTATGTCACTGTTATTTACTCAGCAGGCCGCCGTACCTGCCTCCTCCCACCGTAGGTGCAAGCCGAACAGCGGCGCGTTTGCATGCGTCGGTAAATTCTCAGTAAAATGTCACTGCGTCTTTGTAATTAACAGGAAGACCTTGGCTCGGCGGTTTCACTTCCTATGTTTGCAGTTTTACAAGCACGTTAAGGTTAGACTTCATCACTGCCTCGTCTAATTAGGGTCGCCTCCGTCTTCTGAGCCTCGGAGACTTGTAGACTTTGTGCTTCCTGGTCTTTTTTAACCGAAAGCTTCAAAACAAGCTCAGAGTTTTTGTGCGTTTAAAGCGACGCGGCCTGCCGTCACTTCCGAGCATGCTGATGTCACACAAACACGCCCTGTTCGCTTGCCGTCGGCAGAATCTTGAAGCGTTTACTCGTGATGGGGCTCTGTGAGATCACATCTTAGTAGCAGGGAGCTCCCTGACCACGACAAGTCATGTAAACAAGGCAAACGCAAACACTGTTTCCATGCAAACAGCTGCCACGTTCACATCACAGCGGACACGCAGCTTTTTCACCACGTCCTTTGCCACCCGTGACCCGGGCAGCCGCCATGTTTTCCGCCCCCCTAAACGGGCTTTTTGTTTCTGCACGGCCAGAAATTAGCAGCTATCTATGCTAATGAGGGAGATTTTCTTTCGTGTGACGGCGGTTTGTGAAGTGCACTCGATAAGCCCTTTGTTGGGGGAGTTCTTAAGCGGCGTTTGTTTTCTTAGAGGGAATATAACAAATGAAAGCTGGAGCCAGATGTTAAGTAAATATGCTGTGTAGATATCTGCTGCCTTTTTGGAGTGGAGAAACAGTCTGCTTAGGGCTGGGTGCTACGGTCGGCATCAGGGAATTAATAATATTTATCTGAGATGCAGCGATGGAACACCACATCAGTGTGTCGCGGCAAAGTTGGGTTAGTTTCAGCCCTCTCTTCCACCCGGGTTGCAGTTGTAAGAGCCGTTTTTAATGCAGTGTTGTCTGAACACACTATTTTCTAGCCCTGCAGCCTCCAGATTTATTAATCGATTGGCTGGTTGATTTGCTCTTGTCAGGCAATCGGCGGTGTTACAACATCAGCAGCTTTCCAGGAGTTATTCATTGTTTTTCATGTGAACAACCTGCCCAACCTTATGGAAACTCCAGGGCCTAACTTATTTAACGTCTGCTGAACATTTACTGCCAACTAACTGACTCCATGTAGAAGAAATCATCTGTGCGGCTGCATTTTGTTAAAATTTAACAGTAAACATGGCCGATTATCTAAAAACAGAGCGCTAACTTGTCTGTGTAGAGGAGAAAGTTGTCCCCTTTGTTGATTATGTCATATTTCAATCATATGTTTAGTCATTCATAATTTAATTTAATGATTTCCGTGTTTTATGTGCATTTTATTCTTTAGTATAACTATTAAAGGTAGTCGTAAATGTAGCGATCCTAAGTTCTAAGTGAGTTTTTATGTGTGCCTTGAAGAATTTGAACTTGAACTGAACGTACTAGCGGGACCGAAACAAGCTGTAATTTCCCAGAACTAAGGAGAAAAACTAAATCTCCGCTGATTGCCATTTATTTTCAGAAATTATATGCATATTATATAATATATAGGTGCATGCTGGAGCCTGTCCTATCATTTCAGTATAAAAGTAACCAGGTTCAAGTGATTTAATGTGCAGCAAGTACTACCTTGCTATTAGGGGTGTAATGGTGCACAAAAATGGAAGTCACGGTTTGGTATAGAACCCTCTGGAGTCGATGGATGCACCAATGCGTCAAAATGACATGACCGATTTACCATGACGTAGCAGCAAGTCTCCGTTTCTACTTGTGTTCAAAGTGTTGATTTCAAACTATCTATTAGTCTTTGAATCGTGTTGATCGGCCAAGTAAAACCAGAGTTATGACCAGTAATAAACACCATACTTTCTCCACGTTTGGAGCTCCTTACAGCTTTGGTCTGGTCCACTTGTTTTACTCCTTTTTCATACTTTACCAGGAAACCCAAGTGATCCCAGACGGGTGGTTTTAACCACGGCGGAGCGTCTTCCAGCTGTTAGCATTAGCCATCCCATTAGCATTAGCCATACGTCACAGAAGCAGGAGAATAAACACAACTGAGGTTCACAATTAAAACAATTCTGTATATTGGCCATTCTTAGTAGTCTTAAAATTTTCATACAGCAGTACACCTCTTAGTCCCTCCAGGATTTTGCGGGTGTTTTTCCAGATTGTTGCTCCTAAAATGTCTGAATTCGCGGCAGCTTTCCTAAAAAAATGTGATGTAAGTTGTGATGTTTGAAGCGTATTTGTTGCGATAAAATTGCGGGAGACAGTGAAAAATTGTCAAAAAGTTGCATTTTTTCTTTGTTTTGTATAATTCATTAAAATTTTAAAAGCTTAAAAGTTAATTTCACATCCTGGCACACGCGTGTTCACACACACACGCTCACAGCTCGTCACGTCAGTTAATGAATCTAACTGACCTTCATTGTTTCAGTGCTGCCACAGATCTGGATGCAACAGCTTCATCACGGTGGTTTGTCTGGTCTGTGGTCCGCTGGTTTCACCCATTCTCCTGATATGTTTATGGTAGAAAAGTGTTTGTCAGTGGATGGTTTTGGTTTGTGTTCCACCTCAATATTCCACGGGGTGAAAACAGTTTAGCTCCGCTTTGGTGAAGAACATCAGGGAATTGTTTTGCAGTAGTTTTTGTTGCATACGTATCTGTATCTTCAAACCATAAAACAAGGAAGTGAATTCGGTGACGTACGTGCATTACTGGGGACTGCTGTGATTGGTGGAACTCACGGGAGGCGGGACAAAATTGCGGAAAAGTGGCAGCGATTGGACAAAATTGCAAGGTCGCGCAGAATTCACGGAGATTGGTTGAATTTGTGTTAATTGTTGCGATCGCACCATCGCGAATTCCTGGAGGGACTGACCTCGTTACCGAAAGTGAGCGTACCGTAACGGTTTGGTTTGGTTTGGCGTATTGTTACACCCCTGCTTTTTATGTTGATGTATAATTAATTCAAGCTAATAAGGCTAGCAGGGAGAGTGCACTCAGAGCACTAAGTTTATTTTAGTTCATCCAGAGATAGCGTGCCGTTTTCTTGTTTCCCCCACACCCAGTTGATCATTTGAAAAGTAGCTGTGATTTCAGTTGATGTCCTTTGATTTGCTCCTTTACTCAAAATTTTCCTGCCATTTGTCGCCCAGCTTCAAAACAGTAGCGACATTGCTGCTCGGTGCAGTGAAAGGTGCTCCCCTGCTGTTCACCGCATCTGCCAATATGCACTTATTGAGTGAACCGATGAATTTAACAACTCACCTTTTAGTTTTTGTTGTTGCTGTTTGGACGAGTACATTTCCTTTATTGTCATTACACCAACAGGTTGCAGTAAACGATTGAATCGACGAGTGAAATATGATTATGATGCCGGCCCGAGTTGGGTAATTGCATTTTGCAGACACCCAAATTGTATTGATTTGTTGATAAGGAGACACAGACACAATAAAACCCCGGCGTAATTTGATTGAGACAAATGCAGGACCGAGTGTTTCGTTAGGATTTAAGTGGGACTTCATCGGTCATCGCGGCGCAGGTCCGAGCGTTCCCTTTTGATGGCATTATTTTTTTAACGACCTATTTGATCCTCCCTCTCTGCCAAAGGGAGGCTGGTGAGAGTGCATCCCATCTACGGTACATTATTAGCATACTGTACTGGTGATGAATAGGCGCATTGTGGCCCCTTTGTTGTCTTATTCCAGCAGCCGAGGAAGAATGCTGGTACGACGCAGCTCTTGGTCCCGTGATGAGCATCGCTGCCTTTGTGCTTGCTCATTGAGGCCTTCTGTATCTGCCTCCCTGCCCTGCCGCCCCTCCTCTCTTTGTGAAGCCCCGAACGAATTATTTCCTACCAATTCACCATCGCCCGATCCGAGGAGGGGGCGTCGAGCCAAACGTGGGAGTGAACTGGGGTCATACGGAGACGCCAAACAGAAGGACATTGATTTGGATTGTCGCTGCGGCGTTCGACTTCGGCCAACTTTCGGTGACTGCTGCGCCTTTGATCAGCGTATTGACGAACTGTGGATTTTCCAGCTCTCCGTCTTTGACGCACACACATCATTAGGATTCAGTTTAGTGGATTTGAACAGTAAATCAATAAACGGGATCCTCCCCACACAGAGAAAAGGGATTTCAGCCTGGACAGAAGGGAAATCACCAGCCCCAGAATGATGAGAACTGATGCTAAGAAGCTTTGTTAGCATACGAAAGTATAATTGACGTTTTAATTCGCCAAAATGATCAGAAATAGCAGGAAAATGCTGCGATTTCTGCCAAATAAGGTGACACAGATGGCAGTACAGCAGCGCACCAGGATGCCGTGCTGCCCGTTGTGGTTTTTATGAAAGAGATTTGTAGTTCTGACCTTGGATGAGGACAGCTTTCATGGATGCACTCACAAATGAGAGCTGGTGACAAGTTCGTAGTGTTCCCGCCTCCTCATTACTTGATGTGGAGGTTTTTCTGGGTGTATGCACTGTTTGTAGATACACTAATCCCTGCATTACCAATCCCTCACTGTGATGAACAATAGGCTGTTGTTTAGCAGTGTTAGCGTAAGCTGTTGTAACAGAGCTGACAGACGCTAACAGTGTGATATTTTGCCTTCTTGTGGACGCTAAGTTTGTTTCCTCAGTGCTCAAGTGTCAGTCGGAAATGGTTACGAGTCCCGGTGGATATTATTTAAATATTAGGTTTCAAAGTAAATGCATTGCTCAGGTGACTCGTGGACAGAAATAAACGGCGTGCTTCCCGGCCTGCTGCTGGAAACTGGTTGGAAGCCGGATGCAGGCTTACGTGAGCTGCATGACAGCGACTCGGGCATGACGAGTCAGAAAGTGATGAACGACTGCCTCGTTCTTAATTACCAAGACTGAGCATGCAACCAAGTCGGTGTCAACACATCACTCTGCTCTACCAGAGGCTGCAGAGAGTCTGGCAAACGTACATCTAATGCAGGACTATTATGCCCCCTGACAAACTGCTTCTTTAATCCTGAATATATTGCATAGATATGGGCTTGTAATTGCATAAAATGAGAAGGGAAACCATTAATCAGGGCTGTGTGGCTCTGAGTTTTCAGTTTTGATGACTGCGATTTCAGTTTCTGTGTTAAAACCGAATGTGTTGAGGTGCACACACTGGAAAACATCATCATGACAGGTATTATGTAATGCAGGTTTTATTGCTTCTTCCGTCAGTGTCGGAGAAACTTTAGTCATAATCAGCTTAAAAACAAAGCGCAGATTACAGTCATTCTGCTGTTTGAGGCTGTCGACACACCTATCGTTGGGTTAAATGTCAAATAAGAGGAACAAGGAGCCTGCAAATGTTGTTTGTTAAAGTACAGTCGTGCGTTGTCAGACCTGTCTTCACTCACTGTCAGCAAAGGCGAATGGTCTGACTGCACCTCAATATCATTCTGCTGTAGAGAAACTCCCTTGCTCTTCTTTCACACAGTTGCAGCAGCAGGGTTTCCCCCAGAAAACTTGCTAAGCCCGGTGGTAGAGAAGCCCACCGTGCTTTTGTAAAAAAAAAAGAAAAAAAAAAAGTTAAAAGTTGACAGGAATTTTGAAATTATGACTATTATGTGTTATTCTAAGCCATTTATTAAACGTAGAGTCTTACTAAAAGGCACAATCTTGAAATACGGTTTTAAAAAACACAAAAAATTACAATTAAAATAAATAATATCAGTTGTTTTCATTTAAGTTAAATCCTAGTGAATCTTAAAACAAGCCGTTGCTGATCACATTTAAAAGTGACATAAATTAACATTAAAAAAAAAGTGCAAGCATGGCCAAGGGGTAAAACCAGGGAACTCAGAGGCTGAACAGGTCTGCTGTGCTGTGTGACCTCTACTACTTATTGCTGCACATGGTTCAGGTTGGATCAGTGCATCAATCCATCTGGGTTTACCATACTGGGTCTGGTAGAGCCATCCGCTAAATTTAGGGTCAGCTAACCATTTTGGGTTAAATCCGCTAGTTGGATGTTTGCCATCACGGCTCGCAGAAGGCTTCTCCAACGACGTGCTAACATCCGTGCTAACTCCACTGGCTCTGCCTCATCATGGAGCCGCGGTTCGGTCGGCTCATCGGGGATGAACTCCCCTTGGCCTGGGGGTGAACGAGCGGCTCATGGTCTCCTCCAGTGCTCCTCCGACTTCGGAAAAAGTTCACGTATCGACCAAAAATGTCGCCATTGCGCTTTCAACCGTATCACCAGATGCGGTTAAAAGTGCTGTATACTGTCTTTGGTATCACTGTTTCGGTGCATAAAAAAAACCCTTTCAAAATAAATAAACAAGTGACGCTTAGCCTGGCGGGGGGCCAAGAAATTATAAAGCACTGGGAAAAACCCTGCAGCAATCTTGGGTGGTGTTAAGCTTTGGATACTGCAAAATAGTGCCGGGGGAATAGTTTTGTCAGAACATTTGCACGAACACTGTCATTACAATCTTTAATTCACTGAAAGCCCCAAGCTTGACCTGCCTCATTGCACAATCCAGATCTTCTGCAAAACTTGCCATTACCTGCATGCAGGTACCCGCTCGGAGGTTGTTGTTGTTGTCTCCCGAAGCGAAGGACATTTAGAGAAATGGCAACGCACAGATAGCAGAAGGAGAGGAGAAAGACGTGAAATGTGGGGCAGAAATGCCGTAAATCTACACCCGATGAGTCAAGCTGGTCAAACAGTGTGAATCCACGCTGGATCACTGCTCCTGCACGGTTATTTACAGCTTAAAACCAGAATAGAGTAGATCTTTATCGTCATTGTTATGGAGCAACAAAAGGCAGTTAAGCAGCTCTTGGAATTAGCGGGATCATAAAGGACCACAAAGGCATTACAAAGAATATCCTAAAAATAGAGATTGTACTGTAATAGAGAATAGATTACTGTGAAGAACACGACTGAGGCAGTAAGTGCAAAGTATCAAACTATATTTCTGCTTAAATGTGTTGGTGTTTAGTACCTGCAATATGGTCATGTACGTGTGACTGAACCATTAATTTTATGTGAGATTTGGAGGAAAAAAGTGTTTCGAAATGGCTTGAAAATTTACTTTAATTCTAATTTAAATTAAGTGACAGTGTCTTAGCAATCTGTTAAAGACAGCTTATAATAAAAATGTAGTTTTTCACCTTGATAACATGTCCACATGCTGTATTTTTACATGCTGAAAGATGTATTTTAAGGAAAATGAGTGGTTGGTGTAGCAATGATGGTCTCAAAAACACTGATTTAGGCTTCCAGGATTTCATACGTGACGGACCTGAATGAAAAAGTCCGTGACCTGTGTATTCTTAAGGATGAGTAGAGGTACATCTAATCCATTTTAAAGCAGGAAGAGGTTGATTTAATGGATAAAACCTATAAATATTAGGGGTGTGACGGTACACAAAAACCATGTTTCAGTATGGAACCCTTTGGAGTTGACAGACATGACATGACTGATTTAAGATGACGTAGCAGCAAGACGCCTCGCTAGGTCTCCGTTTCTACTTGTGTCCAAAGTGCAGATTTCTAACTATCTACCAGTCTTTGAATTGTGTTGATCGGCCAAGTGAAACCAGAGTTATGACCAATAATAAACACCATACTTTCTCCACGTTTGGAGCCCCTTACAGCTTTGGTCTGGTCCACTTGTTTTGCTCCTTTTTCATACTTTACTAGGAAACCCAAGTGATCCCAGACGGGTGGTTTTAACCACGGCGGAGCGTCTTCCAGCTGTTAGCATTAGCCATCCCATTAGCATTAGCCATACGTCACAGAAGCGCCGGCAGGAGAAAAAAAGATCCGACTGGAAACTCCTACTTGTTTTTAGTTCCTCAATACTGTGGAACTGTGAGACGGAGAAGGTCCAACACAACTGTGGGCACTGCCAGGTTCGCAATTAAAAAAATTCTGTACAATGGCCATTCTTAATAGTCTTAAAATTTTCGTACAGCAGTACACCTCTGGACCAAACCGAAACTGCCTGTACCGAACAGTTCGTTGTAGATATGTCATTTTGATTCACAAAGATGAGTTTCTAGGGTTTAAATCAATGACTGTAGAGGGACTTTATAAAACGTTTCTTGGCGGTAAAGCGTGGCAAACTTTTAAAATTGCAGTCCAACTTTCGAAAGAGCTCATTTGTTTGGATGGCAGGTTGCGTGAGCTGCTCCGTCGACTTTTGCGGCCCAAGCAGACAAATAATTTCTGTGCTGCGTTTGCTCCTTGTTGTGTGGAGGCTGCTGTGAGCTTGGCTTTCTCCTCTCACTTCCCTACACGATTAGACCTGTTGTTGAGTCTGAACCGACCACGTTCGGTAGAGAACCTAAGCCCTAGCCTAGACTGACACCCGCCCATCCCGGCTTTCGCGTTGCTTAATTGCAGCCTCTTATTGACGAAATTACATCTGCTGCATGCCCCGACAGTTTCCTGCCTGTTGTGATGAAGTTTTCTCAGGGAAGATAAGGAATATAAAGATGATTTCCCAAAGTGTATCATGAGAAGACACTTAAAAGACACAAAATCTGATTAAAACAGTCTTTTCCCATGTTTTCTTTGTATTATATAACGCCGTTGAACTCGTCCTTCTCCCCACTGCCCCTGTTGTGGCAACGTTTCGCCCTCATCTATCCTTTCCCGTCCAGCGTCACCTCCCCGTCTCTCCCAGTATCCTCATAAACCCTCTGAAGCACAGTCACTTCTGTCTGCCGGTTTAGTTGTAAACACCGTTGTCGAGGCAAGACGTATGAGAGCTGCCTGCCAGACGCTTCCAGCTCGGTAAGCCCTGCATGAGAAAAAAAAAACACACAAGGAGTCATCGCCGCACCTCCTCATATCGCCTTTTATGGAGCTGCTTCTTAGAAACACTTGCATCCGTCTTTTTAAAGTGCTTTTCACCGCTCACCTGAGCCGGGATGGGAATTAGACTGAAGTGCGAGAGTGAAAACCGAACAAGAAAGGGGAGTTTCAGCTCGGGTTGACGGTTTCGTGAGGCATGCCACGAGATGTTTGCAGTTCTCACTAGCCAGGCAAGGGTTACTGTGCAAACCAGAGCTGAGGTGTGTGTTATGGGGAAGATGGGCCGGTCAGATTTGCGGTGGTTAAAACAAAGCTGACAGGCAGTAACTCTAAAGCCCCCTTTCAGACGTGCTCTCCTCTCCCATTAATCTCTGCATCTTAACGCGTCTGCTTCACGTCTGGACGAGCTACTTTAGTCACTTTTCTGCTAATCTTTCGGACTTGGCGATCTCTGCAGCAACGTTTACACGCTGCTTTCCACGTAAACTGCATGTGGTGCATCAACAGACCAGCGCACGTCAAATGAGGCGATTTCGGGGAAGGCTTTTTCCAGATTTCAGCACCAGTATTGGTCCAAAAACATCCCACAGAGCAGGAAAGACTATGCTTGTGTTCCAGAGCCACAGCACACTTTCCTCATCCACTTTGCCTTACAAGTACACATCTATTATGAACTGAAATATCCATAAAAATACAACAATAATGCAGATCGAGAGAGTTCAGACTCAGAAATACTTTCAGTTGCTTGAAGATAAACATGAGTTGATAAATGTGTCCAAGGTTTCCCCCAGAAAACTTGGTCAGCCTGGTGGTAGAGAAACCCTAACCCTAAAAACATGCTTACCATACTCGGTCTTGTAGAGCCATCTGCTAAATTTAGGGTCAGCTATCCATTTTGGTTTTAAATCCACTAGTTCCATGTTTACCATCGCAGCTCACAGGAGGCTGCTCCAACGACGTGCTAACATCCATGCTAACTCCACTGGCTCTGCCTCATCATGGAGCCGTGGTTCAGTCGGCTCGTCAGGGATGAACTCCCCTTGGCCTGGGGGTGAACGAGCGGCTCATGGTCTCCTCCAGTGCTCCTCCGACTTCAGAAAAAGAAAGAGTCCAACATTTTTTGACCCTTTCTCTGTGACATGTCACGTGATAGTTGTTGGCGTGTAGACAGGTAGAGGTTTTGGGCGTTCAGATGATGGGGAATTACACCTGACCTCTCTCCCCCGAAGTGTATCGAGGTATAAGATGTCGCCATTGCGCTTCCAACCGTATCACCAGATGCGGTTAAAACCTCTGTATACCGTCTTTGCTATCACTGTTTTGGTGCATAAAAAAACCTATTTAAAATAAATAAACAAGTGACGCTTAGCCTGGCGGGGGGATAAGGAAAGCCTGGCGGGGGGATAAGGAAAGCCTGGCGGCCCACCAGGCTTATAAAGCACTGGGGAAACCCTGATATCCTACAATAAACATAAGCAGAAAAGTAGAAAATGTAAAGACGTACGTTGTGCTAGGAAAATAAAAATGTAAGTGTACAGTGGTCCCTCGTCTGTCGTGGGGGTTAGGTTCCAGAACCCCCCTTTGATAGATGAAATCTGTGAAGTAGCAACCTTATATTTATTTTATTATTCATATATGTATTTTAAGGCTTTATAAACCCTTCCAACCCTTCCAACGCCCTTTCCCGCACTCTTACAATCACTCTTCCATCTAGAGAAGCTTCTACAGCTGTGTCTGATCATGGAACTAGCGACGCAGCGATCCACTTAAAACGCCCACTTGGGAAAAACTTTATTTTAAACACACCGACACCGAGGACGTCCGGCTGCCTACCTACCGGTAAACGGATGATGATGTTACAGTAATCCTACAGACTGTCACCGGTTCTCTGACGGTCATTTCCAATAAACTCTCACCGTGTGGGACCAAAGGTTCTGGCTGGCTTCCATCACCGCCGATCAATCAGAGACCGACCAGCTCAAGAGGAAGTAGCTGAGTTTTCCATTCGTGCGTCGACTCATCTGCTGTATGCTACGTATTTTATATACAATTTTAAAATCCGCGATACAGTGAGACCACGAAAAGTGAACCACGACATGGCGAGGGACGACTGTACGGTCTAATAAATAAGTTAGTGGTGTTACGTATAGCCACTATCGTCAAAGTCTAGGAAGGAAAAGCTGCGACCATGATTGTTTTGGAAATTGCCCTTAACAGCAGTAATAGAAAATGAAAATTCTCCTGGACCACCTTCAACGTTTGCTCGACATGTTGTAGTAGGAAACCTCATGCATTAAACATCACTTGATGAATTGTCCGATCTTGGCAGACGTCGCATGCACCTCGGTTTCCTCCGTCGCTGTGGTGGGCGTGTTTAAATGAAGCTGCAGGGAGGATTAATGTAAAAATCACCCATTTAACAGCCTGATGAAGCAGGAATGTCACCCATCCCATGTCCCGAAAAGGCTCTTCTGTCGGATTCTTTTATTTCTATTTAATCTTTCCTCCTCATGCTCGTGTTCCAGGTTTATTCCTTGACGCTCAGAGGTCACCAGTGAGCTCTGATGGATGTGTTGGACTGACACTGGCTTTTCTTTTTTATTGCCCTGACAGCACCGAGTCCGAAGAATGATTCAGTGACTCTGCCGTCCTTTTTGATTTCCTCCAGCCGGGCAAGCTGTGACAATTACCAGCCAGATTGCAGATGAAGAGTTCTGAGTAACTCTGGGAGCCGACCTTGACTCCCAATGCTTCGTCAAGCACGTATTTTAAAAAACAGAATTCATTTGAGCTTCACAGGATTTTCGGTGGCTGCTTTTGTGGCAAATACTCATCGTGGTGTCGGCGCCAAAACTCAGAATATAATGAGTGTTTATTTGCTTCCAGGAGGCTCCACCCTCTTCAGTTTCAAGTATAAAATATTGGAAACGACACATCGCGTTATCCAGGGGGCAGATTGCCATAAAGCTTGATTAAATCTGCAGAGCTCCCCCAATAAATAAACACTCTGTCCTGCCCTGTGACCTCTGGACAAACGGCTTCACGGCGGACGCTCCTTAATCGCTCTAGATAAACACCGCGGCAGAAGCTGCATCTGTATTTTCAAACTCCGCACATGTACTCGTCAGCTGAAAGTGACCTCCGCAGTTGTGACGGAGAGCGGCGTGGCAGCGAATACAGAGCAGATGTACCCGGAAAGTGCCGTGAGAAAACCCAGAGAGTCCACTTAAGACCTTTTGAGAGTTTGATTAGAGGATGTTTGAAGAGTTGAGTATCCTCACAGGGGAAAAACGATGTTCCTGAAAGGTTAACTCAAGGATTTTTGCACATCAGAGCTTCATAAATCGTAAAATTATTAACTTTTTTGTGGCAACTGTGTCTTAAAATCTCAGAGGGGGGATTGTTTTTTGTGTTTTTGTTTTGTGAGGCACGATAATGCCAATTTCAACTGATTCCGATAACCGATAATTAGGGCCCGAGCACTACAGTGCGTAGGACCCTGTTGTTCCTGTAGTGTTTCTTTGGGGGGATGGCGGTTTGTTTGTTTGTTTGTTTGTTTGTTTGGCGGTTTCTTTTTCTTACGCCACTTTGAACCCTAATTTGACCCCCTAAACATTCTGAAAACTCCCCAAATTTGGCACGCACATCAAGACTGGTGAAAAATTTAATATTTTGGGGGAATTACACATATGAATGGCAAAATGACTCAATAGCGCCACCTAGAAAATTGGGCTTTAGTGGAGTTAATACGGCTAGTTTCACGTAAACTCATGAAATTTGGTACACAGGTACAGTAGCCCAAGACAAAAACATTCCTGCTTTTGAAATTTAAAAAAAAAAGGCTAACAGCGCCCCCTACAGCATGTGGTGCGCAGGCATTGGAATTTAACGAACTCCTCCGAGGATTTTTATCCGATCTTCACCAAATTCGCTGTGTGGCATCTAGACCCATCCAGGATGAAAAGTTATTAAAATCTCGTGGCTGCGTCACACGGTGTGGGCGTGGCATGGAGGCCATTTTGAACAAAATCGCCATGTGGAACGAAATGGGTTTTGGAGGTGAAGGGATCCACGTAAAATCACCAAATCCACACAAATCCTCACAAATCTCAAGACCTAATATTTACTATACAATTCAGGAATGGATGTGGTCAAATGGCTCCACAGCGCCCCCTACAAATATTCAAATACTCATATAAAATCACTGCTTTATCCTACAAACATGAAATTTGGTACATACATATAGTATCCCAAGACCAACAGATTTGCACAGTCGAAATTCCAATTGGCTCTACGGCGCCCCCTAGACAAGGTCCTTTGGAGAGGAGTGCGGTGAGGAGCGAGGGCCCGTTCGACGCTGCTTGCAGCTTTAATTTTATACTTCTTGCAGCCGATAACCGATGATGTCAACTGATCCGAGCGTGACACCGGAGTTGTCAGGTCTGCTACTACAACCACCGCGGCGTTCTAGAGCCTCAGCAGCGTACTGGAGCCTTGGCGACGCTCAGCTGCACCTGGCGGCGTACTACAGCTTCGGCAACGTTCGGTGGCGTTCGGTGGGGCGCACGACTTTTTGAGTATCAAAATTATCATCCGAATACCACCACAACGAACAAATATTCGGATATTCCAATATTCGGGACCAACCCTAATGAAACGACTTCTTCTGTTACAGTAAAGAAAGTCCGTACTGGTCAGTGCCACGCCATGCTGCTTGTTTTTCTCTGCCCGCGCAGTCTGATGACATCACATTCATGCGACAGTCCCGTCGGGGAGGGGAGGGGTTGAGGAGCCAGACATGAGCACAAACCACAACACACAGACCAACGGCAGAAACCAAGATTCCAAGACTTTATTATCATTGGGTCGTTTCATCGGCTGATTTTTTTAATTATCGAAATTATCGGAATGACGTCATAATTGCCAAAATTGATGCTGATATTATCGTGCATCCCTCGTCTTCATCCATTTTTAGGACACAAACTGAGTAAAATACATGTGTCCTCCAAAACCGGTGACATTGAAAAGCCATCAGCATGCAAGTTACGACCACTTCCAGATGTTTGCCAGGTTGAGCTTTTCAGCCGCTCCCCCGCCCTCCGAACACACCTTTCATCCATTCCAGTCCAGTCTGCTTGCAGCATCCCACCATCACCCCTGTGCTTTGGCCTAGTGCCACCGCCACCACCTCTCCAGGTTTAAAAATACCTGACCTGCAGCGACCTTGGTTACCTCCTTTGCTGTGGCGTCACACACCTGGCTCGAGGCTTTATAGCCGTTATGTTCTAAATAAACAAGGAGAAGGTGTTAATTTATAATGCGGTGTTGTGTTCGCATGTGTTAAATTGAAAACATGCAGAAAATTAACTTGTTAAGAGTTAAGAATCATGGCTTTTTCCGGTTTTATAATTGGATTTTCATTGTTTGTCGGCGAGGCAAGGCGGGTTTTCTGCATTGAAATAACTGGCGAGGTGGTGCGGCGCTCTATCAGGAGAAAGCCCGGAGTGCAGAATCTCTCGGCCGCTCGCTAAAAGCAAGTGCGCGGCTATTTTTAGGCGTCCGTGTGTTGCATTAGTGTAACTTTTGCAGACTTGAGAGGAACGGATTAAGCTGTGTCAGTGCTATGAAATGGGTTGCGAGGGCTGGATGTCGGTGCATCAAGACCCCGAACGGTCTGTGTTTGGGCTTCAGATTCAAACATGGCATCTGCGACGGACATATTTTTGCTTTCACATCTTCAAACACATGTTTCCGGCCAACTCAGGTTTACTGAAAGGCTCGCTGACTGGCCGCTACATTAACAAGCTGAATAACAAAAGTATTTCCCCGCATTAGTCCGTGTAATACCAGATCTCCCAGGATTTCCCTAAAGCGCCGGGGATCAAAAAGTCATTATTGGTAATTAACAGAAGCAGCTGGCACGGCATGGGAAGCTGACAAAGACCTTGAAGTCCGCTAATGGAAACCCATTTCTCACATTTACTGTTGAAAAATAGCACCTGTTGGTCTGAACGTGAAGAATTCAGCAGTTTTATTTGGACTTATCACTCAAAATACAGTAACTTTGGGTGGTTTTAACTGATCAGAGCTGGGTTTTTTTGGCGGACAACTACTTTTTTGAATGTTTCAGGGATATTTTCTTGAACAAACGTCTTCCTATAACTTGTGCCTCCTTGTTAGTCCTTGTTATTTCAGATTAAGTTTGGATTCAGGTTAAGTTTTGTTGAACTGGACTGTCTTCCAACATGTCAAAGAGCCTTTATTATGCTTTTTGCGGGATCTCCCTTTCCTTTTGGGCCATTTATGCTACAGCTAAATGTATAGATGTCAAGTTACGATACAAAATCAACGTTGTTTGGCTTTTGTCGGGCTAACTGACCCTTAAAGGCCAACCTAGCTTTTTGAGAGGGGGTCTGTAGCAACCAGTAACATGATACCTGCCAATAACGTAATAATGTTGGCCAATTTAGATGTAATAAAGCCAATAACCTAATAGTGTTGGTCATTTTAAATGTAATAAAGCCGATAACGTAACAATTTTGTCCATTTTAGATGTAATGAAGTCAGTAATGTAATAATTTTGTCCATTTTAGATGTAATAAAACCAATAACGTAATGATTTTGGCCATTTTAGACGTAATAAAGCCAATAATGTAATAATGTTGGCCATTTTAGATGTAATAAAACCAATAACGTAATAATGTTGGCCATTTTAGATGTAATATAGCCAATAACGTAATAATGTTGGCCATTCTAGATGTAATAAAGCCAATAACGTAACAATTTTGGCCATTTTAGATGTAATAAAGCCAATAATGTAATAATGTTGGCCATTTTAGATGTAATAAAACCAATAACGTAATAATTTTGGCCATTTTAGATGTAATAAAACCAATAACGTAATAATTTTGGCCATTTTAGATGTAATAAAACCAATAACGTAATAATTTTGGCCATTTTAGATGTAATAAAGCCAATAATGTAATAATGTTGGCCATTTTAGATGTAATAAAACCAATAACGTAATAATTTTGGCCATTTTAGATGTAATAAAACCAATAACGTAATAATTTTGGCCATTTTAGATGTAATAAAACCAATAACGTAATAATTTTGGCCATTTTAGATGTAATAAAGCCAATAATGTAATAATGTTGGCCATTTTAGATGTAATAAAACCAATAACGTAATAATTTTGGCCATTTTAGATGTAATAAAACCAATAACGTAATAATGTTGGCCATTTTAGATGTAATAAAACCAATAACGTAATAATGTTGGCCATTTTAGATGCAATAAAGCCAATAATGTAATAATTTTAGCCATTTTAGATGTAATATAGCCAATAACGTAATAATGTTGGCAATTCTAGATGTAATAAAGCCAATAACGTAACAATGTTGGCCATTTTAGATGTAATAAAGCCAATAATGTAATAATGTTGGCCATTTTAGATGTAATAAAACCAATAATGTAATAATTTTGGCCATTTTAGATGTAATAAAACCAATAATGTAATAATTTTGGCCATTTTAGATGTAATAAAACCAATAACGTAATAATTTTGGCCATTTTAGATGTAATAAAGCCAATAACGTAATAATAAATCCAACATTGTAATAAAACCAATAATGTAATAAGGTTTTTGAGCCAATAACGTACATAATAGTCTGGGTTTTTTTACATTTGTAAATGAGTGTTCATCTTCTATGTTGTATTATGTTGGAGTTAAGTGCCGTTATAGAGCCAGTCCAGTTCTTTAAAGACAGTTTTAAATGAGAACTGAATCGTTTTCCGCGAGAAATATTTGAACAAAATTTTAATGAAGGTAAAAAAGTGGTAAATTCATCTGACAATCCAACATCCAACAGAGACGCTGACATGAAATGATGAATTTACACATCTAAGCAAGTAAACAATATTCTAAATAAAGATTTTGGACAACAAATATCTCTACAACCATAATTAAGGAGAGTGAGAGCTACATGGGACAACTGTGCCATCCACTAGACCTGTTTTTGATGAGCAAACTGCACAAAAACTGAAAAAAAACATCTCTTTTTTCCAAGAAATGCAGTCCTATTGATGTGTTGTTACATTATCAGCTGCAGTTTTTACAAGGATATTTTTAATGCTCGGCCATTAACATGTTAATTTATCACATTATCAACATAATGTTATTATGTTATTGGTTGCTGCAGGGTCCTAAAGAGCAGCAATGCACAGTGAGAGAGAAAATAATGTGTTTTTGAACCAAAAAGCATGTAAACATACTCTAGTAGACACCAAAATACAATTATCAACCTGTTAATGTGCACAATAAGAGCTTTTTATCTGTAGAAAGCATGGAGTTAGTGTCTTTCATGTGACTGTTGTATTATTTTACTATTATAGTGCTTCAGACAAAAGGTATTGGTTGTTTATTTGTTGTTAATGTTGCTTAAATTTCTTTTTTACATTATGTTTGGTTCCAGATGAAGAATTTTTATAGCTTAAAGGTTCGAGTTTGTTCAGAAAAGTGCTTCTACAATTATATACTTGTACTAATTGGCTGTAACCAAACTGGATCACGACCTTTATTCTAAATATCTATAATGTTCTTGAACATATGGTTCCTTTATTGTCACTGAAGCCTCAAAAGAGTCCATTTCACTTCAGTGTTTTGCAGTATTCCTCTAAGCTCAGTGGATAGTTTCCTGGTGTTTGTGTTCCCTTGAGAGTTTATCCAAAAGCCGATCTCTTTCCAAGTTTAATTCTTATGAAATTGCACTGGAGGGGAAGTCGGGGAAGAAGGCCAGTTGGCGATTTGTAGGTGAAAGGATCCCAACCGCTGCTTCTCACCCGATTCCTCACCTCGGTTATTTCAACCCTTCCAGCTTCAGCGTTCGCATAAGAGGAAAAACAACACCGCTAAAGCCGCAACAAAGGCGCGATACGTTTGACGCTTTCTGTGTCGTAGCGCAGCCACAAGGTAGTCGCTCTTATCTTGAAGTTTTACAGCTGTGGAAACTTTAAGGGGAAGTGTTGTGGGTTCATGTCAGGGGATGGGGGCCTCAAGGAGGAAATACCTCAGCCTGCTCGCAATGCTCTCCCGAAGAAATGGCATTCTCCCCTCTTAAAAGCAGTACCACGGCTGAAGGAAGCACTTTATAGCTTTATAGCAAGCTAACTAGCTTAAGTAGAGCGCTGTGGGTTGAGAAGGGAGCGTCGGTGGGGAGAGACGAACATAAAGATGGTCGGTTTGTTATCACGGGTGACGTCACGCTTCAGAGGGAGAACATCTGGGCCTGAGCAGAGACAACAAACGTATCATCTCTGCTCTCTGCATGCGACCGAGCCTCCTAATCCTCCTGCTTTGAGGTCTTTCTCCTCCCCTATATCACACGGCATGCCCGGTATCTGTTTCCTAAAGGCTGCTGAGATCCTCTTTCAGGCCGTCATGTGGGCCGCCTGTGACTGCCCTAGTTTGCCAGGCTTTTCGGTGATGTCAGGGTCCCCAGCGCTGGATGCAGGGCCGAGGAAAAGTCTCGCTCAGTACCAGGCTTTACTGCCGGTAACCCCCTTCTCTGCTTCTTGGCCCGACGGGTTCGGGGTTTTCCTCCCAACTGCCCCCGACAGCTGACCATGTCCTCACGGTGAAGAGCTTGGATCATTCAGCTGACAGAGGGGCAGGAGGGGAGGTTCAATCACACACTCACAGTGAGGTGTGACTAATGGAAACCGAGTCCAGGAGTTAGTCATGGCCATCAGCGGCGCTTCAGTACACTGGACGGATTTAGTTGCACTGGACCAGCTGTGCATTACCAGTGTGTGCAACTTGAACGTTAATGAAATCATGTTTGAACCTTTGCAAACACTTAAACCTCTCCATCAGACAGAAATCATTGTGTTTTTGTGAGCTGCTTAAGAGACGTGAAGACATTAGATACGTGGCAGGTAGGAGCTAATACGTGAAGCTTCATCCTGCTGGTTTTCAGACATTATTGTAGGTTTTGGATTTTGTTTGGTTGTTTATTTTGCTTACTTGCCTTTTATGATACTGTGGCATGTCTGAAATACGTCAAATGAATAAAAAAGTATGCCAAAGTGCGCCAAAAAATGCAGATTTTTCAGGCCTTGGTTTGTAGAAATAAAAAATATTGCTGTAATGCCTGGGGTTCAATAGGGATTAGGGCTGCTGCTAACAGTTATTTTCATTATCTGTAGATTATTTTTCCAATTAACTGATTGGTTGTTTGGTCTCTAAAATGTGATTTGGGATTCTGATTCACTGTGCATGTCATTTCTATCTAAACATGTTTTTTAATGTGATGAAATATTAAACTGTAGGTTATTTCGTTAGCTAAAAAAATACTTAAACAAAAAATGCTAACATGCTAGCATTAGCCTGCTATCACGTTTACACTGTTTACTATCTTAGTTTGATGTGCTGTCAAGCTAACTATTGCTAATTAGTCAAACAAACAAACAAAACAACTAAAGAAAAACAGTATTTTAGGCAAACAAACATTTTAACCAGTTAGGACTGAAGCTATTGATGATTTTCTCATAAAATTGGTCTGTAAAATATCACAAAATGGTGCAAAATGCCCAGTATGATGCCCTCAAATGCCTTATTTTCTCCACTACCCAAAAATATTTAGTTTGCCATCACAGAGGACGACAGAACCTCAAAATACTCAGTGTTCAAAAGCCGCTGTGTAATCGGTTTAAAACATGTGATGGAGTGTTACTACATGAGCTGCCATCACAAGGGTGACCGTCATGAATTTGCAAAACCCTTGACGTGACCGTTTAAACCAGCTGCTACATGACATAGGTCCTAAATTGCAGCCACGACGTTTTGCTAATTGAATTGTTCCAACTTGAAATCAATAAATCGTTCAGCCCTAATAGAGGAGAAGAGATATCCCAGGAAGTATTTTACCTTAAGAAGCTGCAGCTGGAGGATTTTGACAGTCTATTTCTTTAAAAAATGCTCTACCACTGCAGGGTTTCCCCCAGAAAACTTGCTAAGCCCGGTGGTGGAGAAGCCCACCGGCCGCCCACCGTGTTTTTGTTAAAAGTTGACAGGAATTTTGAAATTATGACTATTATGTGTTATTATAAGCCATTTATGAACAATCCCTAAACGTAGAGTCTTACAAAAAGGCACAATCTTGAAATACGATTTTAACAAACACAAAAAATACAATTAAAATAAATAATATCAGTTGTTTTCACTTAAGTTACATCCTAGTGAATCTTAAAACAAGCCGTTGCTGGTCACATTTAAAAGTAAAATAAATCAACATAAATTAAAAAAGTGCAAACATGGTCAAGGGGTAAAACCAGGGAACTCAGCGGCTGAACAGGTCTGCTGTGCTGTGTGACCTCTACTACTTTTTGCTGCACATGGTTCAGGTTGGATCAGTGCATCAATCTGTCTGGGTTTACCATACTGGGTCTGGTAGAGCCATCCGCTAAATTTAGGGTCAGCTATCCATTTTGGGTTAAATCCGCTAGTTGGATGTTTACCATCGTGGCTCACAGAAGGCTGCTCCAACGACGTGCTAACATCCGTGCTAACTCCACTGGCTCTGCCTCATCATGGAGCCGCGGCTCGGTCGGCTCGCCGGGGATGAACTCCCCTTGGCCTGAAGGTGAACCAGCGGCTCACGGTCTCCTCCAGTGCTCCTCCGACTTTGGAAAAAGTTCACGTATCGACTGTAAAATGTCGCCATTGCGCTTTCAACCGTATCACCAGATGCGGTTAAAAGCTCTGTATACCGTCTGTGCTGTCACTGTTTTGGTGCATAAAGAAACCTATTTAAAATAAATAAACAAGTGACGCTTAGCCTGGCGGGGGGGGGGGGCAGAAATTGTCCTTGATAAGCGAAATCCTCTCAAATCTGTTTACAAGCAACCTTTAACCAACCTTACTCTGCAAAAAGTCATAAATAAGTTGATATTTAAGACGTGGTGGCCGTCACAAAGGATGAAACTAGAATGACTGACTCTCACTTGTATCCTGGATGTTGATAATCGCACATATGTCTTAGCTAAGTAGCTCCCTAGATGTTTGGACACTGCTCCTCTCTAATAGAAACCTAAAAGAGATTCATCAGACCCACAACCCGAGCAAATCCATGTATTTTACAAACTGGAGATCGACCTGAATTTCAGATCTTATCAATAACTGATTAAAAGCACCCAAAGGAAATAAACAAACAACAGTTTCTGATCGGAGAACCCAGTCTCTCATACAGTCAGGGACCCTTTGTGATGTTCAGGAGCCCCCTCATTTGTCCAGGAAGTTTGTATGCTGGGCACAAAGCCCCTCTAAAACAAATCATTCCATCCAGAGCCACTCAGGAGAATAATGCACTCAATAGCGCGGCACTTCCGTGGCTGGCATAGTCATGGGAGGCAACAAAAGCCCCAGGGTGGTGATTTAGTGAGAACCTGATACTGGAGCATATGGCCTCGGTCCGCCCCAGAGCAGGCAGACATGAAGCTGTTCGGCAGGATGGCCCCAAACTGACTTTTCTTAACTTTGCAAAAGTCGCCTCCATGTTAGAGACGTAATGCTGGATGCCAGGGTCAGATAAATAGTTTCTGGTGACGAGAGTGAGGATGTGCATACTTCCGTAAAGTCTACTGCACGAGTTTTAGAGGTATTACGGTACACGAATCACGATTTTGAGGTCACGGCTCAGTTCGTTTTCAGTCCAGCAAAAACAGGAAATATGCAGCTTTAACTGCTTCTTTTTTTTATTATTATTATTAAGCGCTAGTTCACTGAACAGACTGCGGCTGTGTGTTTCGTGGAAAACATCTGGAACTGGCTCCTGATAAAATGTCAGATTTGCTTAATAAATAAAACAAATGTTATTTCAGATAAATAACAAATGAAAAGGTGCAGCATTTAGAACATTGACTGGGCTCAAACTGTTCACATTAGCAGCTTTCAGCCTCACAGATTTTCTCTCAAATATAAAAAAATGCACGGGTCGTTCCGCCTCAGTTTACTAAATTTTTTAAAAAGTTCACGCCTGACTCATCTCATATTTTTTCAGTGCATGTGTGTTCTGTTCAGTAAAACGCGTAAGATGTTTTTTTTTTAGTTGAAAATTCTTAAAAAAGGTTGGGTCATGTTGATTTTTGCATCCTTTTCTTCGCGCCAATCTGTGGAGCAGTGTTTGAAATGCCCTAACTTGATAACTAAAGTAGCTGGAGTCCTGAAATTTTGTCGTCTCACTGGTATGACGTCAACATCGGGTAGCCCCAGACGTCCACCAGTCAGCCATGAGAGCGTCTGCAGATGCATTGGACAAGCTGTGGACGTCTGTAGTGTTATGTCGTGTTTATGAAGTGTTGCTATGACTTGCACTAGAAAGGGAACTTCATAGCAGGCCTCGATGTGTTTTTAGAGTATTGCTGCACATCCGTCGTTTTAAAAACACTCGTCGACGCGTCTCAAATGTTAGCAAACGGCCGATTAAATGCAACATGGAGCTTTTTCATGCATCACTCATGTTCAGACTTTAGTGATGCCGTCTTAAGTGAGCGAGCAGGTTCGAAATATAGCAAGCTACGTCGCTCAAACTCACGTTAAACCTTTTCCTCTGCAGGGATTCAAACATTTACATTAGTCCCTCCAGGATTTCAGGGGTGTTTTTCAAGATTGTTGCTCCTAAAATGCCCGAATTTGCGGCTTTTCTAAAAAATTGCGATGTAAGTTTTGATGTTTTGAGCGTATTTGTTGCGATGAAATTGCAGGAGACGGTAAAAAATTGCTAAAAAGTTGCATTTTTTTCTTTGTTTTGTAGAATTAATGATAAATTTTAAAAGCTTAAAAAGGTAATTTCACATCCTGGCACACGCGTGTTCACACACACACGTTCACAGCTCGTCACGTCAGTTAATGAATCTAACTGACCTTCATTGTTTCAGTGCTGCCACAGATCTGGATGCAACAGCTTCATCACGGTGGTTTGTCTGGTCTGTGGTCCGCTGGTTTCACCCATTCTCCTGATATGTTTACGGTAGAAAAGTGTTTGTCAGTGGATGGTTTTGGTTTGTGTTCCACCTCAATATTCCACGGGGTGAAAACAGTTTAGCTCCGCTTTGGTGAAGAACATCAGGGAATTGTTTTGCAGTAGTTTTTGTTGCATCTGTATCTTCAAACCATAAACAAGTGAATTCGGTGACGTACGTGCATTACTGGGGACTGCTGTGATTGGTGGAACTCACGGGAGGCGGGACAAAGTTGCGGAAAAGTCACGGTGATTGGACAAAATTGCAAGGTCGCGCAGAATTCATGGAGATTGGTTGAATTTGCGTTAATTGGAGGGACTGGTTTACATGCTTCTAGATGTTTTGTAGTTGGATTTTTAAGGTGATTAACCTTTCAAAAAACAATGTCGTCGTACAGCTTTCGCCTGATCCACCTCTTTCTTTCCAGTGTCGCGGTTAATTGAGAAGCCGTAGCGTTACCAATCAGCAAACTTAAATGATAGTGGACATTATAGTGGAAGAACCAAAAGGGCCACACCAAAGATTTGCAGTACAAATATGTCGATCGTTACACTCCAATGAGTTTTACTACAATTTTCTATCCCGTACAAGTGTCTGATACTGGACAGAACCTGTGCTGTTGTTGTTGCGGGTTGCCATTTGTCCCCGACGCTCACATGCGTAGAGTTTTGTTGCCTACTGTAACCAAAAACAAGATGTTTGCGGATGGAGATGGGTCGGAGACAAGAGACGAGCAGATTGTTGGTTCGCTCCAGTCGCAGGAATAATCAGTGCAGCTCATCTGATATTGCTTGTGTGAGTCGTGCACCTCTCAGTTAACATGACGAGCGCAGCAACTCACTGGGGGTTAATTTAGCCATTTGAAGCCCTCCTGTTTGTTCAGTGCTCCGTTTTCCAGCGAAGGTTAGCTGTTCTTTTGTATCTTGTCTGCTCTGTTCAGCCTCTTGGCCCTTCGCCCGAGCAAATGGATTTTGCCTTATAAAATCGGTCATCCGGTCCTTGCAGCCCCCACATCTTCTTACCTCCATTCCAGCTCGAAGTTTGTTTTGTTTTACTACATCTGCATCCTACGTCTTTCAGCACAAAAACCTCGGGATTTGCACAAGATGGCAAACAGCAGGGCCATAAAACGCTCTCTGCATCACGTAACCCTTCACCAGCGACTGCATCCTGCTGCTTTTCAAAGCGTCTCCCTCACAAGACTGTGTCATATGACTCAGTTTTCTGCCCCAAGTTCACTCCCACCCCCGTCCCCAAGCCTCTGAATGGCTTTGTACTCGACTGTCTCGTTACGGGAAATCAATTTAAGCCGGGCCTTGCAGTTTGGAGTGACCATCGAGCTCACCTTAGCAAACAGGCCGGGCCAAGGCTAATCAATGAGCAGCGTCCAGCAGGTGTAAACAGCTCCAGCTCCAGTGCTTGGATTTCTCTTTTCTGCTGCTGCATACATCATAGGCCTTTTTTTGCCCTGCATAAAGACGTTTCGAGTTATTATTGCATCATATAATCCCCTGGTATGTTTCTGTTCCTGTATTTATTTGTTGTCCGAATCATTTTCGACATCATCCGCGCATCTTTACGCATCTCAGCAGCATCAGCATAATGTTTTATAGGCTGCTTGTTCCGTCTCATCAGCAGAACTTTTTTTTATCATTTATTTATACGCAGCCAAGCCTCACCTTGTGATTGCTGTGCGGTTGCTAATCTGAGACGTGGGTGACTTTTGACGCCGCTGATCCCAAGATGTTTTCGAAATGAGGCAAAAGAACTGGATGAGGAGAAGCAGAGTCGAAGTGTTCGGTCGCTTTGTGGCAGTTTTCCGTTTGCGCTGCTGAATGCCGTGCCCTGCTTCATTATCAGCTGCAGCTTGCTCTTTGTCTCATTAGCTGCCCGTTCTGTGCTGCAGGAAGGCATCAGCTCCCTCTTTCTAATCTGATAATGTCTGCTACAGTAGCTCCCACTGTTGTGACCACATGCAAGCAAGCCCTGCTCCAGTCTGCTTGTGTTTGCTTTGCCTGACTTTCGGGTCCGCTTCACTCTGTTTACCGTCCTCGTGGGGACGCACGGGTGTTGGTTGCTCTCGGGTCTTTTATGCTGCGCTGTCCTCACAGCAACACGACTTCTGGGATCCGTTCAGACGTAGCGTTGATGGACTGTTTAATGAAAACCGTTGTGCTGAGCGGTCACTTCGGCTGCCCTCCCTGTTGGCTCGCTACGTCCCGATCCAGGCTGTTTTTCAGCTGTCCTAAGGTAACTTTCCGAGCAACAAGCGCGCCATTGTGGAGCTTTCATTCTCCTCTCCGGTCGAAAGGACTTTGATGCCCACCACTCGGTGACTCGGTGAACCCCCTCTAATGAGACCAGGGACTGTCCCATCACAGCGCTGCGCTCATTCAACCAGACACACACAACTCAGCGGCACTAAACATCTTTGTCCCTGTTGACACCTAAACTAAAACAAACAGAAACATCCTCTCACCAAGCGCAGCTTCAGCTTCATATCTCACTCTTGTTGTATTTTATAAGTCAAATGACTTAATTTAGCCCAGGATTAGACCCAGTTGGACTCGGGCCAGCGCAGGCCAAATGAGCTTAGCCTACTTGCTCGTGAAATGAGCCCAGTTTGCCGCTGTTCAAATACCACCTTTTTACAAATCCCCACTTTATCTGATTGACACTTGATTTCCACGGCATTGTTCAAAAGATAGCAAGCATGGCTGGAACTAATGGCTGTTTTTCTGCAATTAATCCACCATTATTCTCCTCCAAACCATCGAATTGATCATTTCATTTGTGAGTTTTGAGGTTTATGAATACATGTAGCTGCTGCAAGGAGGAAAGATATTAAAAAGCTCTCCTTGCTAACTTTCTGGTGGTGCATCTCGCAGAACAGAGCATCCAGGTGCTTGTGCGTTGTGCTGCTGTGATATGAAAGTTTGCACAGTGCACCAACCACCTTTTTTTGTTTTTTAATAATTTGAAGTGCTCATCTAGATGTAAAACATAATCCCCGTGCCTGTACAGATGTGCCCTGGACACTTTAATAAATGACTACCTCATATAGTGTCACCATGAAGTAGGTATTCAAATAAAGGTTCTAGGGAGCATCTGTGCTAGTGTGTGGAGTGTATTTCTGTCCAGCACCTAGAATTTACCACATGGATGTACTTGCTTTTTATTTTTTTGTTTTGCAATATTTTGAAACACTACCACACTTTTGAAATTTAGGGTCTTAGGAAACTAGGGGTTTAGCGGTACACGACAATAGCGGTACAGCAAGACGCAGCCTCTCTGAGTCTCCGTTTCAACTTGTGTCCATAGTGTGGATTTCTAACTATCTACCAGTCTTTGAATCGTGTTGATCGGCCAAGTAAAACCAGAGTTATGACAAATAATAAACACCATACTTTTCTCACGTTTGGAGCTCCTTACAGCTTTGGTCTGGTCCACTTGTTTTACTCCTTTTTCATCCTTTACCAGGAAACCCAAGTGATCCCAGACGGGTGGTTTTAACCACGGCGGAGCGTCTTCTAGCTGTTAGCATTAGCCATCCCATTAGCATTAGCCATACGTCACAGAAACAGGACAATAAACGGTCCGTCACATCCTGTGTTCCACTGGAAACTCCTACTTGTTTTTAGTTCCTCAATACTGTGAAACTGTGAGACGGAGAAGGTCCAACACAACTGAGGGAACTACGAGGTTCACAAATAAAACAATTCTGTACATTGGACATTCTTAATAGGCTTAGAATTTTTGTAAACCTCTGTACCGAACTGAAAGTGCCTGTACCATATGGTTTGGTATGTTTCAGTGTATTACTTTTATTATATAAATGGTAAATGGTCTTCACTTATATAGCACTTTTCTCTACCTTAGTGGTTCCAAAGCTCTTTACAATGTGTTTCTTATTCATACATTCACACTCCAATGGCGACAGAGCTGCCATGCAAGGCGCTAATCTGCCATTGGGAGCAACTTGGGGTTCAGCGTCTTGCCCAAGGACACTTCGGCATGTGGAGGGGATCGAACCGCCAACCTTGCGATCAGCGGACAACCCGCTCTACCACCTGAGCCACAGCCGCCTCGTATTACTATTCGGTGGACTTCAGTGTGTTACTCCCCTATTGGAAAATTTAACACACTAATTTCTAGCCACCATCTTGCAAAGTTGCAGCACTGAGAGTCTTCAGAAGGTCCAAAAACATGATCGCAAACACTTTGAAACCACTGCTGAACAACGGACCGAATGCAGTCTTGCACTACTATAATATTTGCACATGTTGTCCTTTTGTTGACGCTTTTTTCACACTGTGCCTTTCTTGCACTGTTCTTTGTATATTCAATACCATCCACCTCAGTATGTCTGAGCAGAGCTTAACTTTGCAGCACTCTAAGTATTGCACATCCTGTTTTTGCACACCTTTTTCTGCACTTAACCTTTTTTACACAGTTTTTGCATGTTAATATTTGTCATCTCAGAACGTGTGAGTGGATGCAACTGATGAATGTGCCTGAACGAGTGGGTTCCAAGGAAGAGACGCCACAAAATAAGAATTTCATTGCACTGATAACTTTTTTTTTTTTTATCGCTGCGCTTGACAGTGAAGCCCTTGAATCCTTTATATCCCGAGTGCAGCTGACCAATGACTGCAGCCAAGAATGACTGATGTCACAATGCGGCAGAAACGTAGTGACACAGCAGAAAATAGATGAGTTGCAGTGCATTGAAGCGTTCAGAAGTAACGCGCCGGTTTAAAATATTGCATTTTTTTTAACTTTACATTTGAAGAATTAGCACCACTTTCACATTGACAGTCCAATCTGTCATCCATTTTTTTCCCCTATTGAGCTGCACGAACAGTCTGGCTTAATAAGATGTTGGAGGGAGTAATTGGTTTGTCATGGGTGATTAGACTTTCCATGTACAGGTGCCACGGATGTCAAGTTTAAAACGTCTTTGCAGTTGTTATCTTGTAGGAGCATGAGCTTTTATTTTTAATACAAGGCCCCTCAATTAGAAGTTTTTTCCCTATATATGATGCCGTCATAACTGTTAACCGCTTTCAACGTTTTTAATAAGACTTAAATGTGCTGATGACTTGCGATGTTGTCGTGTGTTTCCAGGAGGCTTCTCAGTGGTGTTCCTGGCTCGTACGCACAGCGGCGTCCGCTGTGCCCTCAAAAGGATGTACGTCAACAACGTCCCGGACCTGAATGTCTACAAGAGAGAGATCACTATCATGGTGAGCGCTTTATCGCAGTGTTGGTTTCTGTAGCTGGAGATATCATCTTTGAACTCAGCTAAAGTCTTCCTGCTTGTTTGTATTACTAGAGCTCCATATTTTATAGACAGTCATTACACGCAAGGCTTTATTACTACCTGTACTTAGTGTGTAGAATGGTCTGACTGCACCTCGTTATTATTCTGTTATCGGGGACAAAAAGCCCTGGCGTGTATTTATTTCTTTAAATCAATCACAATCGTCTTAGGTAGCGGTAAGAACATCAAGCTTGTTGTTAACTAGGAATACTAATGAGGGCATCTCATCTTTATTGCTCGACCTTCATATTTTACATAAAGTCATGACACACAGTTGCGTTTTCAATTACATAAACATCAATCAGGCTATATAGGGAATTCAGATGTATTACTACCTGTGCTTTATCAGCACTGGGTAGAATGGTCTGACTGCACCTCACTATCACTTTGCTGTAGAGGGGAAAAACAAAGCTCATGTGTGTTGTTTTTCTTCACAATCAATCAAATTTGTTTTGGGCGAGGCTAAGAACGACATATACCGACATTGTTTACTTCAAACAGTGACGAGAGGAATTGTTGTGGTACTTTTGCGTACAAAGAGGCGAGTGCTGCCATTAACACTGATAAGTTACGAAAGAAAATGCTTGTCTTTATTGCTAGAGCCTCTTATTTCATATATTGCCGTGACACACAGTTGTTTTTTAAATTCCAATAACGTCAATCAGACTACAAGGAATTAAATTATAGTGTTACCAATGCTTATTTAGTCTTGCAGTGGTAATGTAGCACTATGTAGAATGGTCTGACTGCACCTCATTACCATTCTGCTATAGAGGAGAGAAAATCTAAACTCTGGCATGCTTGTATTTCTTTAAACAAATCACACTAGTCTTAAGACATGCTAAGAACAGCACGTACTGATATTGTTCACTAAAAATAGTGACAAGGGAATATGCTTTGATGGAACATTTGTACGCAAGGAGGCGAGCGCTGCTGTTAACATTGATAACTTACAATGAAAATGCTTGTCTTTATTGCTAGAGCATCATATTTTACATATAGCCATGATACACAGTTGATTTATAAATTCCAATAACGTCAATCAGGCTACAAGAAATTAAATTATAGTGTTACCAATGCTTATTTAGTCTTACAGTGCTAATGTAGCACTATGTAGAATGGTCTGACTGCACCTCATTATTTTGCTATAGAGGAGAGAAAATCTAAACTCTGTAAACTCTGGCATGCTTGTATTTCTTTAAAATAAATCACACTAGTCTTAAGACATGCTAAGAACAGCACGTACTGATATTGTTCACTAAAAATAGTGACAAGGGAATATGATTTGGTGGAACATTTGTACGCAAGGAGGCGAGCGCTGCAGTTAACATTGATAACTTACGAAGAAAATGCTTGTCTTTATTGCTAGAGCTTCATATTTTGAATGTAGCGATGACACAGTTGTTTTTTAAAATTCCAATAACGTCAATCAGGCTACAGGAAATTAAAATATAGCATTGCTAATGCTTATTTAGTCCTGCAATGCTAATATAGCACTGTGTAGAATGGTCTGACTGCACCTCATTATTATTTTGCTATAGAGGGGAGAAAATCAAACCTCTAGTGTGCTTGTATTTATTTAAACCAATCATAATAGTCTTAGCAGAAGCTAAGAATGATGTTGTTGCACGCAAAGAGAAAAACAATGCTATTAATTTGGATAATTTACTGAAAAAAGTGCTCGTCTTCATTGCTAGAGCTTAATACTTTACATGTAGTCATGACACAGTTGCTTTTTTCAATTACATGAACATCAGTTAGGCTATAGGAAGTTAAGATATATCACCACTTGTGCTTAATCTGCACTGGGTAGAATGGTCTGACTGCACCTCATTATCATTTTGTAAAGCTCTGTTGTGTTCATATATCCTTAAATCAATCGCAGCCATCTTCGGCTAAGGACAGCATTCACTGACATTTACTCAAAGCAGTGACGGGGGGAACTGTTTTGATGGAACACTGTCATTTGAGATGCGTTACTGCGTGATCTAAACCTTTCAAAACTTGAATTTTTGTTATGGTAGGTTGCTGTAGCGAAGTTTAACAGATAACGGAAGCAGAGGTTAAAACTGTGTGAAATTAGCAGCCAGCTTATTCCCGCAATCTCCATGCAGAGTGTCAGACTAGTGCCTAATTGACCTTTGCTGAACATGAAATGTACCCGTGTTGTGAACTGAACACAGCTCATCAGAGGTGAACAAAGCTAATCTCCACGTTCTGTTGCAAGGCCAAACTAATTCTTGATGTTAGCCGCAGCCCCCCCCCTCTAATCCTTCCCTGCCTCTGAAACAGATTCCTCTCGCTTAATTTGCTCGCGATCTGAAACTTTCATGAGGGCGTTCTCAGCATTCAGGTGTTTAATTTAAGCACATAATTCCTGTTTCGAATGGGACACGAGTAAAGCGAGGTGCATGTAAACGGCTTTCATCTTCCTGCCCGTCCTGTTATCCGGCATTTCCAGTCTGGCGAGAGCGAACGGCTTTTGGCTGCGCGTTGGGTGACATTGTAATAACGCACCTGGTCCATTGACAAATACTTTTGATCCATCGCACAGAGCTGGCACTGGCGTGGCTACGGCGGGTAATTCAAGGTGTTTTATGTCATTCAAAGTTAAATATTCTCAATTATTCCGCAGACAAGCGCGACTCGGGTGGCAGCAGATGTCTCGTCTTGAACGTTTGACCCCGGTATGTCAGCGAACAGCTCACTCAGAGCTGTTTAGCCAGCTTTGTGTGCGCGTTCGCCGCCTCATCATCTGGAACAATGTGTAATTCTCACCCACACACACACACACACACACACAGCGCTGACCTTAAACACTGACACAGTTCCCGCCTGTCGGGACGTTGCCTTAGGTGCGTCGGTTTCCACAACACACAGCGGCCTCTCTTCTCACGCTGGCTGGCATGTAGCAGCCAACAAACAAGCGCCGCGATGCTTTAATCCGCCAAACAAATCAAGTTAAGAAAGATTAGCAGAGTTAAGAGATCAGCGTGGTGTAAGAACATCAAAGAATGCATAAAAAACACACACAGTAGCTTGGCCGCGAAGGCGAGGCCGGGCTGAAATCAGCTGGGGGTTGAACCTTTTTCGGATAAGCTCTCAGTGGGTGCAGTCTGTATTTTTTTCCTGTGGTCGGTTATAGTCTTGAATGTGTTTCTTTCAGATTTAAAAACAGCAGGTGTGAAAATTTTAACAGGAACTAGACAGTCAGTTTTTATCTTTTCTATCCTTTGAGGTTGTATGTCTTGAATGTCGTTGGGTTTTTTAGTTCCTCAATTAGATGTAATTGACCTACGTAACACGAAGAACTTGTCTGGCCTCTAAATTCCCAACCTTTTCTGCATTTTTACTCACTATAAGCTCGTTTTCACTGCTGTACAAAGCCCTACACGCCTACGGAAACAGCAGAACCACGCCTGAAAGGAGAGAGAACCTAAGTATACAAAATCCTTATTTAATAAATCATTAAAAGGGGAAAAGCTGAATTTCTTTAACTGTTTTAAATTGAAAGTGCCCACAGGTGTTATTTAATACAGAAAAAGTACCTGCTATAGATACTTTACTACCAAAACTTTTAATTTCTTCTGATATTTGTCTCTTATTAGCGCCGTGTAAACACTGCCTGCAGTTCAGCCGAAAAATTGCTCAATTTTTTTGTCATGTGACCGTTAGTCGCAACTGAGTCCCTAACGGCTTCATGGTTGCGCCGAGGAGGGCAGAATTTTTTGGTTTTGGCAGAATCTGATCAGTGCGAATTGTTTAGAACCTTTATTTTTCTTTGACATTGGAGCCAGGACCGTTTATACCCACGCTCAGACATGTTTTCAAAAAACGCCCGGTTCCGATAAGACCCGTCGAGTTTGTCCTGAATAGAGCTGTCCCCCCAAATATTAATTAACTCTGAAACTTCGCTTTCCCTCCATTGACTGGACTCCACATTATCGTCCGCCATGGTTGTTGTTTTTGTTCCTGCCCCCACCTACTTGAACACAGAATAGAGACGTTTGTCGTGTATCAGTGACGTGTAGGTTGGAAAAATGTGACCTGGCTGTTCAGACAGAAGTCGCATGGCAAAAGATCAGATACGTATCGGATTTAGGACCACATACGCAAGTGGCCTGGGTCACATTTGAAACTGAAAAGCACTCAGAGAGCGCATACTTCCGCCAAGGAGCTTCAGTCCACCCCCAACACAATCTCCCAATTCACGTATTTTCTATGGAATGTTACAGATACAAATGTAATTACAGACAGTTCAAATTTCCTACCGACAATGCGGCCTTCACCCCATCCGACCTAATGAACAGGCGCGGCCTCTAGCGCGGCAGCTCATAACAGCCTCCCAGCTTCTTAGACAAGCGGAGATAAGAATGCCGGCCCAACCGTGTGTATGTCGCTCAGGAAGGAAAGAGAACTCCGTCATTGTCTCTGTTTGTCGCGTGGAGACCCAAAATGTCATGTGGTCAGAGGGGGTTACCCCAAAAACAAGAGTGCCCTCTGGTGGCTTTTAGAGTAAACCGCATTTAATTGTTCACCCGGTTACACTTACATTAAAGAAAACTCCTGGATCCAGACGGTGATCCGGATCAGTCCCAAAATGTCATCATTGGTTCCTTGTCTCATTTCACACATTTCCTCAAAATTTCATCCGAATCTGTCCATGAGTTTTCAAGTTATTTTGCACACAAACAAACAAACAAACAAACCAACGCCGACCATCACATAACCTCCTTGGCGGAGGTAAAAATCAGATCTGTGTTGTTCAGACTGTCATGAAAAGATCAGATACAGGTCGCATGGGGTCACAAACCATCAGATCTGGATCACTTTAGCCTGCAGTCTGAACGCAGCCTAAACGGCACATCACACCTGATTAGTTTAAGAACCATCTGAAAGCTGAAAGTCCGACCATTCTCCCTGTTTTTACAGTTTCTGGCTCTAAAAAGTAACACGCCTTTCAAGCTCGCCAGCGGGTTTCGGGGGTTCACAGGGTTGATGCAGTTCACGATCGCTGCGCATACAGTCGAGCAGAGCGTCATTTAGGACTGCAGTTTTCAGGCTTCGCTTAAATTCGGGCGTCGAGCAGCAGAGTCACTGGAAAACACTAGACGTGCCCAAACATGAATCAATGAATCAGCACTTACTGAAAGGAGCCAGAAAGTGTTTGCCCAATCCTTTGTAATCACATCAAACGCAGCTTTGTGTTTTGTCGCTCTTTGTTTGTGTTGTAGGTGTTCTTAACGGTTAAATTGTGGAGATACACAGCTTTCATATTCTTTTGATCAAGGTCTTTGAATAGTTCTTTGTTTCTTTTTTATCCCACCTGCAGAAAGAGCTGTCGGGCCATAAGAACATCGTCAACTACCTGGACTCTACAATCAACGCGGTGTCGGACAGCGTATGGGAGGTCCTGATCCTCATGGAGTACTGTAAAGGTACGGCCTCGCTTTGTCAATGATAAACAAGTTCTGACAGGACCACCAGGTTTCACGCTTGCTCACAGCTCTACTTTATTACAGCTGTACTTCATGTCTATCAATTCTGGTTTCTATTTTTGGCTGTTCGAGACAGAAAGATTAGATTAAACCAAACCAGAGTAGAGGAATGATGATTTTTCCTCATGAAGTTCTGTCTTGCGTGTTTTATTTCTTGTCAGATTTTGTAGTAATAATAATGAAAGATCACATCGCTCAGAGGCTCGGTACGATTCCAGCATTTACCAGCTGTCTTGGGCAGTTTGTCTCTTATGCAACTCAGGGTGAATCAGTCACGTGTCAGCGGCTGTTTGACATACATTTCAGTTATTTTTTTAACACGCCTGATAGCTTAATGCTTCCCGCTGCCTCCGTCCTCTGTCTGACCTCCGTATTGATCACGGCAGCTCCGCGGCTCGGCGTGTTTTTTCGGGAGACAGTTTTGCCCTCATCGGACGAGTTTACATGCAAAACATTTCTCCGATTACTGGGAATGCTCGGCTCAGATCAGGCCTTTACGTGGCCGAACGTGTCGGTATTTGTTTTCCGGCGTGAACTGATCACCTGTGATGAATCCACAGACAGAGTTTGTATTCAGAATGTGTGAATCTAGATGTTTGATGGGATAATAGATCACAAACTCGCATAGTAATCTTATCCAGCACCTGTAAAAACTAGGAATGCACGATAATATGGGCGTCCGATAATTATCGGTTAATTTTGGCAATTATGACGTCATTCGGATAATCGGATAATAACAAAAAGGGCCGATAATAATAAAGACTTGGAATCTTGGTTTTTGCCGTTGGTCTGTGTGTTGTGGTTTGTGCTCATGCCTGGCTCCTCAACCCCTCCCCTCCCCCACGGTACTGTCGCATGTGTGTGATGTCATCAGACTGCACGGGCAGAGAAAAACAAGCATCATGGCGTGACACTGACCAGTGTGGACTTTCTTTACCGTGTCTGAAGAAGGGCTGGTCTGGAATATTGGAATATTGGTTGGTTGTGGTGGTATTGGGATAATAATTTTGATATTCAAATAGTCGTGCATGCTGCTGCCAGGTACCACTGAACGCTGCTGAGTGTTGCCGAGTGTTGCCGAGTGTTGCCGAGTGTTGCCGAGTGTTGCCGAGTGTTGCCGAGTGTTGCCGAGTGTTGCCGAGCGTTGCCGAGCGTTGCCGAGGCTGAAATACGCCCCTGGGCGCCGCCGAGTGTGGCCGAGTGCTGCCAGGTGCTGCCGAGGGTTGCCGAGGCTGAAGTATGCCCCTGGACGCCGCCTAGCGTGGCCGAGTGCTCCCGAGCGCTGCTGAGCGTCGCCAAGGCTCTGGTACGCCGCTGAGGCTCTAGAACGCCGCTGTAGTTGTAGAAGCGGATCTGGCAACTACGGTGCCTCGCTCCGGTGTTATCCCCCGCTCCCCCCTCACCCGGCCGACACCGCGGCACGAACCCAATCGGTTGACATCATCGGTTATCGGCTGCAAGAAGTATAAAATGATCGATTATCGGTATCGGTTGGAATTGGCATTATCGTACATCCTCAGTAAAAATAGTGGAATATTTCTCTTTTGATCACAGCGAGGTATACTTTGTGTTGCAGTGTAATAAAAACTATACTTTTAACTTATTTTGCTGTATTTTTAACTACTGTTTCAAGGTGTGAAGCAAGGAGTACAAAAACAACATAAATCTAGTGTTTGTATTACAGAAAAGAGCAATAAGACCTATGGGCATAGGCTGTTTATTAATTCAGTACTATTAAAATGTAGAGATTTAAGTTACAGACATTATTATCTATGATTTTAGTTCATTTTAATTCATCAGTATGCACAGACTGCCTTAAAGCAGACGTGTACTTCTATGGTTGGCATCAACGTGTGGAATCCTTCACAGAGTTATTTTAAGGGCTGTATAAATATTTTTCCCTTCAAGAAGTCGTATAAAAAGGAATAAGTAGGCTATACATCAGGTTGTCGGGGCAGGTGCTTTTCTAATTAAGGGTGACTTATTGCACACGGCTCTCGAATCTTGTTTTCTTATGTCGTTGTAAGTATTAATAGCTAACTAACTCTGGCAGGCTGCTTCTAATGTTTATGTTTTTAGTAAGGTTTCCTCCAGCTGTGCGTTACCACGAGTGGAATGGAACTGTAAAGCTGTCTTCCCTCCTCTGCCCTGCAGCCGGTCAGGTGGTGAAGCAGATGAACCAGCGGTTAAACGTGGGCTTCAGCGAGGCCGAGGTCCTCCACATCTTCTGCGACACCTGCGAGGCGGTGGCTCGCCTTCACCAATGCAAGACGCCTGTCATCCACAGAGACCTTAAGGTGAGGAGGGCCTTAGTCTCTTTACTCAGTCTCTCTCCTCTCTCCTCCATCAATCAGACATCTTAATCTATTTGTTTATTGCAACTAACAAGATTATTTTAATAAACAGAAATTACAGGTACAATGTCCAGGACCCCAAAGGGAAATCTTCAAGTTATTATATTTCAATTTAGAGCAAAAAAAGTACCAAATTCTTGCTATTTTAGAGGCTGGATTTGTAGATTTTCTCATGTATAAATTACTTAAACCATTCATTACTGTTGAACAATGTTCCTTTTCGTAACTGATTAGTAAAACAATCAATCTTTTAGGCGCTAACTCAGTCAGTCATGGCGCTTTCAAATGTGAGGAAAACCCTCTGGTCAGATCCTGAACATGTTCTAAGGTGAGAGGTGGTGGCTAATCCATGGTCACTGAAATGGAACCATCTAATTCAGTGGTTCTCAACCGGTCCAGCCTCAGGACCCACTATGTCTCTATTAATAACAGTCGTGACCCAAATTGTTGAAGTTTGCTGTTTCTGTTAACAAATTAAGATTTATTTGGGTGTAGCCTCAACGCATTTTGATACAGCTTTGGAAAATTCCGGCTTGTTTTTTGCTAATTTTGGTATATTTGGACGTTTTTGCCAAGTTTTGGGCATATTTTGGCCCATTTTGACAGATTCTGAGCACATTTTGGTTCATTTTTGGGACGTTTTAGCATAAATTTCTCCAGTAAGCTGGCAGAGCCAAATCTAGAGGTTAATAGTGGACAACTACTGGTGTCACCACCCCTAAATATCCTGCTACTGAAAGCAAACTATGTCATAAGAAACACGTCTTTTAAAATAAATGACTTTACACCACTACTTTTTTGGGGAAGCATGCTTCTGCGACCCTCTAAAAATGGCTTCGCGACCCACTTTTGGGTCCCGACCCACCAGTTGAGAACCACCGATCTAATTCCTTCGGTCAGTGGTCTTAACATTGAGCATGCCTGAAAAGGAAAAAAAATGATCTTGTGACCTCGAATAGAGTCGGTATCTTTAAAACATTAAAGTATCTCACTTAGTAGGAACGTTACTGATAATCAACTGATCGATTAATTGCCGTTAATAACCGATTAAAAATGTATTAACCGATAAAGAAGATGAGGGGCATGCATGTCATAAAATGTTTTGTACTTGGCTTGTTTGTGTTTGATACTGCAGAGACCAGTCACTCAGACGACATGCCGTTCTGTTTTGGCGTGCAGAGAGCATTGTCGGGGTTTAGCTAGCAATGGGCACCATGACAAAGCCTTCTGGGACGCTCAATGACTTCAGGCCACGGCTCACGTTCTAAAAAGAAGCCCGAGTTTGCCAGACAGCGTTGCTTTTACCGAGTGGCTACTCATGCTTAGCTAGGCCGATCTGTCGTACTTAACGGTCTAGGTGCACCTTGGTATCGGACTTGTTGTGGGTGGAGCTAAGGGAACGACGCAGCTTCGGGAAACGTTTTGTTGGAACATTTGCAACGAGCACTGAGACGAGCTCTATTATTAAAATGGGTTATCCACCAAAAACACCAGCGGGGCCGCCTTAGTGCATCATACAAGTTTCAGTGCGGTAGATCGCTAGCCTGGAGGTGGTTGTTGTTCTGCCCCATAGTGAGGTGGATTTCAAAAACAGTAACACTTAGATAGCAGAAAGAGAGGAGAAAGCCATCTGAAATGAACGATAGACCAGTGGTTCTCAACTGGTGGGTCGGGAAACCATTTTTAGAGGGTCGCAGAAGCGTGCCCCCCCAAAAAAGTAGTGGTATAAAGTCTTTTATTTTAAAGGACGTGTTTCTTATGACACAGTTTGCTTTCAATAGCAGGATATTTAGCGGTGGTGACACCAGTAGTTGCCCACTATTAACTCTAGATTTGTCTCTGCCAGCTTATTGGAGAAATTCATGCTAAAACAAGCCAAAAATGAACCAAAATGTGCTCAGAATCTGTCAAAATGTGCCAAAATATGCCCCAAAACTTGTCAAAATTTGATGATATTCAGTAACAGAGGGAGAGACTCTGGTGTTTCAATTAATATAGATGGTGTTGAAATCAATAGAGTAAGGGAAATCAAGTTTTTGGGTGTCATTCTGGATGAGAATTTGTGTTGGAAATCGCATATACAGTATACAAAGGTAAAAATGTCAAAAACAATAGCTCTGTCACATAAAGTAAAGGATTCAATGGACACTACTACATTGAAGTCTGGGGAAAAACCTGCAAAACGTAAACTAAGTCAATTTTCATTTTGCATAAAAGAGCCATAAGAATAATCAGAAAGAGATCCAACAAATCCTTTATTCCTTATAAAAAAAAATTGTTGAAATTTCGAGAATTAGTAGATTATAGTATTTTGCAAATTATGTTGAAAGCTCACAAAAAAACGTTGCCAATCAACCTTCAGAAAAGATTTGGGAAAAAGAGAAAGCAAGTGTAACTTAAAGATCACTTAAAGATTACAGAGATCTTTAAAAAAAAACAAGGTTCAGGACTAAACTGATGGAACGTTGTGTTTCTGTAAAAGGAATCGGTTTATGGAACAAGCTGAACAAAGAATCCAAAGAATCCAAGTCAAACATCACATTTAAAAGAATAATTAAAGCCAGTATGTTAAAGAAATATAAGGAAATACGTTAATTATGTTTGATTGTCATACCATCGTCATTTTTGTTGTTGTGATTGGTGCAAACTGAATTGTAACTGGGAACTAAAATGGTTTGTACCTGTCTGTGTCTGGCCGGCAGCTATTTTATTTTATTATATTACATATATAGATTTTTTTTAAATTTTTTTGTTGTTGTTTATGTTGTTTTTTTATAATACGTTCTTTGTAAATTGATTACTGGGGATAAAGGGGCAGATAAAATAAGACTGGTCTTCTTTCTGCTCCCTTTCATTCTAGATCAGAGAACATTTGTATTTATATTAAATTGTTTTTTATTTTATAAATGAATGAAATAAAGAATACAAACAAACAAACAAAGCGTCCAAATATACCAAAATAAGCAAATACTAAGCCATTTTTTCCCCAAGCTGTATCAAAAAGTGTTAGGACTGCATCCAAATAAACCTTAATTTGTTAACAGGAACAGTGAACTTCAAAAAGTTGGGTCGTGACTGTTATTAATAGAGACATAGTGGGTCCTGAGGCTGGACCAGTTGAGAACCACTGATTGGCAGCCATTTTTGCTGCGACGATCATCTTAAATATGGAGTAACGGCTGCTGTGCTTCATTCACGGCCATTGATTTATACCACTACTGATTCTTGGTTAAGAAAACTGTTTAAAATGTGCGTCCTCTATAAGCCACAACCCCATCAACAAACAAAAAAGACGTCTCAGTACTCCCTTTGTTTGACTCCCTTTGTTTGACATATTCTGAAATATTGCGCTCTGTCGAGAAACTACAGCAATGGATTCCCCAAACTGTCCACTGAATCAGAAGGAGGAACTTGTTGATTCACACTCTGACGGCTTTTTTCTTCACTTTATTGTCAGACGATGTTGACAAACTCAAGTGCTGTAAATGTGCGCCGTCAGCAGAAGAGAGAACGCCTCGGTTTCACTTCAGTGCTCATTCTAACTCCTCTGCTTCCTCTTGTGCTCCGCCGCTTCCTTTGCCAGCTTGTTCTCTCATTTCCGCTGCTTCCCCTCTGTTTGTTGCTCATCCAGCACCTTTTCCTCTTTTTCCTCCACCAAAATTAGACTCTGAGGCCCCAGAGGATGCTCCCGTCTTAAAAGTTCCCCTCTAACTTCCAGCTAACTTGATGTTTACAATGGGTTTTCAATTCACCGGGTGGCCAGGAGCCAGGTTTCCCCTCATTCTGCTGATGCTTAGAGGCCAGTGGTAATTTCCCACCCTGGTTGAATTCTCCTCAGTGCCCCATCAGTGGGCTGCTGTACTCCGTCCAGTTGGACAGGCCTCTAAACAGTGCAGTCCCTTCAGCTCCACAGGCCCGTCCTCTGTTCGCCGTCTATCTGTTCGGCCCACACGGCTTACATAACATCGCAGGGACACAAAAGACCATGGAGGCCCAGTCACGCATCGCCAGGGGAAGTGAGAGTGCAAAAAAAAGCCCCTTAACCCTGAGCTGTCAACAGATTGAGACACTCGGCGTCGCTTTCTCGAGCTCATTTTTCCCTCGGACGGTTTAAAATCTTCTTCTCCGGAGCCTCCTCCTCATCTTCTGTCTCCCACAAAAGCCTTGTATTTTTCACATCCATTGCCCTTGTTTTCCTCTCAGCCTCTCATATTTTCTACTTCGACCTGCTTTCATTTCCTTTTTTTTAAATATTTACTCAAACATTCTCCCTCTCTGCCATTACTCAGGCCTGCTACTCTTCTCTTTCATGCCCCCGAAGCACAAGTCGAGGCTTTAAACCTGCAGATGCTCAATGGGAGCATCGCTGTTTGTTGCCTCGTGCTGCTTCACCCACCGATTGCCATTCATTCCCGTTATGGTGCAGCTCTCTCTGTTTGCTCATCTGTCCTTTCGCAAACTCTTTTCAGAGTCGCAGCTGAGGTGATTTCGGTGGAACGGCGCGTCTCAGTCGTGACTTTTTCTAATTTGCACAGGCTGCAGATCGTCCATAAGGATGAAGCTCGTGTTCGGTTCTTTATATTCAACACTTGACGTTTGGTTTTTTGTCCCCAGCCTTTTTTTTAGGACAAGTTTGAGCTGGTTAATTCTGTAAAGTCACAAGGACAGTCGTGAGCGTCCAAGCGCAGTTAAAAATGTAAAATATTAAACCCCGCACCAGCACATCTGTATAAAAACAAACGGCAGTTGTGACACTGTCAAAACTAGGGGTTGATTAACAAGTGGAGCCAATATTCAGCTTTTTTTTCCCCCAGTTTTGGTTATTCTTTAAGCTGTTTTTCAGTGAAATTAACGAATTGAAAAACATACTGCTCTTTATCTGTCGTCCCCACAGCACTGTCTTACTGGCTAATAGCTTGTTAACGCTGAAGTTATACGTCTCTGTTAATCATAAAATATGTAAAATATAAGCAAAGACTGCCGGACTTTGTGTTGATCGAAATCTTGACACCAACATGTTCGGTTTTGATGCGAGTTATAAGTTTCAATTAAAGCTGCAAGCAGCGTCGGACGGGCCCTCGCTTCTCAACGCACTACTCTCCACAGGACCTTTTCTAGGGGGCGCCGTAGAGCCGATTGGAATTTCGACTGTGCAAATCTGTTGGCTTGGGATACTATATGTATGTACCAATTTTAATGTTTGCAGGATTAAGCAGTGATTTTATATGAGTATTTAAATATTTGTAGGGGGCGCTGTGGAGCCGTTTGACCACGTCCATTCCTGAATTGTATATTAAACGTTAGGTTTTGAGATTAATGAGGATTTGTGTGGATTTGGTGATTTTACGTGGATCCCTTCACTTCCAAAACCCATTTCGTTCCAAATGGCGAATTTATTCAAAATGGCCGCCATGCCACGCCCACACCGTGTGACGCAGCCACGAGATTTTAATAACTTTTCATCCTGGAGGGGTCAAGATGCCACACAGTGAATTTGGTGAAGATTGGCTAAAAATCCTGGGAGGAGTTTGTTAAATTCCAATGCCTGCGCATCACGTTTTCCAGGGGGCGCTGTTGAGCTTTATTGAAATTTCAATAGCAGGAATGGTTTTGTCTCAGGCTACTGTACATATGTACCGAATTTTGTAGCTGTACGTGAAACTAGCCGTGTTAACTCCACTAAAGCCCAATTTTCTAGATGGCGCTATTGAGTCATTTTGCCATTCATATGTTTAATTCCCCCAAAATATCAAATTCTTCACCAGTCCTGATGGGTGTGCCAAATTTAGGGAGTTTTTGAGCATGTTTAGGGGGTCAAATTGGGTTTCAAATTGGCGTAAGGAAAAGAAAGAAACAAAGAAACAGTAAGGGAACAATAGGGTCCTTGCACTGTAGTGCTCGGGCCCTAAATATGAGTTATGCGCTTTCAGCTGTAAAAAAAAAAACAAACATATTATTTAACCCCTGTTTAAAATATTAGAGACTTTTACTTTCATTTCCAGTGGTTCTCCACAGTTTGCATGTGAACATCCGCTGCTGTCATGTTTCTTTGGTGCAGTTTGGACGGAACACGCAGATCCAAAAGTTCTGATTTCACTTCTGCGATAGGAGACGCCGCACAAATCATCCACCCAAGACGAGCTACGTCTGTGCTAAACGTTCATGAGCTTTTCTGTTTGTGTCTTCTCCTTCGCCAGGTTGAAAACATCCTGCTGAACGACCAGGGAAACTACGTGCTGTGCGACTTCGGCAGCTCCACCCACAAGGTCCTGCTGCCGCACAAAGACGGAGTGACTGCCGTGGAGGACGAGATTAAGAAGTACGCTTATTTTTTTTCATCAGCGATGCTCTGCGTGTTAACGAGTACATCGGTTGTTAATGTCTACCTGTCACTTTGGGCTGCCTGGAACAAAATTACTTCGAGAGATACCTGAAAAGTTGGCGCTGCTAAAACTAGTGCATAGATCCTCATACATTCATGGGTAGGAGGTTTCTTGACTGTGTCTCCTCAAAAAAGGCCATTAACAGGTTGATTTAATTGGCGATCGCGCTAATGCACCTGTCTTAGACCTCTTTCTTAGACATTGTGATTCGTCGCAGCAGAAGCAGCACAGGTGGAATAAGCGAGGGCAAGAATACTCAAGACCAGGACCTCCCCTAAATGGAATGCAGCCATTTTTACTACACCTTTGATTTCCCTACTGTGACAAGTCAGAATGCCTGCTGCCAGATAAGCTGTTGCACACAACTTGGTAAAATCTGTATGTTGGCTGCAAAAGAGAGATCCTGTAAGTCGCACAAGCTGCTCAGTTACCCCTAAAGTTTCAGTCCCTCCAGGATTTCACGGGCGTCTTTCCAGATTGTAGCTCCTAAAATGCCTAAATTGAATATTTTAAGTGTATTTGTTGCGATAAAATTGCAGGAGACGGTAAAAAATTGCTAAAAAGTTGCATTTTTTTCTTTGTTTTGTATAATTCATTAAAAATGTTAAAAGTTTAAAAAGTTAATTTCACATCCTGGCACACGCGTGTTCACACACACACGCTCACAGCTCGTCACGTCAGTTAATGAATCTAACTGACCTTCATTGTTTCAGTGCTGCCACAGATCTGGATGCAACAGCTTCATCACGGTGGTTTGTCTGGTCTGTGGTCCGCTGGTTTCACCCATTCTCCTGATATGTTTACGGTAGAAAAGTGTTTGTCAGTGGATGGTTTTGGTTTGTGTTCCACCTCAATATTCCACGGGGTGAAAACAGTTTAGCTCCGCTTTGGTGAAGAACATCAGGGAATTGTTTTGCAGTAGTTTTTGTTGCATACGTATCTGTATCTTCAAACCATAAACAAGGAAGTGAATTCGGTGACGTACGTGCATTACTGGGGACTGCTGTGATTGGTGGAACTCACGGGAGGCGGGACAAAATTGCAGAAAAGTGGCGGTGATTGGACAAAATTGCAAGGTCGCGCAGAATTCATGGAGATTGGTTGAATTTGCGTTAATTGTTGTGATCGCAACATCGCGAATTCCTGGAGGGACTGAAGTTTGCTCGAAATCGTCGAATTTGTCCAAGGCTATGCGGACAACAATGCTAGGGGTGTAACGGTACACAAAAGTCACGTTTCGGTACGTGCCTCGGTGTAGAAGTCATGGTTCGGTTAGGAATCCTCTGGAGTTGGACACAGCAGCGCATCAAAATGACATGACTGATTTAAGATTCGCTGAGTCTCCGTTTCAACTTGTGTCCAAAGTGTGGATTTCTAACTATCTACCAGTCTTTGAATTGTGTTGATCGGCCAAGTAAAACCACAGTTATGACAAATAATAAACACCATACTTTCTCCACGTTTGGAGCTCCTTACAGCTTTGGTCTGGTCCACTTATTTTACTCCTTTCTCATACTTTACCAGGAAACCCAAGTGATCCCAGACGGGTGGTTTTAACCACGGCGGAGCGTCTTCCAGCTCCGGCTTGTTGCTGTTAGCATTAGCCATCCCATTAGCATTAGCCATACGTCACAGAAGCTGGGTCTCCTCCTGTCCCACAGACCCAGTCCCTCCTCGCTTTTTTAAGGAGGTCTACTGCTTCTTCTGTCAGGGAGATCATCAACAGCAGCTTGACTTCTGGCACTGTGCCCTCCTTTTGTAAAAAAAAAAGCTGTTGTTGAGCCCTTGATTAAAAAACCGGGTCTTGATCCCACACTTTTGTCAGATTTCCGGCCCATTTCCAAATTACCCTTTGTGGCAAAACTTCTAGAGAAGCGTGTTTTTGCGCAATTGCAGCCTTTTCTGGATGGTGATGGCACTTTAGACCCGTTTCAGTCCGGGTACAAGGCATTTCACAGCGCCGAGTCTGCTCTTCTGAAGGTTTTTAATGATGTCTTTTTAATGACTGATTCGGGTGGTTCCGCCATTTTAGTGCTTTTAGACTTGACAGCTGCCTTTGACACGGTCGACCACAAAGTTCTTTTAGACCGCCTGAAGGACTGTGTGGGTGTCAGGGGGACCGCCTTGGAGTGGTTCAGGTCCTACCTCCACTTCGTCCTCGACGCCACTTCATTGTGGGGTCCCCCAGGGATCTATCCTGGGACCTGTTCTTTTTGCATTATATCTCCTCACACTTGGAGGGATTTTTCAGAGGCGTGGCATGTCCTATCATCTTTACGCCGACGACTGCCAGATTTACATGCCTGTCTCTGAGAACAGCCACTGCCCACTGACAACCCTATTTGACTGTCTATGTGATGTCGAGGCTTGGTTAGCCCAGAATTTTTGAAAACTCAACGGCAAAAAAGCAGAGGTCATGGTGTTTGGCAGTGCCCTCGTCGAGTTGGGACCCCTCACAGAATATGAGCGTCCTCAAGTCTTTGTAGGACTAAAATTATTGGTTGCTTAGTCGGAAAGTAGAATCAAAGATCGCCTTAACTGCTTCTAGCTAAGATAATAAAGTCAGCAACACCTGTAACATAACAGGTTGTTCATGTTGAATGAACCTTTTCAAATCAAAAGGCACATAGTGACTGGTTTACACCCAATAAGGAAAACGCAGTCCCAAGAGTTGTCTAGCTAAAAGGGGGTCAGCAGGGTTTCCAAATGTCGTGACGTTTTAGTTGAAACGTAGCAAAAGTTTCAAAAACGTGGACAAAACCTAAGTAAACTAAAAATGCTGCTGCTGACTGGGCATTTCCAACCCACTGTAGATGACTGCCAGGTGGTGACTGTGGCGCTCCCTTGTGGTCGCAGCCTTTCCTTTGCTTCGACCTCTGCGGCTCTCGTCTTGTATTTGCACAGCGTCAAATCACAGTGGTCCAGTCAGCTCTGGCCGATTAACTTTCTCACATTTACGGCTGCAATAAAGCGCGGCGCGGGCAGCTTATCAGACCGTATATGACCGTGAGTAAACTTGCACGGGTCATACAGAAACTACCAGGCCTTTGAACTGTGGCTGCTCGGATGCTCTTTGGATTTTCACTACTTTAGTTGGGTTTATTCCAAACACAGGCGTTGAATGTTATCAACAAAATCACCCCGAGTAGAAAACAAAATGTCTGGCTTTCTAGTACACGGAAAGGTGAGCTGGGTCGCCTGTGCTGGCAGATTCTGGCCGTTTTTTCTGTGCATTAGTAAACAGAACAGAAACGTGTGTGTGGCATTGATAAAATATGGCAGTACTAGAATTAAAAAACACTCCCTTCAAGGTAAAAGTATCGCTAAACCAAAAAAAAAAAAAATCAAAGTAGTAGCAGTTTATACCCGAATCTTCAGAAATAGAAGCCCTTAAAAATGCACAGTTCCTTTAAGGATGTTTCCTCTATATGTGGTTTTGCAGGATTAATATTAAAGCTGTTACGTCAATATATCTGAAACACCGTCAACAGTCCACCAGTGTGACAGGAAGCGCTTGTAGCAGTCACCGACAGAGAATCACCAATCGAATCTGCTGCTCTCCTCGGCCTTACCAGGCTTTGTATTGATTTGCAGCCCATTTGTTCAGCTGTCCATCATCTTTGGCTGCAGACGCCGTGAGCCGGTGAACACAGTGGAGCGTTTTGCATCTAAAGTTCAGATGATTCCCTCCGGAGTAAGGCTCAGAAACAGCTAAAAGAGTGATTAATGGAGTTTAATTCGCCAGACGGCAAGAAACAAAGCTCTAAAGGAAAGCTGATGTCACTCTGTTAGGCCTGTTTATGTAAATATGTTTGCTCACAACTTTGCAATGCCCATGTTAATTTAAACACAAGACGCTTGAGCTCAAACAAAAGGATTCATCCTCAATGAAGGACCTAGGACCCCTAATCTGTCTCTATACCTACCAGTGAGCAGTGATTCCTAACACGTCTCTGGGGGTCATCAGGTGGAAACCTCCCTTCAACACTGTTTCTCCTACTTAGTCCCACGACACCTCCAGGAGGCTAGGAGGTGAACTCTGGCGTCCCAGAGTCACCCCCCCTAGTGCCAGTTCACACTGCTCCTACACAATCCAACCAGCACTGCCACGTTCAACTGACCCAGGCCTGTTTAGGAGATGCTCCAAGTATTGACCAGTGCCGATGCTACCATTTAGCTAGCTGCTAAAGGCTAATGCTAACTGCTAATTCAACCAGCATTGGCACGTTCAACTGACCCAGGCCCGTTTAGGAGATGCTCCAGGTAGTGACCAGTGCCGATGCTACCATTTAGCTAAATGCTACTGCTAACTGCTAATTCAAACAGCACTGCCACGTTCATTTGGCCCAGGCCTGTTTATAGGAGATGCTCCAGGTGGTGACAAGTGCCGATGCTACCATTTAGTTAGCTGCTAAATGCTCATGCTAACTGCTAATTCAACCAGCACTGCCACGTTCAACTGACCCAGGCCCGTCTAGGAGATGCTCCAGGTAGTGACCAGTGCCGATGCTACCATTTAGCTAAATGCTACTGCTAACTGCTAATTCAAACAGCACTGCCACATTCAATTGGCCCAGGCCTGTTTATAGGAGATGCTCCAGGTGGTGACAAGTGCCGATGCTACCATTTAGTTAGCTGCTAAATGCTAATGCTAACTGCTAATTCAACCAGCACTGCCACGTTCAACTGACCCAGGCCCGTCTAGGAGATGCTCCAGGTAGTGACCAGTGCTGATTCTACCATTTAGCTAACTGCTAATGCTAACTGCTAATTCAACTAGCACTACCACGTTTAACTGACCCAGGCCCGTTTAGGAGATGCTCCAGGTAGTGACCAGTGCCGATGCTACCAATTAGCTAGTGCAAATGCTGCATGCTAATGCTAATCACTAACTGCTTGAAATATACTGCCCACAACTTCCTCACCCACAAGGAGACTATACAGCCGGATTTGCCTATAATGCTAATGCTAACTGCTAAGATGCTACCATACTACTACAGCTTTAGTTATTAAGTGCTACACTGCCACCATAGGCCTCGATGCCACACACAACTGTTAAGTGCTAAGTGATAATCCTCGTACAAATTGATGATAGGTCAATGTGTCGCGTTCACAGCTTGTGTCCGTTGGTTATTGCAGGTTGATGCCATAAATAATAAAACTAAAATTCAAAAAAATTGGATCAACATGTACAACATTTTTCCAAGTTGGCAACACTGGGGAAAAAAAAATTAAATTTGAATCCTACAGATATTTAACTGCTTGCATTTTTATTTTTGTTTTCTGTACTTGTCTGTTCTCCGTATTGTGTGAACACTGCCTGCAGTTCAGCCGAAGACTCCCTGAATTATTGCCACATGAGAACCACAGATTTTTAAAAATTTATTTATGTATTTATTCCACAAAATCTGGTACAAAAGAGACACGTAGAATGAAGTGATTTCGATGAAGGATCAAGATCTTAACCTTAGATTTTTTTTCCCAGACGAAACCACACATCGCACCTGAACAGCATAAAAACCGTTGGAAAGTTGAAAATCCAGTGTTTTTTCCTATTTTTACAGTTTGTGGCTCTGATGAATGGAGCAATTTTGGTGGTTTTTCTTTACTTTTTTTATTTTTTGTTTTGGGGTTCAAGGGATTAACGACTCATAGGTGTGTAATCAGCATTTTATTGTTGCAGCAGGTCAAGATGGAGCTGATTTCAACTTGATGTATTCCTTTCTCATGTGTTTTTATGTGAAATAATAACATTACAAGTTGCTATATCTGCTAAAGAACGCACTAGAGTGCCTTAAATGTGGTGAGTAGAAACACAAATCAGCGCTGAATGATTGCGCTCGCTTACAGTAACTCACTAAATGCTCTGATTCCTGTTCACCTCTGAACACTGACCGATCGCTGCTTTCTGTTTCTCGCAGGTACACGACCCTTTCGTATCGGGCGCCAGAGATGATTAACTTGTACGCAGGGAAAGCCATCACCACTAAGGCTGATATATGGGTAAGGTCCTGCTTTGTATGTCTGTCTGTTGGCGCTGCTTTGTCCCGGCAGCGTTTCGGGCGTCGCTCTGCCCCGACAGGTTCCTCCTCCTCCATCGACTCTCTCCTGACTTGCCCCGGGCTGTTTGCGTCCGCCGGCTCTCCAGCAGTGTTTTCCCTTCATGAAACATTGAGCAACATCACTCGCAGCAAAGCCGAGGCTGTTGCCCCCCTCCTCTCCTGTTTCACCTCCACTGGAGATCATTAGAGCCGGTCGAGGGCTCCGATGAGCTGGTGTGAAATCGGCGGTTTTAAAAGTGTGAGGCTTCCAGAGAAGCAGGAACAAGAGCTTGGACAGCAGCCATTTTTAGGAGCGGTGTAAATTGAAAAACCCAGGGAGGTACGACAGCCAAAGATGCGGCTGGTTGTAAGATAAGATAAAACTTTGTTAATCCCGAAGGAAATTCTAGTGCCAGATATTGCTAAGAAAACACTAAAAGGCATGACATGAGAAGTGCAGTGCATGAAAAGTAGAGAAGCAATGAGATTTAAGTACGATACATTAATAAAACAAAACATGTAAGCTAAAAAATAAGGCTGGAATTGAAAAGTAAAAAGCAACGCAGGCAATGATACTGATGAATTAAGCAATATCAGTCATGAAAATGAAATATTGCAACAAAAAAATGAGATGAAAATGATGAACATGAAATATTGCATGTGAAAAATAAAATAAAAATGAATATTTCACCTGAAAAATGAGATGTAACTGAAATAGTCCACCCGAAAAATGGGATAAAAATGAAATATTACATCTGTAAATGAGATGAAACTGAAATATTACACCTGAAAAATGAGATGAAAGTGAAATATTACACCTGAAAAATGAGATGAAAGTGAAATATTGCACACGTGATGAAAATGATGCACTTGAAAATCAAATGTTGGAGATGAGAACAAAATACTAGCCTGAAGACGCTAAGCTAGGATGGAAGAGTAAAAAGTAATGCTGGTTATGATACTGAGGAAACGGGTATGATGATAAATTTTATATGTGAAAAATGAGATGAAATTGAATTATTCTCCTGAAAAAATTTGTTAAAAATCCAATTTTACACATGAAAAATGAAATGAATACGAAATATTTCACCAGAAAATTAGATAAAATGAAATGTTGCACTTGAAAATTAGATAAAGCTGAAGTATTTTGCCTGCGAAATGATGTGAAAATGAAACATTGCACCTGAAAAATGAGATGAAACTGAAATATTGCTTTTCCTGCAAAATTAGATCAAAATGAAATTTTAAGAGTGAAATTGAAATATTGTGCCTGAAAAATGAAATGAAAACACAATATTTCACCTGAAAAATTAGACGTAACTGAAATATTGCACCTGAACAAATGAGAGGAAACTGAAATATTACACCAAAAATTAAATAAAACAAAAATATTTCACCCAAAAAATGAGATCAAAATGAAATATTGCACATGTAATCAAAAATGATGCACCTGAAAATGAAATATTAGAGATGATGATGAAATATTAGCCCAAATAAGCTAGAATAAGGCTCGGATACAAGAGTAAATCTAAATGTAAAAGTAATGCTGGTATGATAATAATACTGCATGTGATAAATGAGATGAAAATGAACATTTCACTTGAAAAATTAAATAAAAACATGAATTGTTGTCTTGAAAACTTTAATCAAAATGAAATTTTAGGCGTGAAATTGAAATACTGCGCCCGAAAAGTGAAATGAAAAGACAATATTTCACCCGAAAAATGAGATGAGATTGCACTTGAACAAATGAGATAAAACTGCAGTATTTCACATTGAAAAATTATATAAAAAAGAAATATTACACCTTTAAATGAGATGAAACTGAAATATTACAGCTGAAAAATGAAATAAAACTGAAATATTTCGCCCAAAAAATGAAATCAAAATGAAATATTGCACTTGAACAAATGAGATCAAACTAAATCGTTTCAACCAAAAAGTGAGATAAAAATGAAATATAGCATCTGATAAATGAAATAAAGCTGACATATTTCCTCTGAAAAATTATGTGAAAATGAGATAAAACTGAAATATTACACCTGGTTATGATACTGAGGAAACAGGTATGATGATACATTTTACATGTGAAAAATGAGATGAAATTGAATTATTCTCCTGAAAAAATTGTTAAAAATCAAATTTTACACATGAAACTGAAATACGGAGCCTGAAAAATGAAATGAATACGAAATATTTCACCAGAAAATTAGATAAAATGAAATATTCCATTTGAAACTGAGATAAAGCTGAAATATCACACCTGAAAATTGAAAAAAAACTAAAATATTTGGCACACAAAATGAGATCAAAATGAAATATTGCACTTGAACAAATGAGATCAAACTAAATTGTTTCACCCAAAAAGTGAGATAAAAATGAAATATAGCATCTGATAAATGAGATAAAGCTGACATATTTCACCTGAAAAAATTATGTGAAAATGAGATAAAACTGAAATATTACACCTGGTTATGATACTGAGGAAACGGGTATGATGTGAAAAATGAGATGAAATTGAATTATTCTCCTGAAAAAATTGTTAAAAATCAAATTTTACACATGAAACTGAAATACGGCGCCTGAAAAATGAAATGAATACGAAATATTTCACCAGAAAATTAGATCAAATGAAATGTTGCACTTGAAAATGAGATAAAGCTGAAATATTTCCTCTGAAATATTATGTGAAAATGAGACATTGCACCTGAAAAATGAGATTAAATGAGATATTGCACTTAAAAATGAGATAAAACTGAAATATTACACCTGAAAAATGAGATTACAGTAAATTATTGCACATTACATTGACAGTATTGTACACGAAAGTGAAATATTGCACATGTAATCGAAATGAAGCACACGAAAATTAAATGTTAGCTGTGATAGTGAAATACTAGACATGAAATTGAAACATTGCATGTTACACTGGTAATGTTAAACATGAAAATGAGATGTTCTACATGACGACATTAAAGAGGACGGTGCACGTGGACTTTTTCATGCTCTAATGTTCTGCAGCTTCAAATCAAGACATAAAATGCAGATATAAGTATGTAAATCAGGAGACGAGCAGGCAGAACTTAGAGTCAGGAACCAAAAACTTCCCTTCAACTTCCCCCCGTGCTTCCTCATCCTGTTTTATTCATTGTGCCTCACATAAATGTCAAACGCATTCATCTCGGCGTTCGGGGGTTGGCGGCGGCTGCGCTGCCTGACGTAGATTAGCAGTTTAGCATCAGACTGGATTAGCCCGTCGAGTGGAGGACGGTGAGGAATATCTGTCTTCAGATGGAGCGCTTAAAGAAAAACACTCCCTGAACGCCGCGGCTAATTCCAAAGTCTCTTTCATCTCCCTACTTGCATCATCAGCAAAAAAAAAAAAAAAGAGCCGGAGCCAAATATAGCTCTGAATGAGTGTCTGATTGGGGAGCGGAGCGCTTTAGCATGTGGATTTGTTTGGACGGCGTCACTGCCAGGGGAGCCGACTCCGGGCCTGATTTTAAAAGCAGCTTTTTTTAACCGGCGACATAAGGAACATTAATTCTTCGCTAAGCAGTCCTCTGTGGCTCGGTGGGAGAGGACGGAAGCTGCATCGTCATGGTCTGGACCACCAGGATGGACCCCAGTTCATGCATTTCCAGTATCTCTGATTAGTTTTCCACTTAAACGTCCATCTAACCCTGTAAAAAGACAAACTGTATCTCAGACTTCATGCACGTTCTGCTGGCAGTCTTTCATATTTATTGTCTCTACCTGTTTAAAACAACTTGAACATTAACTAAGAGGTACAGATGCATCATTTCAGGTTTTTGTTGATGTAATTTGCTGATATTTACAACTCATTTTTGGCCAAATGTCCAAATATGCACCTATTTTTTTTCTATGAAATAACTTAAGAAATGTGTTGCGTAAAAAAAGCGGGAAAGCAATAAGATGGAGGTGTTAAACATTACTGAAATAAGTGAGCTAAAATAAGGCTGCAACAGAACAGTATAGAGTTATGCTTGCAATTATACACAGGTAATAAGTAATATCGTACATTAAAATGAAATATTTCACCTGAAAAATGAGATGGAACTGAAAGATTGCCCTTGAAAAAAGATAAACGTGAAATATTGCACCTGAAAAAATAGTTAAAAATGAAATGCTGAATCTGAAAAAATGAGATGAAAATGAAATATTGCACCTAGAAAATGAGATATTACACCTGAAAAACTAGATAAAAATGAAATATTTCACCTAAAAAATGAAATTAAAATAAAATATTGCACCTGAAAAATTTGATGAATATTTTGCATCTGAAAATGAGATGAAAATGAAATATTTCACTTAAAATTTTGAGATAAAAGTGAAACATTTCACCTGGAGAATTAGAGCAAACTGAAATTTTTCACCTGAAAAATGAGATAAAAGTGAAATGTTTCACCTGGAGAAAAATGAACACAAAAAATTCTCCTGAAAAGTGAGATAAAAAGGAAATATTTCACCTGGAAAATGAGATTAAAATATTGCCCTTGAAAAATGTGATGAAACTTATACTACACTTGAACCTGAAAAATTAAAAGAAAATGAAATATTGCACCTTAAAAATTAGATTAAAATGAAATATTACACCTGAAAACTGAAACGAAAACTAAATATTTCACCTGAAAAATGAGATGAAATGAAATACTGTGCATGAAAAATGTGATGAAACTTATACTACACTTGAACAATTATAAGAAAATAATATACTGCAACTGAAAAATTTGAAGAAAATGAAATATTGCACCTGAAAAATGAGATTAAATTGAAATATTGCACCTGAGATATGAGATGAAACTGAAATATTGTGCATGAAAAAGTACATGTAACCTATAGTACACTTGAACAGTTAGAAGAAAATAAAATATTGCACCTGAAAAATGAGATGAAATAAAGTATTTTGCATGAAAATGAATTAAAATGAAATACTGCACCTGAAAAAAGAGATAGAAATTAAATAGTTCACCTGAAAAATAGGATTAAATTGAAATATTTCACCTGTAAAATGAGATGAAACTGAAATAGTGCACCTGAAAGATAGATGAAAATGAAATATTGCAGCTACATTGTCAGAGTCGGCACCACCAGCATGTTAAGTTGGTTTTTTTGAGCATCTGTGATAAGTTTTGCACTTAAATCTCTGGCTAACCATGTAAAAAGCGCACATTCTATCTCAAAAATGTTATGTTTTCTGATTGTAACCTGTTATTTCTATTCTTTACATGCTCAAAACAACTTGAACATTAATTGATAGGTAGACATACGCGATGTGACGATGTTTTATAACTTATCTGTGGTCAAAAGTTGATATACACGCCTATTTTTTCCATTAAATTGTAAAGAATAACAGCCTCTCTTGTAGTAGAATTGGCAGTTGCAGGTGTAAAATACAGTGCTTTTCAAATATACACATTTACCTGACAAAATAAGAAAATGAGTCAATCTTAAATGGGTGCTATGTTTGTGAAGGTTTAGCCAGACAGACGATATCTTCTTCTCAGTGCGTCTTTATTTCCCGACACCGATGATGATGACGATGATGCCAGTTCTCTCATGCAGCCCTATTAAGAAGCCTTCAATAATTCAGCAGATGTGCTTGTGCTTTGACTCCACGGTCTCGTCTCGAGGTAGTGGAAGGAAGAGTTTCTGATCAGAGCATCATGTTCATGTGTTTCAGCATCATTATATCAAGTCAATGCTATCGTTTCTGTTAGCATTAGCATTAGCAGCTGCTTGTTCTCTCCACTGAAGGGCAGCAGTCCAAGATGATTCCTTCACTTCAAGTTCAGTACAGTCGTCTTTCTTTCCTGTCTGGGTTAACACGGAGAACGTGAACGCAGTAATATTTCTTCAGAGAACATCTATGCTCTCGCTCCCTCTGATGCCAAAAGGAAAGACGTTTGATTTAAAGCGATGCTAGCGTTGCGTCTACGTTAGCAGTGGGGCCAGTTTGTGTCATTTCAGTTCGCGGTTCTGCTGCACCGTCTTCATTTCGAGTTTGCTTTCAGAGTTATTTGGAACCCAAAATTAAGTCTGTAAAATATTTTTGGCTGGATTTTGAGAAGTTTAGATGTTTTCAAACCTGGGAAATGTCTTACCTGAGAAGCCGGTTTATGGGCTCAATATCTCCAGAAATAAAACTCCCACAGCCGTGAAACTTGGTGAAGAGGGACACAGTTGTTTCCAGAAAATCTAAATGATTAAATGACTCCAGCAGAGGCTAAAGTTTGAATTATTTGCTCTTGAAATTGGAAGAAACGTTCAGCTGGACCCCTAATACCACAACGTAGGACATCCACCCATCATCTATACACCGCTTAGTCCTCTATAGGGTCATGGGGGGCTGGAGTCTATCCTTGGACTCAGGTGAACATGCAAACTCCACACAGAAAGATCCCAGGCGTCACTAACCGGGACGCGAACCGGGGATCTCCTCAATGTAGGACAATTATAAGACATTTATAAGAGCCAAGAATAAAAGAGCATTCTCTCTATATATTTTATTCATCATATTTGTGGAGGTGTTGTAGCCTTTAAATGGTTTCACAAGGAAAATGGTTTGTTTTTGTTTGTTTAAGGATTAAAAAAATACAAGAACTCCCAGAAAACATGAGACATTCTCAAAATTTAGTCAGTGTTGTTCACTGAACTCAGCTTTGGGACACAAAAAGTAAACTTCAAACAAAATATGAATCAGTCCAGCAACATCATGACCACCTGGCTAATACTGTGTTGGTCCCCCTTATGTGGTCCAAAATGCTCTGAACCACTGGGCATGGACCAGAGCAGTGGTTCTCAACTGGTCCAGCCTCAGGACCCACTATGTCTCTATTAATAACAGTCGCGACCCAACTTTTTGAAGTTCGCTGTTCCTGTTAACAAATTAAGGTTTATTTGGGTGTAGCCTCAACGTATTTTGATACAGCTTGGGGGGGAAATGGCTTATTCTTTTGCTCATTTTGGAATATTTGGACACTTTTGCCAAGTTTTGGGCATATTTTGGCCCATTTTGACAGATTCTGAACACATTTTGGTTTATTTTTGGCACGTTTTAGCATAAATTAACCCATTAAGCTGGCAGAGACAGATCTAGAGGTTAATAATGGGCAACTACTGGTGTCACCACCACTAAATATCCTGCTATTGAAAGCAAACTGTGTCATAACAAACACGTCCTTTAAAATAAAAGACTTTACACCACTACTTTTTTCGGGGGGGGGCATGCTTCTGCGACCCTCTGAAAATGGCTTCGCGACCCACTTTTGGGTCCTGACCCATCAGTTGAGAACCACTGGACCAGAGGACCTCTCAGGGGGTCCTATGGGGTCTGGAACCAGTGGATCCTTTGGCTACTCTGGCTTGTGCAGTGGGGCCTCTGTCAATCAAACTCGTTCCACTGCATCCCGTTGATGCTTGATCAGAATGGGCTGTAGGAAGTTTGGAGGTCAGATCCATAGGCATATATACGTAGACGCCGCATTGACTGTGGAGGGACGTGTCTAAAGCTCCGCCATCTTGGTACAGGGCTAGTAGAGGGGGGAGTAAATGTAAGTCTATGGAGGTAAGAGGTACTCCACAATCTTAAAGTAGAATTATTCACTGAATTTTCGACCGATTTCTAAACGGTTTGGTTTGTTAAAAACGTCACACATTTAGCTTTGACACAGGATGCTTGGATGCTTTTGTTCTATTTATGTCTGCCTGTCCGTCCTCCATGTCTGATGTTTGTAACAAACAATATATGTTGACAACTGATGGATTTATGATCACTTTTATAGTGCAGACATGTCATTCCTCTATGGACGTAATGCACTGTAGGGGCGAGTGGCACTGTACCAAGATGGCCGCCGCGTAGGCACGTCGGTTCCAATCGGCAGCGGCAGTCAACACGGCATCGACGTATATATGTCTATGTTCAGATCAACATCTTCGGCCTCAACATGCTTCCGATTGGTTGATGTTGTTGCCATGTGGTGGGGTGCGTTTTCCTCCAGTGACATTTGGGATTTCCATTAGCATGAGGGAGTGTGTTTGTTGTGGGACGATGTTTATTTGGGTGTCTAAGTCTGATCAAGGTTTTCCATCAGAACACCACATAGTACCAATATGATCAATGGTATTCACTTCACCTGTCAGTGGTCAGGATGCTGTGACTGAATATTCGATAACGTATTGAATGTACGGTGCAAAACAGGGTGTATTTACTGTATTAATTCCTGTTTTTAATGATACTTTTCATATTTTGAGAGGCGAAAGTCCTTCATAGCAGCTTCACGTTGAGACTGAATGAAACCGTTTAGCTCACATTTATCAAACATTAAGGGTTTTCCTGAGAGGGACGTGGATCCTCCTCAAAGGGAGCTTTACGACACGACTCGGGTGTCGCGTCGGCGTCGGCGCTGAAACCTCTCAGGCGATCACCGGCCCTTCCACGGTAACTGGATGCAGGTGTTTTTAACAGACTGTTTGTGTTTTCTCTCCACAGGCACTTGGATGCTTGTTGTACAAGCTGTGTTTCTTCGCGCTTCCATTTGGGGAGAGTCAAGTTGCCATATGTGACGGAACCTTTATCGTTCCGGATAACTCCAAATTCTCCTTCAAGTTGCACTGCTTAATCAGTAAGTCTTTGTTGCTTAATTCTATCATTATTAGTGAATTTTTGATTTATAATCGCTTGTATTCCTTCATGTTTGAGCTGTTTGCATCTGCTCTGATGATTTAAAAGTCCGTCATCATCCCCAAAGTTCTGCTCGAGTCCGTTTCTCTCCCGTGTTTTCAGTTTCTGCCGTTCCTAAAAGGCATGTTTGAGTTGGAAAGCTTTCTCTGCATTGTGGGACTTGACTGTGCCAAAGTACAAATACACAGAAAACAGCGCAAAGGTTTCAGCATATCTGTTGTCTTCTCGGTGGAACACGTCTGATTTCATTTTCTCTTTCCTCATTAGCTGGATTGTGATTTGCTGCTGTGTTTTTCTTTCTGCTCGTTCCCCCCGCAGAGCGAACTGTAACTGTACTAAGTGTTTCTTTGTTTTGCATTTACACAACTTGAGCCTGTTTGAACCAGTCAGGGTCTGTCAGTCATGACAAGTTATTTCACTTCCCTAAACGTCTCCTGCTGTGGAGCTTCCTTCTTACAATATCAGTCCTGCAGCTCCACCAAGTGGCCAAAGTCAGACAGTGCACCTCAACGACAACAGATCAGTTAGTGTGTCTTTCTGCCGTGTGAAATGAGATTTTTTCCATCTTTTCCAGGATATATGCTCGAACCAGATCAGGAGAAGAGACCAGACATTTACCAAGTGTCCTACTTTGCCTTCAAATTAGCTGGAAAGGACTGTCCAGTGCCAAATCTCTTTGTGAGTCTTCAGAACAAAGCAGTCGATCTCTCTTCAGCTTTTGTGGACGTTTGTTTATTCACTCAAATCTCCTGTCGTCCTTCCAGAACTCTCCCATCCCTACGTCGCTCCCGGAGCCACTAACGGCTAGCGAAGTGGCTGCTAAGAAGAGCATGACAAAAGCAAGGTACTAACTGATTGGAAGAGTGTTTTTTTTATGGTTTATAAGCTGGCATCTGTAGCGAGAAATGAACAAAACGTCCGTCTTCTGCAGGATGGTACAGGTTGCAATACATACTGAGAGGCTTGATTAATATGTAGGTTTATTTATGTGGCACTTAAGGAATCCAGCAGGACAAAGTGCTTCACAACAAGCAGAGAAAACACTATAAAACTACAGTCATGTAATAAAGAAATAATATAATGGTTGATGGAGAACTTTGAAATAACACACAAGGTATAAGGTTTGGCAGTGTCCTCATCGACTTGGGACTCCTCACAGGTCACCATAGACAGCGATTTAAAATTCGACAAACAGATTATTGGCGTTTTGAAATCATGTTTTTTTCTTCTTCGTCTTTCATCAAACCGGTTTTATCTTTTACGCTTTTTGAACAGATCGCTTTTATTTCAAGTCGACTGGACCACTGCGACGCATTCTACTCGGGCGTCGGCCACAAAGCCCTCCCTCGTCCTCAGTTAGTCCAGAACGCCGCGACACGACTTTTAACAGGGGCCAAAAAGCGGGAACACAAAACCCCGATCCTCGCGTCTTTGCACCAGCGATTGATATTAAGATTTTACTGTTTGTTTTTAAAGCTTTGAATGGACTGGCCCCACGGTACATCAACGATCATCCAAATCCATACTCCAGCGCACGGATTGAGGTCCGAGGGTCAGCTCCAGCTCGTGGTGCCTAGGGCGAGACTTAAAACCAGGGGGGACAGGGCGTTCCAGACTTTAGAACGCCCTCCCCCTCCATGTCCAAACAGCCGCCATGGTGGAGTGTTTTAAGTCTCGCCTTAAGACCCGTTTTTATTCCCTGGCTTTTTAACTTTGCGTGAGTTTCGTGGTCGTCTGTGTCTTTTATTTATTTTACTACGTTTACATGTTTGATTTTATTGTTTTTTAGAGCATTGTTTTAGATTTATGCACTTATTGCTTACTGTTATATGGGAATGTTTGTTTTATTGTTTCTATGATTCTACTTGCAGCACTTTGGAGGCGTTTTTGCTGTTTAAATGTGCTGTACAGATAAAGTGGATTGGATAAAATGCAAAACAAGGCTTCATTTAAAATTAAATTGGTTCACTGCGAGACTCGAGTACAACTTTAAAAATAAAATTATAGATAAACTCAGCAGCTAAAGACAAAAAGAAGCAGTTAATCAACTTGTGGTTCCCTCTTTCCAGGATAACGGAGTCCGTGGGTCCAACGGAAACATCGATAGCTCCCAGACAGCGGCCCAAAGCTGCGAACAGTAACGTCCTGCCTCTCGCCAACACCGTCACCCCTGTCAAGATGACCGTGCCTTCAGCACCTGTCAGCAACGGCCAGAAAGGTCAGTAAGGCTGATGTTTGTATCTGCAGAAGCTCCTTTATCTTACAGGTGTGTTCTTACTGCTGCACAGAAGTTAAAGAAGATAATTAAAGTTCTTTTTGAGGGTAAAAATAGAAGACTCCAGGACTTAAAAACAGAAATTTTTCGAAATTCAGCCAGAACATTTTTACAGAATTTGTTTTTGGGTCCCAAATAGCAAATAAATAAATGTTGAACAAAATCTGCAGCAACATATTTCCTGTATTTTACATGATTAGACAGACTAACCCAGTGTTAGATTAATGTTTGCATAAATATCGTAGTGCTACCTGCATGTTTGTAGTTTAATTCAGCTGTTTTGTTGTGAACTTTTTGTTGGGTTTAGTGCATAAACCCATTTAATTTATAAATCCATTTGGATCTGAACTAGTACTTGTGTACATTTTTGATTTATTTTTAATTCGTCTGCTGATATTTCTTATATATTTGCACGATCCCCCCTTTTTTTGCTGTAACAATGCAAATTTTTGCACTGTAGGATTAATAATAATTAAAACTGCAAGCAGCATCAGGCAGGCCCTCGCTCCCCCCTGCACCACCGCGACAAGCGCTGCAGTCAGTTGTGTCTGTAGGACAAACCAGTGATTTTATATGAATTTTTGAAATTTCTAGGGGGCGCTGTGGAATTGTTTGGCCACGCCCAAGTGTTGAGGGATAGCCTGTCATCAAGCATATCAAGTTTCATTCACATCTGATCATGTACAGTCAAGTTATGAGTATTTCACACTTCATGGCCACAGGCTCAAAATGGCCGCCCTGCCACGCCCACACCGTGTGACGTAGCCTTGAGATTTTAATATTTTTTCATCCTGGAGGGGTCTAGATGCCACACAGCCAATTTGGTGAAGATGGGACAAAAATCCTAGGAGGAGTTTGTTAAATTCCAATGCCTGCGCACCACGTTTTCTAGGGGGCGCCATTGAGCTTTTTTGAAATTTCAAAAGCAGGAATGTTTTTGTCTTGGGCTACTGTACCTGTGTACCAAATTTCATAGCTGTACGTGAAACTAGCCGTATTAACTCCACTAAAGCCCAATTTTCAAGGTGGCGCTATTGAGTCATTTTACCATTCATATGTGTAATTCCCCCAAAACATTAAATTTTTCACCAGTCCTGATGGGTGTGCCAAATTTGGGGAGTTTTTGAGCATGTTTAGGGGGTCAAATTGAGGTTCAAAGAGGCGTAAGAAAAAGAAACAAACATAGCAGGAACAATAGGGTCCTTGCACTGCAGTACAAGGACAGTGTTCAGTGTTTAACTTATGTTTGCTTCTGCATCCACTGAGGTGTTTGACGAAATGAAAACCATCCGTCCTCCTCTGTCCCCTCAGCTCCCACTCCCGGCTCCGGACAACCATCCATGCAGCCGCAGCCCGGCAGTCAGCAGCACCGAGTCCTGCAGCAGCTGCAGCCCGGCGACCTGCGGCTGCAGCAGCTGCAGCAACAGCAGCAGCATCACCACCACCACCACCACCAACAACAACAACAAGCAGTGCAGCAGCAGCAGCAGCAGCATGCCAACGCACAGCAACTCCAATACCTCCAGGTACACTCACTGTAGTCATGCAAGTCAGAGTTATAACATGGGATGTCCTAAAAAATACAGCTGCACAATGAAATGCACACTTCAAGCATGTTAAAACTATTAAATATACCCACTAAACTGTATGGGCTTGACAACTGAACAGCCCTGCAGCGCATTAGGAAACAATGCATATCTGTAGCCAAGCTGTTCCTTTATGCTATTTTTCATTTTGCATAATAACAAAGTAAACAAACGCATCACAGTCCCATTTAGTGCAGCGTTCTTGTTGCCTTTTTTTAACAAAACCACCAAGTAACCAAACTAAAACACGTCTTAATAAATGCTCTTGTTGCAGTTTGATTTGTTGTTGCATTATAGCAGTAAAAGTACAATTAAATATCCTCTTCATGGGGGTATAATAGATAAACTTTCACATTTACAGTCACGGAAAATCGAAGTAACAATCTCGCTAAGTGCTGTATTGTAGTAAAGCAACAACAGGGACCTTGTGAGGAGACACTCTCACAGCGAGGCGTCCTTCTGTCGCTATGGCCCTCGCCTCTGGAGCAGCCTCAGGGCCGCAGAGAGCGTCCATGTTTCTAAGAGCAGGCTAAAGACTTGCCTTTTTAGTCTGGCTTTTAGATGACGTGACCTCTGTGTCGGGGGCGGTGGTCGGCTGCATAGACATATATACTTAGACGCCGCATTGACTGTGGAGGGACGTGCCTAAAGCTCCGCCATCTTGGTACAGGGCTAGCAGAGGGGGGAGTGAATGTGAGTCTATGGAGGTAAGAGGTACTCCACAATCTTAAAGTAGAATTAGTCACTGAATTTTCGACCGATTTCCAAATGGTTTGGTTTGTTAAAAACGTCACACATTAAGCTTTGACACAGGATGCTTGGATGCTTTTGTTCTATTTATGTCTGCCTGTCCGTCCTCCATGTCTGACGTTTGTAACAAACAATATATGTTGACAACTGATGGATTTATGATCACTTTTATAGTGCAGACATGTCATTCCTCTATAGACGTAATGCACTGTAGGGGCGAGTGGCACTGTACCAAGATGGCCGCCGCGTAGGCACGTCGGCTCCAATCGGCAGCGGCAGTCAACGCGGCGTCTACGTATATATGTCTATGGTCGGCTGCCTGGGAGGAGGTTGGGTGTCTCCGCCCCTGACCATGGCCTTCCCTAGTTCATCGGTTCTCGGCCTCATGTCCATTATTCAGTCCCTCCAGGATTTCTTGGGTGTTTTTCCAGATTGTTTCTCCTAAAATGCCTGAATTCAGCAGCTTTTCTAAAAAAATGCGATGTAAGTTGCGATGTTTTAAACGTATTTGTTGCTATAAAATTGCAGGAGACAGTAAAAAATTTCTAAAAAGTTGCATTTTTTCTTTGTTTTGTATAATTCATTAAAAATGTTAAAAGTTTAAAAAGTTAATTTCACATCCTGGCACACACGTGTTCACACACACACGCTCACAGTTCGTCACATCAGTTAATGAATCTAACTGACCTTCATTGTTTCAGTGCTGCCACAGATCTGGATGCAACAGCTTCATCACGGTGGTTTGTCTGGTCTGTGGTCCGCTGGTTTCACCCATTCTCCTGATATGTTTACGGTAGAAAAGTGTTTGTCAGTGGATGGTTTTGGTTTGTGTTCCACCTCAATATTCCACGGGGTGCAAACAGTTTAGCTCCGCTTTGGTGAAGAACATCAGGGAATTGTTTTGCAGTAGTTTTTGTTGCATCTGTATCTTCAAACCATAAACAAGGAAGTGAATCTGGTGACGTACGTGCATTACTGAGGACTGCTGTGATTGGTGGAACTCACGGGAGGCGGGACAAAGTTGCGGAAAAGTCGCGGTGATTGGACAAAATCGCAAGGTCGCGCAGAATTCATGGAGATTGGTGGAATTTGCGTTAATTGTTGCGATCGAATTGATGCGTGTGTGTCGGGAGCGGGGTGGGGTATGAGCGTGAACTTGCGTTTGTATGTGCGGGGGGGTGAGGGAAGGGTTGGATTGATTTTACTATGTAAAGCACTTTGCGTTGCATCTTTTGTTTGACAAGCGCTTTATAAATAAAGGTTGATTTGATTTGAATTGTGTGCAAACGGAGGAAAAGATGTTGAAAATGTGTATTTTCTATCACAACAACGGGCTGCTAATCCAGCTCGATTAGCTCAGTTAGCCTCTCTGTAATATATTCGGCCTTGTGTGCGTCTCGAGGAAGCTTAGCTCTCATTTTAAGAACACCCTTCAGTGTGTGTTGCTTTGGTGCAGCCTGTTCTGTAGTTACCTGACTGAACTCACTGTGTTTACTCCATAGATGCTGTATCACATTAGTAGCATTCAGTGCAGCTCTGTACAGCCACCTGTCAAAATACTCGCATAATCGATAATACAGGTTGGACTGCTTTCGTTTCCCAATTCGAAACGCTTCAAATCTGCATTTTTAGCCGCATCCTGCTACAAATTGTGCTCCACTTTTAGGAAGCCTGTGTGACAGCAGACGTAAACAAAGGGTCAGGCTTATTAAAATGCTTTGATCGGCCCTGGCAGCAGTCTTTGAGATCAGATCGGCACATCCCTAGTTATTAATCATCTGCTTACATGGCGATCAAGTAATTCTGGACAACCAAATGTGCACATGTCTAATCTCTCTCTCGTGTCTCCTCAGTACCAACAGGCTGTGCAGCAGTCCATCCAGCTCCAGCAGCAGCAGCAGCAGGCTTTGCTCCAGCAGCAGCAGCAGCAGATGATGATGCAGCCAATGTATCAGCAGCAGGTGGCTCAGGCTCAGGCTCAGGCTCAGGCTCAGGCTCAGTACGCAGCCATGGTGAGTTCTGCAGGAGGCCTCGGTCTGCTGCCCGCACTGAAGTGGACGCCACTCAAATTAGCTTCTGTTGGTCTCGAGCAAAGGCTGGGCGATATGCCGATATTGATAAATGTAGATAATTTTGAATGATGTGTTTTTAATAAAGTCCAAGTGGAAAAAAGTGCTTCTTAAAATTCAGCCACCTCACTTTGAATTTAACCACTTCGGCCTGTCTATGTAGGTATAAATAAATAAAAATACATCAGGATAAAGGAGTCGTCTTGCCTTGATGCCCATTAAGTAAGCTAGTAAATGTCTGTTGCACCTTGTCATACACTAGCTAAGATAAACAACATATAAAGGCTAAAATACACCAGAATACAATGACGTGAATTAAATAAGGTAGTTCAAAAACGGTTAGACGGTAAAGTGCACGCAAATTTAATAGAATAATTCAACCTGAACGACTTTAACAGCAGAGAAAGACGAAATCTAAGAGAATATTAAAGATAAAACATGCAATAAAATGGAGAAAAACTATATTAGAATGAAGTGCTGAATAAAGTAGATATAAAGTACAAGTATAATAAAAGGACAGACAGTTTAGACCAGACTTTATCATTAAGTAAAAACAGAGGAGGAATCAGAGAACTGCCTTCAGCTTGCTCTTAAAAATGACCAAGTACCAGATATGTACAGAAATTAAAGCCACGACTGAGTTTACCTTCGTTTAACCGGACAAATATCGACCTCCGCCTGCATCCCGACACCAAATCCATCAGCCGTCGCAGGAGGTCGGTCCACACTGCAGGATAATCGGGCCGATGTTTGTCCCGATGTCCGCCTTACCATTAAAGCCAGCAAAGGCCCGACTGTCGGAGGTTTGCAATCGACATCGTGTCTGATGTTTCTGTGGTGTGTTCAGAGTGATGTTGTCCGGTCCGATCCGCTCAGAAGGAGAGATCGTAGATAATGAACATGTTTAATATTAGCGACTAGAAACCCGGAGCCGAGCACGCTCAGTGTGTGATGTCACGTGTACCGGATTTAAGCCAATCAGAACGCGAGCTGAGTCAGCTGACTGACGGAAGAAGAAGTAAAAACAAACAAGTAGAGTTACCGTCGCTAAAAAATTAATCAGATTAATCATGATGATGGATTAATCTGCACTAACGGCTGGCACAGACTACAGGATTCTTCAAACCTTCTCATATTTAGAGACCACACACTTGAAGATAACAAAAGACAGATCGCACAAGATTTCTCTCTTCGGATCTTATAGTGTGTGGTGTTAGCTAACCTCACGCTAACCGATTCTTCAGCAGACTATCAGGTTCTTCACGCTCAGTATTCCAAATCTCGCGTAGTCAAACGTGACTTCAGTGTAAACAAACATGATGGGAATAACAGCACTATAAATAACGACATTCCTTTCTTCAGTAACCAGTAATCTAATTGATTACTCTTCCCATCATTACAACGTCGTTACCGTTGCTGCCAAAAATGTGACGCGTTACTAGAATTGAAGCTGTTTTTCCATCAGACCATCCAGATCTCTGAGCCGAGGGGCAGAGATTTTTTAGGGCTGTCAGAATTGATGCGTTAGTGCGGATTAATCCATCATCATGATTAATCTGATTAATTTTTAGCGACGGTAACTCTACTTGTTTGTTTTTACTTCCTCTTCCATCAGTCAGCTGAGTCAGCTCGCGTTTTGATTGGCTTAAATCTGGTACACGTGACATCACATTCTCTAGGAGGAAACCCCCCCCGCTAATATTAAACGTTCATTATGTACGATCTCTCCTTCCGAGACCTTCCGAGCGGATCGGACCGACAAAATCACTCTAAACACACCCCACACTACAGGAACATAAGACACAATGTCGTTGGCAAACCTCCGACAATCAGGCCTTTGCTGGCTTTGATCGTAAGGAGGAGATCGGGACAAAAATCGGCCTGATTATCCTGTAATGTGGACTGGCCTCTCGTCAGTTTTGACAGCCCTTAAAAATCTCTGACTGATGAAAAAACACCTTCAATTCTAGTAACACGCCGCATTTTTGGCAGCAACGGTAACGGCGTTGTAATGATGGGAGGAGTGATCAATTAGATTACTGGTTACTGAAGAAAGGAACGTCGTTATTTATAGCGCTGTTGTTCCCATCATGTTTGTTTAAACTGAAGTCACGTTTGACTACGCGAGATTTGGAATATTGAGCGTGAAGAACCTGATAGTCTGCTGAAGAATCGGTTAGCATGTGGTTCGCTAACACCTCACTATAAGATCAGAAGAGAGAGATCTTGTGCGATATGTCCTTTGTTATCTTCAGGTGTGTGGTCTCTAAATATGAGAAGGTTTGAAACATCCTGTAGTGCAGCGGTTCTCAACTGGTCCAGCCTCAGGACCCACTATGTGTCTAATAATAACGGTCGTGACCCAGATTTTTGAAGGCCGCTGTTCCTGTTAACAAATTAAGGTGTAGTTTTAATACATTTTGACACAGCTTTGGAAAATTTTGGCTAATTTTTTTGCTCATTTTGGTTTGTTTGGACACTTTTGCCAAGTTTGGGCTATATTTTGTCCCATTTTGACAGATTCTGAGCACATTTTGGTTCATTTTTGGCACGTTTTAGCATAAATTTCTCCAATAAGCTGACGGAGACAAATCTAGAGGTTAATACTGGGCAACTACTGGTGTCACCACCACTAAATATCCTGCTATTGAAAGCAAACTGTGTCATAAGAAACACATCCTTTAAAATAAAAGACTTTATACCACTACTTTTTTCGGGGGGCATGCTTCTGTGACCCTCTAAAAATGCTCCGTGATCGACTGGTATCATGAGCCGTTTATAAACCAGGCAGGGAGCGCAGTTGGAGTTTGTTCATGCAACCGAATTTAGCATTCTCATTTTACGCCGCCTAATTCCAGCGTTCACTGCCGGAACACGCCGCTATTGTTTCGTCGCCCGTCCAAGCGTTTGATTTCAGTATCATGACAGAATTTCAGAGCAGAAGACTTTATCCAAAGCTGCAGTAAATAGTTTGAGCAAATGACAGCGAAACACATGGAGGCGCAGCGTGAAATAGCACGGAGCTGAGTATTTCATTTAATGTCAGAATGGCCCTAAATTTGCTCTCTCTGTTCCAAACACTGGCAGCCAGTCCTCGTCACTCCGCTCTCCTGGCGCCCGTGCCAAGCAGCATTGGAAGCAGACGCTCAAACTTCCTACCGAGTCTGTCCAAACACTCTGAAAACTAGTATTTACGCAGATACTGAATCAAACACACAAACACAGGTCCTCCAAATGTGCACTGCAAGGGCGGCGCAATTTTTAGCCCGTTTCCCACCGAACGCGCACCATCTGTTTTATTTCAGAGGCAATCTGGTCTGAGCGGAGCCACGAGGGGATCGAACAGAGGGTGAAATCGAGCAGTTTTCCTTCTGCGTTGCGTCGCGACATATGAAGCAGTTCACAGGCAAGGGGGGAGGAGGAGACCTCTCAGAATCACTCCCCTTATTCCCGAGGTACCTGCCGAATGTTCGGAAGGCAGCGTTTCCCGCCGCGATCTTAAGACCTGCTCCTTATTGTGACGAAGACGCCTCGCCGAGGAGCTGCGAATTTGTAATATGTTTCGCTGACATCAGATCGACTTCATTTGTTTTGGCACTTTAAAACCGTAACAGTGGTGAGAGAAACGAGTGCTTTTTAAAGATGGGTAGTCAGAAAAACACAGAAAACAGGGTTTGATGGTTGGAGAATTAGGATATGAAGGAAAAAAGAACCTATTAGAAATGGGTGAAAATACACAATGAGATAATAACAATAATATAATAAACTTTATTTATAGAGCACTTTTCAAAACAAATATTACAAATTGCTTTACAATAAAAACAACAATAAAAAAATAATAAAGCTCAACAATACCTAATTTAATAAGACCCATGATCGTTTTATGCACCGGCTTCGTGGATAAAACCAGTAACAATGACAACATAAAACTTTAAACGTACATAAACATATCGAGATGTTACGTGTAATAGCTAAAATGTCAATCTAAATATCAACTATATTTATTTTGGAGGTTTTTAGCTGAGAAAATTAATAAATGCAGCTTTTAAAGTAGAGATCAACCAATTTTTAAATTTTTTTTTATAATTTTTACCTTTTATTTATTTATTTCATTTCTTATTTTTCTGTTTTATTTGTATTCATTTATTTTTATTTATTTATTTTGTTTTTCATTTCATTTTTTAAAAAATTTTTTATTTATTTTTATTTTATTTTATTTTTATTTCTTTAATTACTTTTGCGTTTTTTTTCATTTATGTATTTTTTATTTTATTTATTTTTTGATTTTTAAAAATGTATTTATGTATTTCATTTTATTTTAATTATATTTTTATTTCATTCATTCATTACTTTCATGTTTTATTTTTATTAATTTATTTTTATTTTATTTTGGAGTTTTAATTTTATTCTTTTATTTTTATTTTATTTATTTATTTATTGTTTTGTTTTTTCATTTCATTTTTAAAAATTTATTTATTTTTATTTTATTTTTATTTCATTCATTACTTTTGCATTTTTTCATTTATGTATTTTTATTTTATTTTTTGTTTAGTTTTTTCATTTTTTAAAAATTATTTATTTTTTTCATTTTATTTTTATTTTATTTTTATTTCATTCCTTACTTTTACATTTTATTTTTATTTATTTTTATTTTATTTATTTTTTGTTTTGTTTTTCATTTTTTAAAATTTTATTTATTTCTTTTCTTTTTTTATTTATTTATTTTTTTTAATTTTTTTGGGGGGACAATCCTGATTATCCCTGATCAGTAAAGGCTGATAACCGGTATCTGGAACCTGTATACGTTAAATGTGATGTTTCAACAGCATGTGATGGCAGAGAACCTGTCATTCACAATTAGGCTTCTTCATTAATAAGGGCGACTAGAACTGAATATGTAAAATAGGAATAGGAGGGATTAAATTATCTCCTCTGTTTATATGGGATCGACTGAGATTTATCAGTTTGTCTCCTGCTGCTCTTCTCTATTTTTTTAGTCTTTCTCTGTTCTATCACTTTCATTGCCCACTAAAGTCCAGATCTTGAAGCATTAATTGTTTGTTTCAGGCTAATCTGTGGCAGCCTTCTAACTTAGCCATTAGCCGTTAGCATAGCGCTAGCCAACTTCCTGGTTTGTGTTCAGTTTTTGCTGCTTGAGAGACACTTCTGAGACCACAGAGCACATTTAATTTATCAATAATCGGCCAATAAAGGTACAGATAATCGGTCTACCCCCACTTTAACCTTGTCAATCAGTGTCTGAGGTGACCTTGGTTGCATTTGGAGCTCAGTTGATGTGTTCAGCTCGTTGCTCTACGTGCTGTTTGACTGTCACTCCTTCATCCCTCCCCTCCACCGTGTCCCCAGCTTTCCAAAATCCAGAACTGGTTTCTAACAACATTTCATCATCATTATGCGCCATGAGATCAATGGTCCGTCCCTCATTCCCGTCCCCCTTCTTCTCCCTCTCTTCCTTCCCTAACAGTTGCACCAGTACCAACAGGCTTTTGTCCAGCAGCAGCAGCAGCAACAACAGCAGCAGCAGCATCATCAACAGCAGCAGCAGCATCTCCCCGCTCAGCAGCCTCTCCCCTATATGTCTTCCCCTCTTGAGTTCCAGATCCCGCTCGGCTCCTACAACGCGACCACGCCCACCGCGGGAACTGGAGCCGGTACTGGCCAGATCGGCGGGCCTTCACCTGTGGATCCCTCATACACTAACCCCAGGTACCGTCCTTTTAAATGTGCCGTTTATATCTCAGGTTGTGTGGAAGTGAGTGTGTGTTGTCATTACATCCAGATGTGTGTTTATTCTTGAACATTCTCATTGCAAAATCATATTTCTGTCCTCTTTATTTGCCTGTTTAGAATAGAATTCGTCTATTTTTTGAATCTAGACTGGGGCTGCTATTCTTAATCAATCTTCTTAACTGATTAGTTGCCATGGTAACAAGAAACAACCGGCAAATCGATTGAATTAATGACATTTAGAGGGAGTTAGGGCTGTCATTCATCCACCGACTGTTGCAAAATCAGCTCGGTTACGTTAGAAATTTGCAGAACAGGCTGCTTGAACGATAAATTTAATTGCTGTCCAGCGACTGGCCGACAAAATGCACACGAACACAGCAAACGAGCTTTAGTATTCCCCGGTAATTATCCTATAACAACGTTAAATCTCTTCCCAGAATAAAAATAACATCCTCAACGTTTGTCTGCATGATGGAGCAACTTGTTTACTGTTTTATTTTTCTGCAATTGGCATCACTTTGACATGAAAGAGTCTTTATTATCTGATTTCTTGCCCAAAACGGCAAATTATATTGACCGCGATTCAATGTTGAAACGCAACCAAAGGGGAAAACATCCAAGGGAGGTGAGGCTTTTTATAGGCACTGTGGTTAATGTTAGCCCAGATGCTCAGTGCAAACAGATGTCCTCAGATACTGTCGCTGCAACTTTATCAGTCCAGGAAGTCTGTCGGTATTTACAGCCACCTCTAAAATTTAGTTTGAATGTTGTTGGAAGCATGCATGAGCGTTAGCGGCGTTAGCGGCTAGAGCTATGGCTGCTTTCTGCTGACAGACACTTCAGCATTTCAGAGTCCTAGCTTAGCATTAGCCTCTGGAGCATAGCTAAACCAGACAGCCGCAAGTCAGCTTTTCACTACCTGATGCTGCGGAGTTCATCAACACAGCCATAGACATATATACGTAGACGCCGCGTTGACTGCCGCTGCCGATTGGAGCCGACGTGCCTACGCAGCGGCCATCTTGGTACAGTGCCACTCGCCCCTACAGTGCATTACGTCTATAGAGGAATGACATGTCTGCACTATAAAAGTGATCACAAATCGATCAGTTGTCAACATATATTGTTTGTTACAAACGTCAGACAGGCAGACATAAATAGAACAAAAGCATCCAAGCATCCTGTGTCAAAGCTACATGTGTGACGTTTTTAACAAACCAAACCGTTTAGAAATCGGTCGAAAATTCAGTGAATAATTCTACTTTAAGACTGTGGAGTACCTCTTACCTCCATAGACTTACATTCACTCCCCCCTCTGCTAGCCCTGTACCAAGATGGCGGAGCTTTAGGCACGTCCCTCCACAGTCAATGCGGCGTCTACGTATGTATGTCTATGAACACAACCATCGCAGTTAGCAGTCAGACGGCAGGGAGGTCGGCAAACACACCTGCAACTCAGTCTCCATAAACAATAAGAAACCCCACCTGGTGGCGCAACCGGGTACTGCAACGAATCTAAAACACATTTTCTGACATGCACGTCCCTCGTCTTCTACCTTGTGGGTTAAAATATTCCCAATCGAATAAATTATTAACGGGAATTAGTCATTAACATCCCTAATTTAGACCAAATATGAATTCTGTTCTCCTGCCTACTTAATGCAGGAACAATATGTGCTTTTTTTTTTTAAATTTAAGCCTTAAATACCACATTATGTCGAACCCACCAGGATTAGTTCCATGTAAGGTAACACGATGCAGGGACATGAGTCTGTACATTCCCTTTCTCAGCCTGATGAACTGAAATTGAAAACAAAAATACAGATTGCATAGGAGTATATAAAGAACAGATACATAATGAGGTCATTTGAGCGTAGAAGGTCTCCTCAGTCGAACCTCTTTAGCTTCAGAAAACTGAGATTTCTCCCTTTAACTTGTGGAATTAGCTCCTACTCTGTCGTCACCACAGCATGGACATCATCTGGAGGTGAATCTGTCCCTAACGAGGCCTCTTTGTTGTCTCCTCTCGGCAGCAGAAACCCTCTGATCGCCGCAGACGGGATCACCCCTCCCTCCCAGAGCTGCAGCAGCGCCGTCAGCAACCCCCCTGACATGTCGGGCTGGAACCCCTTCGGAGAGGACAACTTCTCCAAGCTGACCGAGGAGGAGCTGATTGACCGGGAGTTCGACATGCTCAGAGCAAGCAAGTGCCCCTTCCAGTCGTTTGTTTGCAGCCTTTCTATGTTTAATGTGAGCAAGTTTAGCGCGACGTGGCCACAGGCTGAGCGAGATTCAGAATTATTCTTCGGGATTTCAGCTTTTGCACTGATGTTTTTACAGATTTTGTTCATCATCTCGCACTGAAGGAGTTTTAAAGTTGTTCTCTTGTTCTGTACCTGCCCAGGGACAACAGATGCTAATTAGCTGCTAGCTAACTCTGGTGCCGTTACTCTTAATTGCAAAAAATAAAAAAATAAAGAGAAGTTTCCAAACATGGTAGCTTCTCACAAACAACTTCCTTTTTCCTGAAAGAGAAAAAATCTTTCTATTATATTATCATTTTTCTGTTTGTGTTTATTTTACTGTAAAACAAAATAAGGATTAAACGTTTTTGTTTTGGTATAATAGCTGATTTTAAGCATTTTGCAGGTCTCGCTTAGCGCATTTTAATGATGCATATAAAGCATATGAGTCTGTAAATGAATAATAATTAACTTTAGTTGTATCGCAAGTTTTAAAACTGGAGTTTTAAGCATTTAAGCATTAGATAAAACATTAAAAGAAGACGGTAAACAATGAGTAAATATAGTGCAACTTTAGAAAGAGCAATAACAACATCAGAGGGAGAACTGCATAGAAACAAAACCGAGTCTCGTTGAGTATAATTAGATTTTTAAAGAGAATTCACCCACAAAAACCACCTGCTCAATTCAATATTTTAAAGCTATTTCCTAAATTCCTATGCTCGCTAGTATCTCGTGCACGTGTTCACGGGTCCACGTGGTTAAAAAATAAACTTGCATTGGTGTTTTAGCTGCAGACGATCTGGTTATCTTCCCAAACTGTGACACAGAACATTGATGAAACATTAAAAGAAAACAATAAAACATTAATTAGGACAGCGAAACCTTAAATGGAGCAATCACAGAACATCAGAGAAGGAATGAAACGGAAACAAAAGTGAGTCTGGTTCAGTAAAATTAGATTTTAAAGAGAATTTACCAGAGACACCCACAAAAACCTGCGTTTTTCAGTAGTTTAAGGCTGTTTCCTACATATTTATACTGGCTAGTGGCTTGTGCATGTATTCAGGAGTACACATGGTTAAAAAGAAAACTTTCATTGGTGTTATAGCCGCAGATGATCTAATAATCTCCCCTCTGTGACCTCCTACGAACAGAAAAACCAGTGGAGAGAACAGCCAGCGTGGAGACGGACCGACCGCCCGCCGCCTCCGCCGCCGCCAAGCCCCTCCCACCAGAGGACCTGTTCGGCTCCGTCCCGTTCGTGGCCACCGCAGGCAAGTCTTAGAGGCGTCTCTACCGTGAGGACCCAACACTGTGGAGCCACCCGCCCTCCCCTTCTGATCCCTCTCCTGTTCCCACCCGACCCCACAGCGGGCCATTATTAAAAAAAACAACCAATGATCAGTGCGATTGTTGTTTTGTTTCCCAGCGTCAGTTTTGGCAGGTTAGTCGCGCTTCTGCTGCTGTCGGTACAAAACGTGATCAAGCGAGTCCTTGAGCGACTTGCGCGGGAAGAAGCGGGAGCAGAAGATGCATCGGCGAAGCGTCGGAAGCACTTTGTAAATCCACTGCAGTCGGTTTGATGCGGCAGCGGCTGCAGCAAACCTTTATGCAAGTCAGCCGGAAGTCACATATGTAAAGTCTCATTCAGTTAAAGCCTAGATCAAGGTTTCAAAGTAGGCTCTCCAGGTGAGGCGCTTTGCGTGAATTCACATTTCCAACACAGCCGGATTGAATATCTTAGTACCATCGGCAGTAAAAGCAATATGAACGTAAAGAAAGCGGCTGGTGAGGCTCAAAATTCACAGTTTCATGCTTCAGCTGCACTGAACACGCAACGTTTGCAGACTTTTGACTGGCGGCTTGTGTCAAAACCAGTCTCGTCCTGCCCCGTATGTGGAATATAATGGTCTGGCTGCAGAGATCTTTCCAACCAATCACAGTCGTTGTGGGCGGGGCCAAGCGATGGTGGCGACAGTTGTGATTAAAATCCACCAAAAAGAATTAGCAGGGCTGTGGAAGTTTAAATTGTAGGTGCTACAGGCTGCTGCTCGGTCGTTATTGTTGTTTTTTTCTTGCAGCGAAGTGGGACTTTCAAAACGGAGAGGAGATAGCCTCCTAAAATGAGCGACGGGTGATCGGTTTATACCCACAGTCTACATCTGGTGAGTCAGAATAGGTCGAAACAAGGCGGTGGGATTGATTCTGGGTTAACTTTACCATCTACAGACTACTGTAGAAATACACGGGGTGGTCAAGACGCCTCTAAACTGGTCGTTTAATTACAGTGGAAGCTCGTAAACAGTCTGCATACGTTGTGTGTTCAGCGCAGCTACAGGAATATTCACGCAACATAGACCGTAGATTCTAAACTGAGTATATGGGCCATCTAATTAAACATAGGAGTCGTTAGCGTCCCCCTTTGCTCGATTTTAATGCTGCTTATTTTCAAATATTTGAGAAAAGGAGTCCAGAAAACATATTACGGCTAAATCGTTATTTAACAGTCGCCCTTCGTTTGTTTTAAATTGCAGCCTTTTGCTAATTGCGCTGTTTCCGGTTACAGTTTGAAAGTTCTTTATTAGGTAGTCGGCCTGTTGTGTGCTTTTATTCTGAAGTAAAGCTGATTGTTAGCAGATGTAGCTGTTGACATCAAGCTTTTTACGCCCAACCAGCCTTTTGTTTTTTATTTTCTTTGCCGTTTATTCCCCATAATCCTGCCTAGAGTGATTATTTCTCATGCTTGCTCGCTATTACACAGTTCTAAGCGATATTAAACCTTTAAAGCAGTGGTTCCCATCTGGTCCAGTCTCAGGACCCACTATGTCTCAATTAATAAAGGTCATGACCCAAATTATTGAAGTTTGCTGTTCCTGTTAACAAATTAAGGTTTATCTGGGTGGAGTCTCAACGCATTTTGATACAACTTGGGCAAATTTTGGCTTATTTTTTGCTCATTTTGGAATATTTGGACACTTTTGCCAAGTTTTGGGCATATTTTGGTCCATTTTGACAGATTCTGAGCACATTTTGGTTCATTTTTGGGACGTTTTAGCATAAATTTCTCCAATAAGCTGGCACAGCCAAATCTAGAGGTTAATAGTGGACAACTACTGGTGTCACCATCACTAAATATCCTGCTATTGAAAGCAAACTGTGTCATAAGAAACACGTCCTTTCAAATAAAAGACTTAATGCCATTACTTTTTTAAGGGGGGGGTTACGTGTTCGTCGCGGCCATTGGTTTTCTTATTTTGAGATTTCAAAATAAAAACGAAAAATAAACCGTTTCCCGTTTTTTTCAGTGATAATACAAAATGAAAAAAGGAAAACGGGCCCTAATTCATTATCCATTAACCGTTATCTGTTATCCGATTTTATAAGATGTGTTTGTAAATGGAAATTAAAATTAAAAGACACCTGTGGAAAACTTATTTCTCTATTTCCTGTTGGTTTTGGCTCCGTGACCCGTCTGACTTCTGAAGAGCTAGCGATGGCGGAGCTAGCGCTAAATCGCTACTTTGCTTTCTGGCAAAGCTAAAGTAACAGAAAACCTCCAAACCTCCCCAAAAACGTCCCGAAAAGCAGCCCAACGCTAGCGATTTAGCGCTAGCGGCAGAGCTAGCGGCAGCACAAGGTCCCTCCAAAGGGACAAATAAACCCCACGCTGGTGAAAAGTCCACTGTGAAATAGTGAACAATGTGAGCCAAGCAACGTTTGGACCCCACAGTGGGTCTTCATCAGGCCACGGCACACAGCAAGGTCTGCTAACAGTGAGCTAACACTGGAGCTTTAGATACCAGATCCTTCCTCATCACAAGTCAGACGGGTCACGGAGCCAAAACCAACAGGAAGTAGAGCAATAAGTTTTCCACAGGTGTATTTTAATTTTAATTTCCATTTACAAACACATCTAATTAAATCGGATAACAGATAATGGATAATGAATTAGGGCCCGTTTTCCATTTTTCATTTTGTATCATCACTGAAAAAAACTGGTAACGGTTTATTTTTCGCTTTTATTTTGAAATCTCATAATAAGAAAACGGATGGCCGCGACGTACACGGACCTGAAAGCAAACCCCGAGACAGAGAGGAGAGAGCACACAAAACTTGTAAACAATATATAACAACACACTCAAATGTCTTGTGTTTGCTTGTTCAGCCCCACCAAAAAAAAATCCCGGGACAGGAATTTTTCTTTGCACTTTAGAAGTAAAATAAAGTGCAGTTAATGGCTCTGGTCGTCCCTTTGACTTGTCTTTTTTTAATTTTATTTGGCTTTGATGGTTCGCCTGTTCAAACTAGAGATCCATCCACCAATACACATGAACAAGATGTTTCTGAATATGGCTGTCTCACTGAATGAGGAATGAAAGGAAACTAATAAAATAATAACAATAAAAAACAATGCACTTAAATGAAGCAGGTTGTTTTCCCCACAGGAGGCCCAATAGAAGCAGGCGGTGACATGAGCATGAAGTGGAACAGAAGCAACACCCTCCAAAATAAAACAAACTTACCTTGGGCTAAAACACGCGGGTTATATTTTAGTTTATATATCTGTACAGTTAAAACGTCTGCATGGAGATGGGGGGACTCTCACTTGCTGCTCTAAGGCGGAACAGCAGCAGCACAGTGAGGATTAACGAACATACAGCCCTTTAGGATTGTATGGGTTGGAACTGAAATCGGGTGCGAATCAAAATGTCCACCATTTTGAAATCGGCAGCGGCGCTCGCGTCAAGCTTTCCTCTCAGCACGGCCGCCGACATTTACACTACAGAATGTGCCACCAGCCAGTCGGGTTGTTCAGCAAATCACAGGTTGTGAATGAGCTGCGTCGGTTCTCAGGAAAGCCGGGAAAGACGAGAACAGGTTTCCGTTTTTTTTTTCAGTGATAATACAAAATGAAAAACGGAAAACGGGCCCTAATTCATTATCCATTATCTGTTATCTGATTTAATTCGATGTGTTTGTAAATGGAAATTAAAATTAAAATACACCCGTGGAAAACTTAATTCTCTACTTCCTGTTGGTTTTGGCTCCGTGACCCGTCTGACTTCTGATGAGGAAGGATCTGGTATCTAAAGCTCCAGTGTTAGCTCACTGTTAGCAGACCTTGCTGTGTGCCGTGGCCTGATGAAGACCCACTGTGGGGTCCAAACGTTGCTTGGCTCACATTGTTCACTATTTCACAGTGGACTTTTCACCAGTGTGGGGTTTATTTGTCCCTTTGGAGGGACCTTGTGGTGCCGCTAGCTCTGCCGCTAGCGCTAAATTGCTAGCGTTCGGCTGCTTTTTGGGATGTTTTTGGGGAGGTTTGGAGGTTTTCCGTTACTTTAGCTTTGCCAGAAAGCAAAGTAGCAATTTAGCACTAGCGGCGGAGCTAATGCTAAATCACTAGCTCCTCTTCAGAAGTCAGACGGGTCACGGAGCCAAAACCAACAGGAAGTAGAGAAATAAGTTTTCCACGGGTGTATTTTAATTTTAATTTCCATTTACAAACACATCGAATTAAATCAGATAACAGATAATGGATAATGAATTAGGGCCCGTTTTCCGTTTTTCATTTTGTATTATCACTGAAAAAAAAGGGAAACGGTTTATTTTTCGTTTTTATTTTGAAATCTCAAAATAAGAAAACAAATGGCCGCGTCATACACGGACCGAGGGGCACGCTTCTGCGACCCTCTAAAAATGGCTTCGCAACCCACTTTTGGGTCCCGACCCACCAGTTGGGAACCACTGCTTTATAGGGTCCAATAGTTAAGCTTTGCAAACAAGGCAACGGCTTCAATTTCGAGCCTCGATTTCTCCCGAACGCCAAACCTCGCTCGGCCCCGGTACTTAAAAGACGTCGCGCGAGCTTCCAGAGTTGTCTTTGTTTACATTAAAACCCCGTTAAAGCCTCTCCAGCAATTTAAAAACCGCATAAAGACTCCTCTCAGACTTATTTTCCGAAGCCTCAAACGTTCGTGCACTTTACCGCGGAGGCCGACGTCGACGTACAACCTTGACAATCCGGCTTCACCGACCACTTCATGTAGTTTGCCCCCCCCCGCCCCGACACGGATCCCAGCCTTGGTACGACAATGTGAATATCAAAGTGCAGTATTTCTACATGTATACATACATCGGTGGCAGCAATAAGCTTTTTCGTGCCTCTGTACTCTTCCTGCTCCTTCAATGTGAATTGGTTACTGTTTTGATAGGCAATTTAGAACCGCTGTTTGTAAGTCATAGAGTATATTTAATGATAAACGGTATCGATGCTAACACTTGTTTTCTAGAGGGGAGCAGCGGGGGTAGGCTTTTCTTTTTCTACAGTACGTCCTTAAAACAACGCCGGCTTAACGCAAAGTCCAGTGGCTACAGTTTAGAGTAGAACCAGGCAAGATAACGATGCAATATAACCCTATAAGCACTTGAATGTAAGTGTGGAAATATTTTATTGTCTTCACTTATTACTTAAGGAGTTTAAAAGTCTATCTGAGTTCCGATTGGATCAAATGAAGAACCAAAAAAAGAAACCAAACGAACTGAAGGGACTTTTGTACTGAAGTTAAGAAGCTCAATCAGCCCACTCTGTTGGGGTTCATTCCTTCGGGGCTGGCGTGAAGAAATTTGCTGCAAATTTTTGATCAGCCTCTTTTTTTTTGTTGTTGTTTTGTTTTTTTAAGTTTCATGTGTTTGTGCCATCAGCTGGTCGGTTCGGGTCGCAGGTGAATTCTCTCCGCGCGCCGCCAGCAGCTTTTAAAGACGGGTTTTCTTCCCCGTGTCCGAGCTTCGAGCGGTGGCTTCCCAACGCCAAATCTACACTGCAAAAACTCCACATCTTACCAAGTTTATTCGTCTTATTTTTAGTCAACTTGTCTCAACCCACTTGATTTAAGAGAAAATTCACTTTCCAGGTAACATTTCAGCAACATGGAGGGACGTGTTTTAAGACGACGCATCTTAAATATCTTGTCAAGTCAAACAATCTTGAAATGATCTTGTTTTAGTTGTATTTTACCAGAAACAAGGTTCATTTCATTTCATACATGTTTCAAGCTGAGCTGTTGTTTGTTTGAGATAAACTTCACTTGATTCAAGTAAATGCATTTTACTGGAATTTGCATCTAAACCCGAGCGACAACTTCTGCTCGCTCTTTACAACAGCTGTGTGACACTGGACGTAAAAAAAAGGACAGGGCTTAGCTTCTGCTGATACGAATAGTTAAAAAACTCCTTGATTGATGTCAAATATCGGGATCGGGACATCCCCAGGTCCGTGTACGTCGCGGCCATTCGTTTTCTTATTTTGAGATTTCAAAATAAAAACGAAAAATAAACCGTTTCCCGTTTTTTTCAGTGATAATACAAAATGAAAAACGGAAAATGGGCCCTAATTCATTATCCATTATCCGATTTAATTAGATGTGTTTGTAAATGGAAATTAAAATTAAAATACACCTGTGGAAAACTTATTGCTCTACTTCCTGTTGGTTTTGGCTCCGTGACCCGTCTGACTTGTGATGAGGAAGGATCTGGTATCTAAAGCTCCAGTGTTAGCTCACTGTTAGCAGACCTTGCTGTGTGCCGTGGCCTGATGAAGACCCACTGTGGGGTCCAAACGTTGCTTGGCTCACATTGTTCACTATTTCACAGTGGACTTTTCACCAGCGTGGGGTTTATTTGTCCCTTTGGAGGGACCTTGTGGTGCCGCTAGCTCCGCCGCTAGCGCTAAATCGCTAGCGTTCGACTGCTTTTCGGGACGTTTTTGGGGAGGTTTGGAGGTTTTCTGTTACTTTAGCTTTGCCAGAAGGCAAAGTAGCAATTTAGTGCTAGCGGCGGAGCTAGTGCTAGATCGCTAGCTAAATCGCTAGCTCTGCCATTTAGTGGAGCTAGCGATTTAGCGCTAGTTACTCTTCAGAAGTCAGACGGGTCACGGAGCCAAAGCCAACAGGAAATAGAGAAATAAGTTTTCCACAGGTGTATTTTAATTTTAATTTCCATTTACAAACACATCTAATTAAATCAGATAACGGATAATGGATAATGGATTAGGGCCCGTTTTCCGTTTTTCATTTTGTATTATCACTGAAAAAAAAAACGGAAACCTGTTCTCGTCTTTCCCGGCTTTCCTGAGAACCGACGCAGCTCATTCATAAACTGTGATTTGCTGAACAACCCGACTGGCTGGTGGCACATTCTGTAGTGTAAATGTCGGCGGCCGTGCTGAGAGGAAAGCTTGACGCGAGCGCCGCTGCCGATTTCAAAATGGTGGACATTTTGATTCGCACCCGATTTCAGTTCCAACCCATACAATCCTAAAGGGCTGTATGTTCGTTAATCCTCACTGTGCTGCTGCTGTTCCGCCTTAGAGCAGCAAGTGAGAGTCCCCCCATCTCCATGCAGACGTTTTAACTGTACAGATATATAAACTAAAATATAACCCGCGTGTTTTAGCCCAAGGTAAGTTTGTTTTATTTTGGAGGGTGTTGCTTCTGTTCCACTTCATGCTCATGTCACCGCCTGCTTCTATTGGGCCTCCTGTGGGGAAAACAACCTGCTTCATTTAAGTGCATTGTTTTTTATTGTTATTATTTTATTAGTTTCCTTTCATTCCTCATTCAGTGAGACAGCCATATTCAGAAACATCTTGTTCATGTGTATTGGTGGATGGATCTCTAGTTTGAACAGGCGAACCATCAAAGCCAAATAAAATTAAAAAAAGACAAGTCAAAGGGACGACCAGAGCCATTAACTGCACTTTATTTTACTTCTAAAGTGCAAAGAAAAATTCCTGTCCCGGGATTTTTTTTTGGTGGGGCTGAACAAGCAAACACAAGACATTTGAGTGTGTTGTTATATATTGTTTACAAGTTTTGTGTGCTCTCTCCTCTCTGTCTCGGGGTTTGCTTTCAGGTCCGTGTACGTCGCGGCCATCCGTTTTCTTATTATGAGATTTCAAAATAAAAGCGAAAAATAAACCGTTACCAGTTTTTTTCAGTGATGATACAAAATGAAAAATGGAAAACGGGCCCTAATTCATTATCCATTATCTGTTATCCGATTTAATTAGATGTGTTTGTAAATGGAAATTAAAATTAAAATACACCCGTGAAAAACTTATTTCTCTACTTCCTGTTGGTTTTGGCTCCGTGACCCGTCTGACTTCTGATGAGGAAGGATCTGGTATCTAAAGCTCCAGTGTTAGCTCACTGTTAGCAGACCTTGCTGTGTGCCGTGGCCTGATGAAGACCCACTGTGGGGTCCAAACGTTGCTTGGCTCACATTGTTCACTATTTCACAGTGGACTTTTCACCAGCGTGGGGTTTATTTGTCCCTTTGGAGGGACCTTGTGCTGCCGCTAGCTCTGCCGCTAGCGCTAAATCGCTAGCGTTGGGCTGCTTTTCGGGACGTTTTTGGGGAGGTTTGGAGGTTTTCTGTTACTTTAGCTTTGCCAGAAAGCAAAGTAGCGATTTAGCGCTAGCTCCGCCATCGCTAGCTCTTCAGAAGTCAGACGGGTCACGGAGCCAAAACCAACAGGAAATAGAGAAATAAGTTTTCCACAGGTGTCTTTTAATTTTAATTTCCATTTACAAACACATCTTATAAAATCGGATAACAGATAACGGTTAATGGATAATGAATTAGGGCCCGTTTTCCTTTTTTCATTTTGTATTATCACTGAAAAAAACGGGAAACGGTTTATTTTTCGCTTTTATTTTGAAATCTCAAAATAAGAAACGAATGGCCGCGACGTACACAGACCGCTTTCCCCCATTTGTACCCTCAGCTTTACCTGAAGGCGTCAGAGGCCTCCGATCGCTGAAACTTTGGGAGTTTTTTTTTACTTTAATCCTCAGTAGAAGTGTTGAAAAATGTCACAACCCTTCAGTTTTAGTCAGACCTGATAGCGGCAGCAGCTCCTGGTACCTCTCCTGCAGAAAGAATACAACCTATAGATCACTAAGTTGTCTTATACATATCTTGTTTTTTTGCAACAGACTATGTAAACGGTCCTGTATCATACTGTGAGTGTGAATGTATTTCTTTACAGAATGTTACTGATAAATAAAAAACACGTTCAACACCAAGATCCACGTTGGTTCCTTTTTTATAGCTCCTTAAATAACCCAGAATCCTAGAGTCTCTCCACCAACTACACCGCGAGCAAGATGTTCCTGATGTTAGCGTGGCTGTCTTTGGTTGACCTCTCCTCTTTTTTATTTATCGAACCTGAGCGGATTTGATACGCCGAGCAGACATTAACGGTTGTGTCCTGGTTCAGCAGGTGTGTGAAACATTAAAACGTAAGCAGCTTTGCTCTGGGAACGAGTTCACGGAGGTAAATTTAGGTTACGGCATCGGAATTTTGCAGGTTTCATGGATATTTTTGCACAAATCCTCCTGACATGTCTCTGATTTAACATTTTAATGGTTTCTTTCTGTCTGTAGTCGTAATTTAACTCATGCAGCTGCATAATTTGTAGAAGCAGAAGCATCCTTTACTCCTTTTTCAACCCTCTCAACTACTTTTTTGCGCTCCTGTCACATTTTTCCTCACTGTGGGCTCATTTTTCACTGCAGTATAAACGCCTGCACCTCTACGGAAACAGAACAACCATGACTGTAAGTAGAGGGAACTAAAACATGTCTTCGGTGCAGTGTGACACAGTTATAATGCTATGAATCATGGGGAAAAAAAGCAGAAAATATGAGTTGAAGTTATTTATTTTACAAAAAATGGTAAAAGAAAGTGGAATTAGTTTGTTTATTTTTCCAAATCTGCATAAACATCAACACGACTGGATAAAAAAGGGAAAAAAAGGAGCTCTTTTTACTGTAGATGTTTTACAATTTGCATTTTTATAACCTCTAGAAACCAAAACAGATGTTCCACCACGCTGAATGCACCTTCCAACAACTTTCTGACATCCTGCTCCTTTGTTTACCATTCATTTTATTGATCAGATGTGTTTTATTTTTCTCCCAGTCTCTCAATTGTAGTTTCCATACTCGTCTCCTCTTTGCTCTATGCCAGCGGTGTCCAACCCTGGTCCTCGAGGGCCCTCATCCAGCAGGTTTTAGATGTTTCCCTCTTCCGACACACCTGATTCAAATGATCAGCTCATCATCAACACAGACATATGTACGTAGACGCCACGTTGACTGCTGCTGCCGATTGGAGCCGACGTGCCTACGCGGCGGCCATCTTGGTACAGTGCCACTCGCCCCTACAGTGCATTACGTCTATAGAGGAATGACATGTCTGCACTATAAAAGTGATCATAAATCAATCAGTTGTCAACATATATTGTTTGTTACAAACATCAGACATGGAGGACGGACAGGCAGACATAAATAGAACAAAAGCATCCAAGCATCCTGTGTCAAAGCTACATGTGTGACGTTTTTAACAAATCAAACCGTTTGGAAATCGGTCGAAAATTCAGTGAATAATTCTACTTTAAGATTGTGGAGTACCTCTTACCTCCATAGACTTACATTCACTCCCCCCTCTGCTAGCCCTGTACCAAGATGGCGGAGCTTTAGGCACGTCCCTCCACAGTCAATGCGGCGTCTACATATATATGTCTATGTCTGCAGAAGCCTGATAATGATCCTGATCATTTGAATCAGGTGTTGGAAGAGGGAAACATCTAAAGCATGCAGGATCGCGGCCCCCTTTATGCAAACACTGCCTGCAGTTCATCTGAAAAATCTATGAATTTTTGTCACGTGACTGTTGGTTGCAGCTGAGTCAATCATGGCTTCCCAGTTGCGCAGAGGAGCGTGGAATTTTCTCGTTTTTTGCTACAAGATCTGGTACAAAGGGTTTATTTTTGGCGAATTTTTATTTATTTATTTATTTTTATTTTTATTTTTTTTTGTCTGCATTTATACTCATCGTTTAACACCACAGAAGGGGGTCAGCTTTAAGGAGATCAATGCATATTTTAGTCTTGCAGCAAAATATATTAATATTTAGTGCATTTTTGGTGAATTTTTAAAGGAAGCCAGCAGAATAAAGTGATTTTTGACGAAATATGACGACTTCAAGCGTAGATTTGCTTAATTTTGTAGGAGGATGTCACACAAGAGTAATTCAAGGGCCGTTTCTAACTCTGATTAATGCTGTAATTGGACTTGTTTATTAATTTTTAAAAGAAGACATGCCTTTCGAAACCCACTCAGACAGTTTAACGTGGCTCATTCAACAAGAAGAAGAATCATGGCGTCTTTTTTTTCTTCAGCAAAGAGGTCAGCAGCTGTGTGAGAGAGACGGCCTGAATCAGCAGAGAAACACACATTATCCTGCAAGGAATCGCCTACCTGGCCTTGAAAATGGGTTTTCAAGCACCGATGCAAGCCACATGAATGTTTATATCCCTCGAATTTCCGCTCCGATAGTTATCAGGTTAACGAGCAGCTGATTATAGAATAAAAGAAATGCAGAAAACGGCGTCTGCTTGGAAACATGTCTCTGATTTGGTTAAAGGATTCTTCCTCTCTGCTAATATGTGGCCCAAACTGGCCTTTAAAGCTGCAGTGAAACCCTCGGTAACAACCTGCCTGGTTACACGCAAATCACCGTTCCTTCAGCTCATCATTCCTCCTCAAACCCTTCTCTGTGTCAGCGTTGAAATCCATTAACCTCAACCTGAGAGTGATTTTCTGCAGTTATTATAAAATACAGTGTAATCTGTTGTTTTGACCCTCGGTGGGAGAGAGTTCAGCTGCACCGTTGTCGTTTTTTCCATGCATAAAACCACGTTAATGTAATTTCCAGTCACCTTTCGGTTCAGTTCGCCTCTTCATCAAATCAGTCTGCAGTTGCCGCATGCAGGACCGGGCTTCTGTAAGCTGTAAGCACCACTTATTTGTATCTTTAAAAGATCAGACGCGGCTTGTAATCCTCCAGCTTATCGCCGAAAGGAACATCGACTAAACAAAAAAATCTGCCGACATCTTCCCTCGTGATTAGAGATGCTTCCGTTGTTTTGCCTCTTTCCGAGAGGTGAGCGTGATTACGAGTTGTAATCTGCGGGCGGGCCGAGCAGATGCAGAGCGGCTCCTAATTCCTGCACTAATGTTATTTTATTCTCGTGTTGTAGCGCGGCCTTGTTTCATTTCTCGACAACAAAGCTTTTGGCTAATCTGTCACCGCGTCCTGCCAGTTTGGACGGCTGAAGACGGGGAGAGGTTTCCATTTTCATGCTCTCAGCAGGGGGCTCCTTTCTCAGAGCTTCCTCTGATAGGGAACAATAAATTGGCTCTTTGTGTGTGTGTGTGGCACAATTTATTTTCAATACAATTGGAGGCTATCCACTCGCTAATTAGGCTAATTTCTAAGCTGCCATTATGCAAATCTCTTGGAAATAAATTCACAACAAGGCACAATCTTTTCTTTTTAATCAAATGCCAAACACATGCAAGAATTTATAGAAATGCAGAAGTCAGGAAGAAGTGGAAATTAAAAGTCTAAAGGGAATAACCGACTTAAAGCTTCAATCTTTTCATGGAAAGATTTGGGTCTAAAAGCAATTTGGTGAATCTTGAAAAGCTCAGCGTCTTAGTTCTCCTTACCGCAGGGTCAGAGTTAAGAAGTCGGAGCAGCTTTCGGACCATATTGAGTTTTGCGGTTCTCCTTTGCCGCTCCTTCTGCTTCAATATCTGACAAACTGTTGGCATTTTCGGCGAAAGTCTAAGCCGAGTAATCCTGATTCCAGCAAGGCCACGTGTTACCGAGGTCAAGTGGGAACCGTGAGGAAATGAGGAGTTTATTTCTTGGCTTTCACTGGGTTTTTTTTATTTAAGAACTGTGGCAGTAAAACATCTGCAAGGATCTGCGGTTCAGAAATTCAGTTCTATTTTATTTGTATAGCGTATATTTACATAGTGTTTTACATAGCAGGAAGTACAGAAAACCAAACAATCCATAGTTGCATTTGGATTCCCTATGAGCAAGCAGTCAGCGACAGTGGGAAGGAACTAAAAACCTCCTAGGATTGGGTGGGGGAACCCTCCAGCAGAACCAGGCTCAGGGAGGGCGGCCATCTGCCTCGACCAGTCGGGGTGGGAGTAGGGATAGCAGGAGAAATGACATCTAACGGTTTTGTGTTTTTTTCTGCAGGTACCAACGTGATACAGGCCGAGCAAACGAGTGAGGAAGTTTCTGCCGCCGTCTCGACCTCTGCAGAGAGTCTGCAGCCGGCGGCGGCAGCGGCCAAAGAGCACAAACCCAGCAAAAAGAGCGGCTGCAGACCAGGAGACGAGTCCGACAGCGACTTCGAGTCCGACCCTCCTTCGCCGAAAAGCAGCGAGGACGAAGAGGCGGAGGAGGACGAAGCCTTGAACAGCGAGCACGGCGAGGATACTGAGCCGGAGAATTTAGGACAGAGGCCTCTGCTGATGGACTCCGAGGACGAGGAGGATGAAGACAAGCACAGCTCCGATTCGGACTACGACCCCAGCAGGGCGAAGAGTCGCTCCAAGAAACCGGCCGGCGGCAAAGGAGTCTTGGCCACTACCAGGAGTCCTCGGGGGGATTCTGGCACGACTCTGATCACCCCTCCTGAGTCGCCCAGCGGAGCAAGAGCTGTGGAGCCCGTGGATGTCTTCGGCTCTGTTCCCTTCCTCGGTGGGGCGTCGCCTGTCGGGCCTTCAGAGAGCTCAGATATCTTTGCCAAAGCGCCTTTTAGGCAAGTCAGCCACGAGCAGCCAACATTGGATGAGTTTGATGTTTTTACCAAAGCGCCCTTCAGCCGGAACCTCTCAAAGTCGGGCAAGAGCGGCAGCGACGTCCCCATGGGCCAGACGCCGCCCATCTCCCCCGAGGGCATTGACATTTTTGGCTTCTCCCCCTTCCAGCCAGGCCCCACCGCGCCTCCTCCGACCACCTCGAGAAGCGCCGAGGACATCTTCAGATCGTCCTATGAGGAGTCAGCGAGTCCCCAGCAGCAGAGGCTGAAGCAGCGAAGCCTCCAGAAGCTGTCGTCCCGTCAGAGAAAAACCAAGCAGGAGGTCACAGCAGGTGGAAGCAATGGCAAGCGGCATCACGGTACGCCGACCGGAGGGCGCAAGAGCAACAAGCCGACGTACCGCACACCTGAGAAAGTCCGCAGACACAAGAAGGTCGGCCGCAGAGACTCGCAGAGCAGCAACGAGTTCCTCAGCACCTCAGACTCTAAGGAGAACATCAGTGTGGACATAACCATGGCGGAGGGGAAGGACAAAGGAGCATCTCTGCCGGTGGACGATGCCCTTCTTGACCCGTTTGGAGCCAAACCCTTCCACCCTCAGGACGGCAGCCGGCACAGCCAGTATCAAGGCCTCAGCGACAGCAAGAGCGACATGGCCACAGCCAATGGTAAGTCCTGGACGGGTTCCCTTCACGGTGCTCTTGGGGAGAGCAAAATCATGGATGACTTCGGGGCGGTGCCCTTCACAGAACTGGTCATCCACAGCGGACCTCAGCAGCAGCAGACGCCGTCGCAGCCGGTGGACCTCGACCCTTTCGGAGCTGCACCTTTCCCCTCCAAGCAGTAACTCTTCCTGCGTCTTCCTGCTCTGCCCGTTGCTGTTAAACAACCCTGAAGCTTTTCTTTGGTTTGGGATCATTTTCAACCTGGAACTACAAGCTAACAATGTGCTTCTTTTTGTAAGAACGTTTTAATACATCTAAGTTTGAGTAACAGAAACCTGAATCCTGTGGACTGAGCGGTGTTCCCACATATCTTTCAGCTGTACCTGTTTGCTGAAAAGCCTTTTATGCTGCATTTTAACGCTGATAGAGACATTTGAAACGGGAGACCCACTCAAAAATCGTACTGTGATTATAAGCTTAACATCTGACCGCTTGACTTGCTTCAAAAAGCTCTTCATGGCCGCCTGCCTTCTGATCTACCAGTATGTTCTTTAGCACCACGAAGCCTTACCCGAGCTCGGCTCTGCCTTGCTTCACAGTACCTCGGACACCACGACGGCGTCAGCCTTCACCGGCCTTGGGCGTCGTCTCGAATCATTTGGGAGTTGTCCTTAACCACTTTGTTTTTATTAGACTTTCCTCTATGCATAATTTCACAGTAGTCTTTTACGCAGCCAAAGGTGGCCGTGACTTGTGTTGCGTTACACTTGGAATACTAGAAGGGATCGGATTTTTGTTGTACTTCCTTAAAAAGTTGGAGCTGTTGATTTGGTTCAGGTTAAAATTTAGGCTCTTAACTGTTTTCTTTATTTCCTAGCAGTAAACTTCTAGGTAAGTACTGTTCGTTTTCCTTTTCTGTTTTTTTTTTCTATTAAGTTGCAACTCGACATGTTCTGTTAGAAATAAGGAAGAAATAAAACGCAAAGCCACGTTAGATCACTGGTCATCTGTGAACTTTAAACCCCGACAAAGTCACGAGCTGTACGGTTATTTTTGTCTGCAGTGTAAGTGAACGCAACATCAGAGTTTGGATCTTTTCATGTTGGAATCAAAGTGGGAATCGGTTAAAAGGTGGTGGTACTTTATTTTTTGTGTTATTGTGCACAAAATCCCACGAAAAGACCAAAACCAGCAACATGTTCCAGTACTTCGTGACTTCAATCCTTTCTGACTCCACTGTTAATAAGACCTTTAAAGGTACAGTTGGGGTTGAAGGTTCCTACCCTTCTTTCTGGAAGGTTGTTACCACTTTTAATGTACGTGAAGATGCATCCAGGAGACAGTTAGCTTAGCATAAAGACTGGAAATGGGGACCATGCATGCTCTGCTGTAAACACCTGTAGCAAAGTCGTCTTACTGGCGCCTCGTTAAGGTAATGGGCTTTCCAATTGGTGTCAAATTTGTGGGGGTTTTTTGCACGTTTTTAATGATCCTAGTAGAAAAAGCTGACGGAAACGGCAACACTGGGAACAACAAGGACGTCTTTTTGCTAGCTTAAGCTGGTTTAAGACTCTTTAGAAAAGCGGTAAGAAAGTTTGACGTCGCAAACATGAAACTCTAAAGATGGATTAGCTGTTAGCTGCTTCTTTCGTTGTCTTCGCTCCTGGACAGCGTAAACCTTCGCTGACACCAGTTAAGATAAAAGAACGATTAAAGCTAACCCAGCTTTAAGACTACTCCTTAAACACCCCTATGTTTCTCTCGTACATCGCCAAAGTTTGGCTCTCGTTCTTGGCGAACAACAGGTTTTGTTAACGTCTTCATCCACTCTGTCCAATAGTCTGACGTTGAGAATTTGATGTGTCCGGCTGCAGTAGTTTCTAACGTTTTCTAAAATGTCAAACTATTGCTCTAGAAACAGGCCAATGATACAGTTTAATCTTCGACAAAACGTCATTGATTTCGAGACTTAACAGAAAGGAGTTGTGCGCTTGATGGGGACTATTTTCAGTGGCGAATTAATTAACATTTGGTTCTGCAGTGAGTCCAGTGCTACTGGCAGCAGGACGCTGTATGTGGGATAGTTTTTGGATAACAGAGGAGCTGATTAATTTATATCAAGCTGTGATTCCTCTGTAAATGGGATCGGTTCATTACTGTGTCGTGTTTGGTCTTTTCATGGGATTTTGTTGCCGGTGACAATAGAAATGAATCACCAGAGTTCTTGTTTAACGTGGGCCTTTCCACCGCAGAGTGACGTAAACATGTTGGCACGTTCGTAAAGGGAAAAAAAAACAACAACATTCAAATCCAATCTGTGATGTTGATGTTCAGGTCGTTTGTCTTCATCGTTGCACTCTTCAGCGCTGAATTCCTCCTCTTCATCACAGCCTTAAGCACTGCATCGAGCTACACAACCGTTGGCACATCTGCTGTGTTTCCACCAGTGGAACCGTTTGATATTTTCCATCCTCTTTTTTTTCCCCCACACCTGGGTGAATCTGACTTTGTATTTATCTGCTATACTGCTGTTGGATGCAATAAATAAAGTTTCATCTCAGTGATCCTAAGTCCTCCACAAGGCTACTGGATTTCTTCTTTGGGTTCTTTCACTTGTAGAAGAGTCTTCCTCTGTTTTACTTCACTGGTGTTTATTATAGCCCTCGACTTCCTGGTCTCCACATCTGATTGGTGGTGAAGCTGCGTGTGGAGGGATGTCAGGACTGCGGTGCCATAGAAGCCCTTTTAGTTTAATATTAAATGGCTTCCTTTGCAGTTTTCTCAATCGTTCTCTGTAATATAAACAATGATGCCCTCAAAGCTGTTTTCTTTCTCTTTTAGATGCAGTCGACTGTTTAGTCGTGTTTCAAGGAGCTAGTTACCTCCGCCAAGGAGGTTGTGTGATGGCCGGCGTTTGTTTGTTTGTTTGTTTGTCTGTCTGTGTTCAAAATTACTCGAAAACTCATGGATGGATTTGAATGAAATTTTCAGGAAATGTGTGAAATGGGACAAGGAAGAAATTATGACATTTTGGTACTGATCCAGATCACCGTCTGGATCCAGGATTTTTTTTTTTTTTTGTGTGAGTGTAACCAGGTCGACCAGTGGTTCTCAACTGGTCCAGCCTCAGCACCCACTATGTCTCTATCATTAACGGTTGCGACCCAAATTGTTGAATTTTGCTGTTCTTGTTAACAAATTAAGGTTTATTTGCATGCAGTCTCAACGCATTTTGATACAACTTGGGAAAATTTTGACTTATTTTTTGCTCATTTCTGGTATATTTGAATGCTTTTGCCAAGTTTTGGGCATAGTTTGGCCCATTTTGACAGATTTTGAGCACATTTTGATTCATTTATGGGGCGTTTTAGCATAAATTTCTCCAATAAGCTCGCAGAACCAAATCTAGAGGGCTGCCACTGGTGTCACTACCACTAAATATCCTGCTATTGAAAGCAAACTGTGTCATAAGAAACACGTCCTTTAGAATAAAAGACTTTATACCACTACTTTTTTGGGGGGGGCATGCTTCTCCGACCCTCTAAAAATGGCTTCGCGACCCACTTTTGGGTCCTGACCCACCAGTTGAGAACCACTGGGGTAGACAATTAAATGTGGTTTACCCTAAAAGCCACCACAGGGCACTCTTGTTTTTGGGGTAACCCCCTCTGACCACATGACATTTTGGGTCTCCACGCGACAGACAGCGACAGTGGCGGAGTTCTCTTTCCTTCCTGAGCGACATATGCACGGTTGGGCCGGCATTCTTATCTCCGGTTGTCTAAGAAGCTGGGAGGCTGTTAGGAGCTGCCGCGCTCGAGGCCGCGCCTGTTCATTAGGTCGGATGGGGTGAAGGCCGCATTGTTGGTAGGACATTTGTACTGTATGTAATTACATTAGTATCTGTAACGTTCCATAGAAAATATGTGAGTTGGGAGATTGTGTTGGGGGTGGACTGAAGCTCCTTGGTGGAGGTATGAGCTCTCTGAGGGCTTTTCTAGATTTCCTCTGTTTTGCTTGTGGTTGTTTCGTTTCCTCTATATATAGGTCTGTGCACTGCTCGCTGCATTGGACTGCATTTATACACTTTCTCAGCTTGTGTTTGGGTTTTATTATCCTCATTATGAACCAGTTTTTATCTCTCAGATTATTGCTTTTGTCCTTTTTTAAAGTTTCTCAAACACTCCTGCCATGTGATGATGTTGATCTGCCCATTTTTAGTTTGCTGTTTTTCTCCCAGATTTCTTTGCCGACTTCATGCCACGGGTTGTAAGTGCCTTCTAAACGTGTATACGCTGCTTTTCTTTTCCTGCCTGCCATGGTGGGAACGTTCGCCATTAAGTTCTGTACGGTTCTGATGTCCTCCAGTTTATGTTAAAGTAAGTTGGTGGAAGTAAAACAGCAGGTTTAGTGTGGAGGTTTCTAGTTGTCTTTAGTGTTGAGGCTTCCATCCTAGTCGATTGAACTGCAGAAGCCAAAAAGGATAGTTTGTTTTGAATTGTTATGTTTCTATCCATTCAACTTGTTGGGTTTTGATTTTTACCGAGGTGTTGTCCACATATCTGGACCGGTGGCTTGGTGGTGTTCTCTTGAAGGAGCCCAGTCTTTGGTTTCCAGTTCGTCCATGTACACAAAGGGTGACATGGTTTTGTCTGGAGAAAACCCTCATTGTTCTTGAAATTAGTTAGGCAGAGGTCAAGCAGGACGCCATCTGATCGGTGGTGAAGTTGGTTCTGTTGTTTAAAGAGCCGATAGTCTGGTTTGTGAGGGTTTAGGGTTAAGTCCCTTTTCTTCAGTGTGTTATTTTGCTACTTTTTATGCGTTTGAAACATCTGCAAAGCCAAAGTCCATGACAAAGGTACTTATTCTCTCTCAGAAAACTACTTCTTGCAGTTTGATGTCCAAACTTTTCTTCAGTGACTTGCCAACATCACCATGTAACACATTTGCATAACACCTGGCTAGCAGATAATGGGGCCCCCAAAGAAAGAATGAGTGTTTTGGGAAATTAAAACGTGGAAACAAATTCTAGTAGTCCCCCAGAATGAACTTCAAAACCTGCAAAAGTTCATTACATAGGTTTCTATGCTCCACTATCTTAACGATTTTGTAGCATGGTCTTTTTGTACTGAATGTCTTTGGAAGACTTTTTTTAAAAAAACGTCATAGTATAGCCTTTTGACGAAAAAACATCATAGTATAGTCTTTTGATGAAAAAACGTCATAGTATAGCCTTTTGACGAAAAAACGTCATAGTATAGCCTTTTGACGAAAAAACGTCATAGTATAGCCTTTTGACGAAAAAACGTCATAGTATAGTCTTTTGATGAAAAAACGTCATAGTATAGCCTTTTGACGAAAAAACGTCATAGTATAGCCTTTTAACTAAAAAACGTCATAGTATAGCCTTTTAACTAAAAAACGTCATAGCATAGCCTTTTGACTAAAAAACGTCATAGTATAGCCTTTTGATGAAAAAACGACATAGTATAGCCTTTTGACTAAAAAACGTCATAGTATAGCCTTTTGACTAAAAAACGTCATAGTATAGCCTTTTGACTAAAAAACGTCATAGTATAGTCTTTTGACTAAAAAACGTCATAGTATAGCCTTTTGATGAAAAAACGACATAGCATAGCCTTTTGACTAAAAAACGTCATAGTATAGCCTTTTGACTAAAAAACGTCATAGTATAGTCTTTTGACTAAAAAACGTCATAGTATAGCCTTTTGATGAAAAAACGTCATAGTATAGTCTTTTAACTAAAAAACGTCATAGTATAGCCTTTTAACTAAAAAACGTCATAGCATAGCCTTTTAACTAAAAAACGTCATAGTACAGCCTTTTAACTAAAAAACGTCATAGCATAGCCTTTTGACTAAAAAACGTCATAGTATAGCCTTTTGACTAAAAAACGTCATAGTATACCCTTTTAACTAAAAAACGTCATAGTACAGCCTTTTAAATAAAAAACGTCATAGTATAGCCTTTTGATGAAAAAACGTCATAGTATACCCTTTTAACTAAAAAACGTCATAGTACAGCCTTTTAACTAAAAAACGTCATAGTACAGCCTTTTAACTAAAAAACGTCATAGTATAGCCTTTTGACTAAAAAACGTCATAGTATAGCCTTTTGACTAAAAAACGTCATAGTGCAGCCTTTTGACTAAAAAACGTCATAGTATAGCCTTTTGACTAAAAAACGTCATAGTATACCCTTTTAACTAAAAAACGTCATAGTATACCCTTTTAACTAAAAAACGTCATAGTATAGCCTTTTAACTAAAAAACGTCATAGTATAGCCTTTTCACTAAAAAACGTCATAGTATACCCTTTTAACTAAAAAACGTCATAGTATAGCCTTTTAACTAAAAAACGTCATAGTATAGCCTTTTGACTAAAAAACGTCATAGTACAGCCTTTTGACTAAAAAACGTCATAGTATAGCCTTTTGACTAAAAAACGTCATAGTATACCCTTTTAACTAAAAAACGTCATAGTATAGCCTTTTGACTAAAAAACGTCATAGTATAGCCTTTTGACTAAAAAACGTCATAGTATAACCTTTTCATGAAAAAACGTCATAGTATAGCCTTTTGACTAAAAAACGTCATAGTATAGCCTTTTGATGAAAAAACGACATAGTATAGTCTTTTGACTAAAAAACGTCATAGTATAGCCTTTTGACTAAAAAACGTCATAGTATAGCCTTTTGACTAAAAAACGTCATAGTATAGTCTTTTGACTGAAAAACGTCATAGTATAGTCTTTTCATGAAAAAACGTCATAGTATAGCCTTTTGATGAAAAAACGTCATAGTATAGCCTTTTGATGAAAAAACGTCATAGTATAGCCTTTTGACGAAAAAACATCATAGTATAGCCTTTTGATGAAAAAACGTCATAGTATAGCCTTTTGATGAAAAAACGTCATAGTATAGCCTTTTGACTAAAAAACGTCATAGTATAGCCTTTTGACTAAAAAACGTCATAGTATAGTCTTTTGACTAAAAAACGTCATAGTATAGCCTTTTGATGAAAAAACGACATAGCATAGCCTTTTGACTAAAAAACGTCATAGTATAGCCTTTTGACTAAAAAACGTCATAGTATAGTCTTTTGACTAACAAACGTCATAGTATAGCCTTTTGATGAAAAAACGTCATAGTATAGTCTTTTAACTAAAAAACGTCATAGTATAGCCTTTTAACTAAAAAACGTCATAGCATAGCCTTTTAACTAAAAAACGTCATAGTACAGCCTTTTAACTAAAAAACGTCATAGCATAGCCTTTTGACTAAAAAACGTCATAGTATAGCCTTTTGACTAAAAAACGTCATAGTATACCCTTTTAACTAAAAAACGTCATAGTACAGCCTTTTAAATAAAAAACGTCATAGTATAGCCTTTTGATGAAAAAACGTCATAGTATACCCTTTTAACTAAAAAACGTCATAGTACAGCCTTTTAACTAAAAAACGTCATAGTACAGCCTTTTAACTAAAAAACGTCATAGTATAGCCTTTTGACTAAAAAACGTCATAGTATAGCCTTTTGACTAAAAAACGTCATAGTGCAGCCTTTTGACTAAAAAACGTCATAGTATAGCCTTTTGACTAAAAAACGTCATAGTATACCCTTTTAACTAAAAAACGTCATAGTATACCCTTTTAACTAAAAAACGTCATAGTATAGCCTTTTAACTAAAAAACGTCATAGTATAGCCTTTTCACTAAAAAACGTCATAGTATACCCTTTTAACTAAAAAACGTCATAGTATAGCCTTTTAACTAAAAAACGTCATAGTATAGCCTTTTGACTAAAAAACGTCATAGTACAGCCTTTTGACTAAAAAACGTCATAGTATACCCTTTTGACTAAAAAACGTCATAGTATACCCTTTTAACTAAAAAACGTCATAGTATAGCCTTTTGACTAAAAAACGTCATAGTATAGCCTTTTGACTAAAAAACGTCATAGTATAACCTTTTCATGAAAAAACGTCATAGTATAGCCTTTTGACTAAAAAACGTCATAGTACAGCCTTTTGACTAAAAAACGTCATAGTATACCCTTTTGACTAAAAAACGTCATAGTATACCCTTTTAACTAAAAAACGTCATAGTATAGCCTTTTGACTAAAAAACGTCATAGTATAGCCTTTTGACTAAAAAACGTCATAGTATAACCTTTTCATGAAAAAACGTCATAGTATAGCCTTTTGACTAAAAAACGTCATAGTATAGTCTTTTGACTGAAAAACGTCATAGTATAGTCTTTTCATGAAAAAACGTCATAGTATAGCCTTTTGATGAAAAAACGTCATAGTATAGCCTTTTGATGAAAAAACGTCATAGTATAGCCTTTTGACGAAAAAACATCATAGTATAGCCTTTTGATGAAAAAACGTCATAGTATAGCCTTTTGATGAAAAAACGTCATAGTATAGCCTTTTGACTAAAAAACATCATAGTATAGTCTTTTGATGAAAAAACATCATAGTATAGCCTTTTGACTAAAAAACGTTATAGTATAGCCTTTTGATGAAAAAACGTCATAGTATAGCCTTTTGATGAAAAAACATAATAGTATAGCCTTTTGACTAAAAAACATCATAGTATAGCCTTTTGATGAAAAAACGTCATAGTATAGCCTTTTGATGAAAAAACGTCATAGTATAGCCTTTTGACTAAAAAACATCATAGTATAGTCTTTTGATGAAAAAACATCATAGTATAGCCTTTTGACTAAAAAACGTTATAGTATAGCCTTTTGATGAAAAAACGTCATAGTATAGCCTTTTGACTAAAAAACGTCATAGTATAGCCTTTTGATGAAAAAACATCATAGTATAGCCTTTTGACGAAAAAACGTCATAGTATAGCCTTTTGATGAAAAAACATCATAGTATAGCCTTTTGACTAAAAAAACGTCATAATATAGCCTTTTGATGAAAAAACATCATAGTATAGCCTTTTGACTAAAAAAACGTCATAATATAGCCTTTTGATGAAAAAACGTCATAGTATAGTCTTTTGATGAAAAAACGTCATAGTATAGCCTTTTGATGAAAAAACGTCATAGTATAGCCTTTTGACGAAAAAACATCATAGTATAGCCTTTTGACAAAAAAACGTCATAGTATAGCCTTTTGACGAAAAAACGTCATAGTATAGCCTTTTGACGAAAAAACGTCATAGTATAGCCTTTTGACTGAAAAAACGTCATAGTATAGCCTTTTGACTGAAAAACGTCATAGTATAGTCTTTTGATGAAAAAACGTCATAGTATAGCCTTTTGACTGAAAAACGTCATAGTATAGTCTTTTGATGAAAAAACGTCATAGTATAGCCTTTTGACTGAAAAACGTCATAGTATAGTCTTTTGATGAAAAAACGTCATAGTATAGCCTTTTGACTGAAAAACGTCATAGTATAGCCTTTTGATGAAAAAACGTCATAGTATAGTCTTTTGATGAAAAAACGTCATAGTATAGCCTTTTGACTGAAAAACGTCATAGTATAGCCTTTTGACTAAAAAACGTCATAGTATAGCCTTTTGACTAAAAAACGTCATAGTATAGTCTTTTGATGAAAAAACGTCATAGTATAGCCTTTTGACTAAAAAACGTCATAGTATAGCCTTTTGATGAAAAAACATCATAGTATAGCCTTTTGACTAAAAAACGTCATAGTATAGTCTTTTGATGAAAAAACGTCATAGTATAGTCTTTTGATGAAAAAACGTCATAGTATAGCCTTTTGACTAAAAAACGTCATAGTATAGTCTTTTGATGAAAAAACGTCATAGTATAGTCTTTTGATGAAAAAACGTCATAGTACAGCCTTTTGACTGAAAAACGTCATAGTATAGTCTTTTGATGAAAAAACGTCATAGTATAGCCTTTTGATGAAAAAACGTCATAGTATAGCCTTTTGACTAAAAAACATCATAGTATAGTCTTTTCATGAAAAAACGTCATAGTATAGCATTTTGACGAAAAAACGTCATAGTATAGCCTTTTGATGAAAAAACGTCATAGTATAGCCTTTTCATGAAAAGACGTCATAGTATAGCCTTTTGATGAAAAAACGTCATAGTATAGCCTTTTGATGAAAAGACGTCATAGTATAGCCTTTTCATGAAAAGACGTCATAGTATAACCTTTTGATGAAAAAACGTCATAGTATAGCCTTTTGATGAAAAAACGTCATAGTATAGCCTTTTGATGAAAAAACGTCATAGTATAGCCTTTTCATGAAAAAACGTCATAGTATAACCTTTTGACTAAAAAACGTCATAGTATAGTCTTTTGACTAAAAAACGTCATAGTATAGCCTTTTCATGAAAAAACGTCATAGTATAGCATTTTGACGAAAAAACGTCATAGTATAGCCTTTTGACTCAAAAACGTCATAGTATAGCCTTTTGACTAAAAAACGTCATAGTATAGTCTTTTGACTAAAAAACGTCATAGTATAGCCTTTTCATGAAAAAACGTCATAGTATAGCCTTTTGACTAAAAAACATCATAGTATAGCCTTTTGACTAAAAAACGTCATAGTATAGCTTTTTGACTAAAAAACGTCATAGTATAGTCTTTTGACTAAAAAACATCATAGTATAGCCTTTTGACTAAAAAACGTCATAGTATAGCATTTTGACGAAAAAACGTCATAGTATAGCCTTTTGACTAAAAAACATCATAGTATAGTCTTTTCATGAAAAAACGTCATAGTATAGCATTTTGACGAAAAAACGTCATAGTATAGCCTTTTGATGAAAAAACGTCATAGTATAGCCTTTTCATGAAAAGACGTCATAGTATAACCTTTTGATGAAAAAACGTCATAGTATAGCCTTTTGATGAAAAAACGTCATAGTATAGCCTTTTCATGAAAAAACGTCATAGTATAACATTTTGACTAAAAAACGTCATAGTATAGTCTTTTGACTAAAAAACGTCATAGTATAGCCTTTTCATGAAAAAACGTCATAGTATAGCATTTTGACGAAAAAACGTCATAGTATAGCCTTTTGACTAAAAAACGTCATAGTATAGTCTTTTGACTAAAAAACGACATAGTATAGCCTTTTGACTAAAAAACGTCATAGTATAGTCTTTTGACTAAAAAACGTCATAGTATAGCCTTTTCATGAAAAAACGTCATAGTATAGCATTTTGACGAAAAAACGACATAGTATAGCCTTTTGACTAAAAAACGTCATAGTATAGTCTTTTGACTAAAAAACGACATAGTATAGCCTTTTGACTAAAAAACGTCATAGTATAGTCTTTTGACTAAAAAACGTCATAGTATAGCCTTTTGACTAAAAAACATCATAGTATAGTCTTTTCATGAAAAAACGTCATAGTATAGCATTTTGACGAAAAAATGTAATAGTATAACCTTTTGATGAAAAAACGTCATAGTATAGCCTTTTGATGAAAAAACGTCATAGTATAGCCTTTTGATGAAAAAACGTCATAGTATAGCCTTTTGATGAAAAAACGTCATAGTATAACCTTTTGATGAAAAATGTCATAGTATAGTCTTTTCATGAAAAGACGTCATAGTATAGTCTTTTCATGAAAAAACGTCATAGTATAGTCTTTTCATGAAAAGACGTCATAGTATAGTCTTTTCATGAAAAAACGTCATAGTATAGCCTTTTAACTAAAAAACGTCATAGTATAGCCTTTTGATGAAAAAACGTCATAGTATAGCCTTTTGACTGAAAAACGTCATAGTATAGTCTTTTCATGAAAAAACGTCATAGTATAGCATTTTGACGAAAAAACGTCATAGTATAACCTTTTCATGAAAAAACGTCATAGTATAGCATTTTGACTGAAAAACGTCATAGTATAGTCTTTTCATGAAAAAACGTCATAGTATAGCATTTTGACGAAAAAACGTCATAGTATAGCATTTTGACTGAAAAACGTCATTGTATAGTCTTTTCATGAAAAAACGTCATAGTATAGCATTTTGACGAAAAAACGTCATAGTATAGCCTTTTGACTGAAAAACGTCATAGTATAGTCTTTTGATGAAAAAACGTCATAGTATAGCATTTTGACGAAAAAACGTCAAAGTATAGCCTTTTGATGAAAAAACGTCAAAGTATAGCCTTTTGATGAAAAAACGTCATAGTACAGCCTTTTGACTGAAAAACGTCATAGTATAGCCTTTTAACTAAAAAACGTCATAGTATAGTCTTTTCATGAAAAAACGTCATAGTATAGCCTTTTGACGAAAAAACGTCATAGTATAGCCTTTTGACTAAAAAACGTCATAGTATAGCCTTTTGACTAAAAAACATCATAGTATAGCATTTTCATGAAAAAACGTCATAGTATAGCCTTTTGACTAAAAAACGTCATAGTATAGTCTTTTCATGAAAAAACGTCATAGTATAGCCTTTTGACGAAAAAACGTCATAGTATAGCCTTTTGACTAAAAAACGTCATAGTATAGCCTTTTGACTAAAAAACATCATAGTATAGCATTTTCATGAAAAAACGTCATAGTATAGCCTTTTGACTAAAAAACGTCATAGTATAGCCTTTTCATGAAAAAACGTCATAGTATAGTCTTTTGATGAAAAAACGTCATAGTATAGCATTTTGACGAAAAAACGTCATAGTATAGTCTTTTCATGAAAAAACGTCATAGTATAACCTTTTGATGAAAAAACGTCATAGTATAGCCTTTTGACTGAAAAACGTCATAGTATAGTCTTTTCATGAAAAAACGTCATAGTATAGCATTTTGACGAAAAAACGTCATAGTATAACCTTTTCATGAAAAAACGTCATAGTATAGCCTTTTGATGAAAAAACGTCATAGTATAGCATTTTGACGAAAGAACGTCATAGTATAACCTTTTGATGAAAAAACGTCATAGTATAGCATTTTGACTAAAAAACGTCATAGTATAGTCTTTTCATGAAAAAACGTCATAGTATAGCATTTTGACGAAAAAACGTCATAGTATAGCCTTTTGACTAAAAAACGTCATAGTATAGCCTTTTCATGAAAAAACGTCATAGTATAGACTTTTGACTAAAAAACGTCATAGTATAGTCTTTTGATGAAAAAACGTCATAGTATAGCCTTTTGATGAAAAAACGTCATAGTACAGCCTTTTGACTGAAAAACGTCATAGTATAGCCTTTTGACTAAAAAACGTCATAGTATAGTCTTTTGACTAAAAAACGTCATAGTATAGACTTTTGACTAAAAAACGTCATAGTATAGCCTTTTCATGAAAAAACGTCATAGTATAGCCTTTTCATGAAAAAACGTCATAGTATAGCCTTTTGATGAAAAAACGTCATAGTATAGCATTTATGACGAAAAAACGTCATAGTATAGCATTTTGACTGAAAAACGTCATAGTATAGTCTTTTCATGAAAAAACGTCATAGTATAGCATTTTGACGAAAAAACGTCATAGTATAGTCTTTTGATGAAAAAACGTCAAAGTATAGCCTTTTGACTGAAAAACGTCATAGTATAGCCTTTTGACTAAAAAACGTCATAGTATAGTCTTTTCATGAAAAAACGTCATAGTATAGCCTTTTGACGAAAAAACGTCATAGTATAGCCTTTTGACGAAAAAACGTCATAGTATAGTCTTTTGACTAAAAAAACGTCATAATATAGTATGTCGTCCAAAATGGGTCAAAAAAATCATAGTGTAGTATGTCGTCCAAAATGGGTCAAAAACGTCATAGTATAGTATGTCGTGATAAAAATCACCAAAAACGTCATAGTATAGTATGTCGTCCAAAATGTGACAAAAACGTCACATAATATAGTATGTCGTCCAAAATGGGTAAAAAAAAATCATAGTGTAGTATGTCGACCAAAATCGGTAAAAAAAATCATAGTATAGTATGTCGTGATAAAAGTCACCAAAAACGTCATAGTATAGTATGTCGTGATAAAAATCATCAAAAACGTCATGGTATAGTATGTCGTCCAAAATGTGACAAAAACGTCATAGTGTAGTATGTCGTCCAAAATGTGACAAAAACGTCTTTGTATAGTATGTTGTGATAAAAATCACCAAAAACGTCATAGTATAGTATGTCGTCCAAAATGGGTCAAAAAAATCATCGTATAGTATGTCGTCCAAAATGTGACAAAAACGTCATAGTATAGTATATCGTGATAAAAATTACCAAAAACGTCATAGTATAGTATGTCGTCCAAAATGTGATAAAAACGTCATAGTGTAGTATGTCGTCCAAAATGTGACAAAAACGTCTTTGTATAGTATGTCGTGATAAAAATCACCAAAAACGTCATAGTATAGTATGTCGTCCAAAATGTCACAAAAACGTCATAGTATAGTATGTCGTCCAAAATGTCACAAAAACGTCATAGTATAGTATGTCATCCAAAATGGGTCAAAAAAATCATAGTATAGTATGTCGTCCAAAATGTGACAAAAACGTCATAGTATAGTATGTCGTGATAAAAATTACCAAAAACGTCATAGTATAGTATGTCGTCCAAAATGTGATAAAAACGTCATAGTGTAGTATGTCGTCCAAAATGTGACAAAAACGTCTTTGTATAGTATGTCGTGATAAAAATCACCAAAAACGTCATAGTATAGTATGTCGTCCAAAATGGGTCAAAAAAAATCATAGTATAGCATGTCGTGAGAAATATCATCAAAAACGTCATAGTATAGTATGTCGTCCAAAATGTGACAAAAACGTCATAGTATAGTATGTCGTGATAAAAATCACCAAAAACGTCATAGTATAGTATGTCGTGATAAAAATCACCAAAAACGTCATAGTATAGTATGTCGTGATAAAAATCACCAAAAACGTCATAGTATAGTATGTCGTCCAAAATGTGACAAAAACGTCATAGTATAGTATGTCGTGATAAAAATCACCAAAAACGTCATAGTATAGTATGTCGTGATAAAAATCACCAAAAACGTCATAGTATAGTATGTCGTCCAAAATGGTCAAAAAAATCATAGTATAGTATGTCGTGATAAAAATCACCAAAAACGTCATAGTATAGTATGCCGTGATAAAAGTCACCAAAAACGTCATAGTATAGTTTGTCGTCCAAAATGGGTAAAAAAAAATCATAGTATAGTATGTCGTCCAAAATGTGACAAAAACGTCATAGTACAGTATGTCGTCCAAAATGTGACAAAAACGTCTTTGTATAGTATGTCGTGATAAAAATCACCAAAAACGTCATAGTATAGTATGTCGTCCAAAATGGGTCAAAAAAATCATAGTATAGTATGTCGTCCAAAATGTGAGAAAAACGTCATAGTATAGTATGTCGTGATAAAAATCACCAAAAACGTCATAGTATAGTATGTCGTCCAAAATGTGATAAAAACGTCATAGTGTAGTATGTCGTCCAAAATGTGACAAAAACGTCTTTGTATAGTATGTCGTGATAAAAATCACCAAAAACGTCATAGTATAGTATGTCGTCCAAAATGTCACAAAAACGTCATAGTATAGTATGTCGTCCAAAATGTCACAAAAACGTCATAGTATAGTATGTCGTCCAAAATGGGTCAAAAAAATCATAGTATAGCATGTCGTGAGAAATATCATCAAAAACGTCATAGTATAGTATGTCGTCCAAAATGGTCAAAAAAATCATGCTATAGTATGTCGTCCAAAATTGGAAAAAAAAAATCATAGTATAGTATGTCGTGATAAAAATCACCAAAAACGTCATAGTATAGTATGTCGTCCAAAATGTGACAAAAACGTCATAGTATAGTATGTCGTCCAAAATAGGTCAAAACAATCATGGTATAGTATGTCGTCCAAAATGTGACAAAAACGTCATAGTATAGTATGTCGTGATAAAAATCATCAAAAACGTCATAGTATAGTATGTCGTCCAAAATAGGTCAGAAAAATCATAGTATAGTATGTCGTGATAAAAATCACCAAAAACGTCATAGTATAGTATGTCGTGATAAAAATCACCAAAAACGTCATAGTATAGTATGGCATGATAAAAATCACCAAAAACGTCATAGTATAGTATGTCGTGATAAAAATCACCAAAAACGTCATAGTGTAGTATGTCCTGAGAAATATCTTCAAAAACGTCATAGTTTAGTATGTCGTGATAAAAATCACCAAAAACGTCATAGTATAGTATGTCGTGATAAAAGTCACCAAAAACGTCATAGTATAGTTTGTCGTGATAAAAGTCACCAAAAACGTCATAGTATAGTATGGCATGATAAAAATCACCAAAAACGTCATAGTATAGTATGTCGTGATAAAAATCACCAAAAACGTCATAGTGTAGTATGTCCTGAGAAATATCTTCAAAAACGTCATAGTTTAGTATGTCGTGATAAAAATCACCAAAAACGTCACAGTATAGTATGTCGTGATAAAAGTCACCAAAAACGTCATAGTATAGTTTGTCGTCCAAAATGGGTAAAAAAAAATCATAGTATAGTATGTCGTCCAAAATGTGACAAAAACGTCATAGTACAGTATGTCGTCCAAAATGTGACAAAAACGTCTTTGTATAGTATGTCGTGATAAAAATCACCAAAAACGTCATAGTATAGTATGTCGTCCAAAATGGGTCAAAAAAATCATAGTATAGTATGTCGTCCAAAATGTGAGAAAAACGTCATAGTATAGTATGTCGTGATAAAAATCACCAAAAACGTCATAGTATAGTATGTCGTCCAAAATGTGATAAAAACGTCATAGTGTAGTATGTCGTCCAAAATGTGACAAAAACGTCTTTGTATAGTATGTCGTGATAAAAATCACCAAAAACGTCATAGTATAGTATGTCGTCCAAAATGTCACAAAAACGTCATAGTATAGTATGTCGTCCAAAATGGGTCAAAAAAATCATAGTATAGCATGTCGTGAGAAATATCATCAAAAACGTCATAGTATAGTATGTCGTCCAAAATGGTCAAAAAAATCATGCTATAGTATGTCGTCCAAAATTGGAAAAAAAAAATCATAGTATAGTATGTCGTGATAAAAATCACCAAAAACGTCATAGTATAGTATGTCGTCCAAAATGTGACAAAAACGTCATAGTATAGTATGTCGTCCAAAATAGGTCAAAACAATCATGGTATAGTATGTCGTCCAAAATGTGACAAAAACGTCATAGTATAGTATGTCGTGATAAAAATCATCAAAAACGTCATAGTATAGTATGTCGTCCAAAATAGGTCAGAAAAATCATAGTATAGTATGTCGTGATAAAAATCACCAAAAACGTCATAGTATAGTATGTCGTGATAAAAATCACCAAAAACGTCATAGTATAGTATGGCATGATAAAAATCACCAAAAACGTCATAGTATAGTATGTCGTGATAAAAATCACCAAAAACGTCATAGTGTAGTATGTCCTGAGAAATATCTTCAAAAACGTCATAGTTTAGTATGTCGTGATAAAAATCACCAAAAACGTCATAGTATAGTATGTCGTCCAAAATCGGTAAAAAAAATCATGGTATAGTATGTCGTCCAAAATGGGTCAAAAACGTCATGGTATAGTATGTCGTTGAAAATGTGACAAAAACGTCATTGTATAGTATGTCGTGATAAAAATCATCAAAAACGTCATAGTGTAGTATGTCCTGAGAAATATCTTCAAAAACGTCATAGTTTAGTATGTCGTGATAAAAATCACCAAAAACGTCATAGTATAGTATGTCGTGATAAAAGTCACCAAAAACGTCATAGTATAGTATGTCGTGATAAAAATCACCAAAAATGTCATAGTATAGTACGTCGTCCAAAATGGTCAAAAAAATCATAGTATAGTATGTCGTCCAAAATGGGTAAAAAAAAATCATTGTATAGTATGTCGTCCAAAATGTGACAAAAACGTCTTTGTATAGTATGTCGTGATAAAAGTCACCAAAAACGTCATAGTATAGTATGTCGTCCAAAATGGGTCAAAAAAATCATAGTATAGTATGTCGTCCAAAATGGGTCAAAAACGTCATGGTGTAGTATGTCGTGATAAAAATCACCAAAAACATCATAGTGTAGTATGTCCTGAGAAATATCTTCAAAAACGTCATAGTTTAGTATGTCGTGATAAAAATCACCAAAAACGTCATAGTATAGTATGTCGTCCAAAATGGTCAAAAAAATCATGCTATAGTATGTTGTCCAAAATTGGAAAAAAAAATCATATTATAGTATTTCGTGATAAAAATCACCAAAAACGTCATAGTGTAGTATGTCCTGAGAAATATCTTCAAAAACGTCATAGTATAGTATGTCGTCCAAAATGGGCCAAAAACGTCATGGTGTAGTATGTCGTGATAAAAATCACCAAAAACATCATAGTGTAGTATGTCCTGAGAAATATCTTCAAAAACGTCATAGTTTAGTATGTCGTGATAAAAATCACCAAAAACGTCATAGTATAGTATGTCGTCCAAAATGTGAGAAAAACGTCATAGTATAGTATGTCGTCCAAAATCGGTAAAAAAAATCATGGTATAGTATGTCGTCCAAAATGGGTCAAAAACGTCATGGTATAGTATGTCGTCGAAAATGTGACAAAAACGTCATAGTATAGTATGTCGTCCAAAATGGGTCAAAAATATCATAGTATAGTATGTCGTGATAAAAATCATCAAAAACGTCATAGTGTAGTATGTCGTGATAAAAATCACCAAAAACGTCATAGTGTAGTATGTCGTGATAAAAATCACCAAAAACGTCATAGTATAGTATGTCGTGATAAAAATCACCAAAAACGTCATAGTATAGTATGTCGTCCAAAATGGGTCAAAAACGTCATGGTGTAGTATGTCGTGATAAAAATCACCAAAAACGTCATAGTATAGTATGTCGTCCAAAATGGGTCAAAAACGTCATGGTGTAGTATGTCGTGATAAAAATCACCAAAAACGTCATAGTATAGTATGTCGTCCAAAATGTGACAAAAACGTCATAGTATAGTATGTCGTGATAAAAATCATCAAAAACGTCATAGTATAGTATGTCGTCCAAAATGGGTCAAAAAAATCTTAGTACAGTATGTTGTCCAAAATGTGACAAAAACGTCATAGTATAGTATGTCGTGATAAAAATCACCAAAAACGTCATAGTATAGTATGTCGTCCAAAATGCGTCACAAACGTCATAGTATAGTATGTCGTGATAAAAATCACCAAAAACGTCATAGTATAGTATGTCGTCCAAAATGTGAGAAAAACGTCATAGTATAGTATGTCGTCCAAAATGTGACAAAAACATCATAGTATAGTATGTCGTGATAAAAATCACCAAAAACGTCATAGTATAGTATGTCGTCCAAAATGTGACAAAAACGTCATAGTATAGTATGTCGTGATAAAAATCACCAAAAACGTCATAGTATAGTATGTCGTGATAAAAATCACCAAAAACGTCATAGTATAGTATGTCGTCCAAAATGTCACAAAAACGTCATAGTATAGTATGTCGTCCAAAATGGGTCAAAAACGTCATAGTATAGTATGTCGTCCAAAATGGGTCAAAAACGTCATAGTATAGTATGTCGTGATAAAAATCACCAAAAACGTCATCGTATAGTATATCATGAGAAACATCATCAAAAATGTCATAGTATAGTATGTCATCCAAAATGTGACAAAAACGTCATAGTATAGTATGTCGTTATAAAAATCACCAAAAACGTCATAGTATAGTATGTCGTTATAAAAATCACCAAAAACGTCATAGTATAGTATATCGTGAGAAACATCATCAAAAATGTCATAGTATAGTATGTCGTCCAAAATGTGACAAAAACGTCATAGTATAGTATGTCGTGATAAAAATCACCAAAAACGTCATAGTATAGTATGTCGTGATAAAAATCACCAAAAACGTCATAGTATAGTATGTCGTCCAAAATGGGTCAAAAACGTCATGGTGTAGTATGTCGTGATAAAAATCACCAAAAACGTCATAGTGTAGTATGTCCTGAGAAATATCTTCAAAAACGTGATAGTTTAGTATGTCGTGATAAAAATCACCAAAAACGTCATAGTATAGTATGTCGTCCAAAATGTGAGAAAAACGTCATAGTATAGTATGTCGTCCAAAATGGGTCAAAAACGTCATAGTATAGTATGTCGTGATAAAAATCATCAAAAACGTCATAGTATAGTATGTCGTCCAAAATGGGTCAAAAAAATCATAGTATAGTATGTCGTGATAAAAATCACCAAAAACGTCATAGTATAGTATGTCGTCCAAAATGTGACAAATTGTGACAAAAACGTCATAGTATAGTATGTCGTGAGAAACATCCTCAAATATGTCATAGTATAGTATGTCGTCCAAAATGTGACAAAAACGTCATAGTATAGTATGTCGTGAGAAACATCCTCAAATATGTCATAGTATAGTATGTCGTCCAAAATGTGACAAAAATGTCATAGTATAGTATGTCGTCCAAAATGGGTCAAAAAAGTCATAGTATAGTATGTCGTGATAAAAATCATCAAAAATGTCATAGTATAGTATGTCGTCCAAAATGGGTCAAAAACGTCATAGTATAGTATGTCGTGATAAAAATCATCAAAAACGTCATAGTATAGTATGTCGTCCAAAATGGGTCAAAAAAATCATAGTATAGTATGTCGTCATAGTATAGTATGTCGTCCAAAATCACCAAAAACATAGTCATAGTCATAGTATGTCGTCCAAAATGTGTCACAAATTGTGACAAAAACGTCGTGATAGTCATAGTATAGTATGTCGTCCAAAATGTGAGAAACGTCATAGTATAGTATGTCCTCAAATATGTCATAGTATAGTATGTCGTCCAAAATGTGACAAAAACGTCATAGTATAGTATGTCGTGAGAAACATCCTCAAATATGTCATAGTATAGTATGTCGTCCAAAATGTGACAAAAATGTCATAGTATAGTATGTCGTCCAAAATGGGTCAAAAAAGTCATAGTATAGTATGTCGTGAGAAACATCATCAAAAACGTCTTTGTATAGTATGTCGTGAGAAACATCATCAAAAACGTCATAGTATAGTATGTCGTCCAAAATGTAACAAAAACGTCAGAGTATAGTATGTCGTCCAAAATGGGTCAAAAACGTCATAGTATAGTATGTCGTCCAAAATGGGTCAAAAACGTCATAGTATAGTATGTCGTCCAAAATGTGACAAAAATGTCATAGTATAGTATGTCATCCAAAATGGGTCAAAAAAATCTTAGTACAGTATGTCGTCCAAAATGTGACAAAAACGTCATAGTATAGTATGTCGTGATAAAAATCACCAAAAACGTCATAGTATAGTATGTCGTCCAAAATGTCACAAAAACGTCATAGTATAGTATGTCGTCCAAAATGGGTCAAAAACGTCATAGTATAGTATGTCGTGATAAAAATCACCAAAAACGTCATTGTATAGTATATCATGAGAAACATCATCAAAAATGTCATAGTATAGTATGTCATCCAAAATGTGACAAAAACGTCATAGTATAGTATGTCGTTATAAAAATCACCAAAAACGTCATAGTATAGTATGTCGTGAGAAACATCATCAAAAATGTCATAGTATAGTATGTCGTCCAAAATGTGACAAAAACATCATAGTATAGTATGTCGTGATAAAAATCACCAAAAACGTCATAGTATAGTATGTCGTCCAAAATGTGACAAAAACGTCATAGTATAGTATGTCGTGATAAAAATCACCAAAAACGTCATAGTATAGTATGTCGTGATAAAAATCACCAAAAACGTCATAGTATAGTATGTCGTCCAAAATGTCACAAAAACGTCATAGTATAGTATGTCGTCCAAAATGGGTCAAAAACGTCATAGTATAGTATGTCGTGATAAAAATCACCAAAAACGTCATCGTATAGTATATCATGAGAAACATCATCAAAAATGTCATAGTATAGTATGTCATCCAAAATGTGACAAAAACGTCATAGTATAGTATGTCGTTATAAAAATCACCAAAAACGTCATAGTATAGTATGTCGTTATAAAAATCACCAAAAACGTCATAGTATAGTATATCGTGAGAAACATCATCAAAAATGTCATAGTATAGTATGTCGTCCAAAATGTGACAAAAACGTCATAGTATAGTATGTCGTGATAAAAATCACCAAAAACGTCATAGTATAGTATGTCGTGATAAAAATCACCAAAAACGTCATAGTATAGTATGTCGTCCAAAATGGGTCAAAAACGTCATGGTGTAGTATGTCGTGATAAAAATCACCAAAAACGTCATAGTGTAGTATGTCCTGAGAAATATCTTCAAAAACGTGATAGTTTAGTATGTCGTGATAAAAATCACCAAAAACGTCATAGTATAGTATGTCGTCCAAAATGTGAGAAAAACGTCATAGTATAGTATGTCGTCCAAAATGGGTCAAAAAAATCATAGTATAGTATGTCGTGATAAAAATCATCAAAAATGTCATAGTATAGTATGTCGTCCAAAATGGGTCAAAAACGTCATAGTATAGTATGTCGTGATAAAAATCATCAAAAACGTCATAGTATAGTATGTCGTCCAAAATGGGTCAAAAAAATCATAGTATAGTATGTCGTGATAAAAATCACCAAAAACGTCATAGTATAGTATGTCGTCCAAAATGTGACAAATTGTGACAAAAACGTCATAGTATAGTATGTCGTGAGAAACATCCTCAAATATGTCATAGTATAGTATGTCGTCCAAAATGTGACAAAAATGTCATAGTATAGTATGTCGTCCAAAATGGGTCAAAAAAGTCATAGTATAGTATGTCGTGAGAAACATCATCAAAAACGTCTTTGTATAGTATGTCGTGAGAAACATCATCAAAAACGTCATAGTATAGTATGTCGTCCAAAATGTAACAAAAACGTCAGAGTATAGTATGTCGTTGAAAAAACGTCATAGTATGGTCTTGAAAAAAACGTGAGATTTGACTAAAAAATGTCATTGTCGAGTCTGTTGTTGAAAAAACAGTCCCTTGGCAGTTCAATTTTGCTCTACTGTCAATTTATTGTATTTTCTTGTGACTTCACTTGTGTGCTTCTTGGTCAGATGTCCCTAAAAAAATAGATTTTAAGCTGAAGGGACTTCCTGGTTAGACTTAAGACAAGAAAAGTAGTATGTATACACGTGAAAGTATTGGATGGTTTAATTTTCTGGAGTTCGTTGATTAAATTGGTGAAGTTTTTAATGTTATTTGAAGGATTTCCTTCTAAGTGGTGCTTCTAAGGTGCTAAGATGATGGTGAGGTGTAGTTCTAATGTTATTGATTATTATTAATGTTTGATATATATCCAGGCTAAAGGTGATAACAGGGGTTGGTCAATGGAAGTCTGTGACCTTCTTTGTAGGGATTTTTTGACATTTTATTTTAGATGTGCATTGACTTTTCTTCTTGTAGCTGCAGTAGCATCTCATCTCAGTCTTGTCGGTGGTGTTGTCACAAAGTTGTGTAGTAGTTTTGGTTTGTTGAAGTGTTACTGCTTTCTTTCCATGGTTGTGAAGTTGGATGCGCTGCTTAAACCTTCATCTGTAGTTTTTCTGCTTGGACTGCAACTGAAAACAAAGCACTTCCACACGTTTTAAACTGTACATGGTTAATTTTATTCAGCTGTTGACTGCTCAGGTATGAAAAATGTACGATACAAAACATCCGCCGGTACAAAATGAGTGTCAGACGCACGGTTGACGCCTCTTATCGAAGACAAAAACGTTGTAGAGAAACCGTTACAGGCAGCAAAGAGCAGGTTCATCGAGAATAATTTAAACACGGAACAACAAAAGAACATTCTTCTCGGTCTAGAACATTAAATAAACACACAGAAAACAGCTGGCTTCCATTCCAAAATGACACCACTTAGCTGGACACTCGTTTTAGTTCATGTTTAAGACTCTTAAGCTTGGAAAACATGTTTGTGGATGCTAACGTAGCTTCTTTCTAACGTGGATTTGCTGCATTTTGGAATGAAGACCTTAAAATCCTCAGTGCTTCAGTAGAAAACAGCTGGATGTTTGGTTCTTGTACATGTTTAACCTTCATTTTTTGACGACTACCTTTGTGTTTCCTCACGAGATGCTTTACGTTCCTTCAGATCAACGGTTGTTCTATTGAAAAAAGACGTTGTAAACTAGCTAACATTTAACTCCCATGACTTCACCTCCAGCTGAGACGAAAGAATAATTCCAGCTTCCTCAAACAGTCCCTGAAGACTTGTCTGCATTTTTGTCTTGTTCAAGGTTTCCTTTTCCTCTTTGTGTTTGGTTGGCAAACAGCTGGTTTTGTTTCACGCTTTATCTACTCCGTTTGTTACAGATATTATTGTGTAACATTTGCCGATGACACTGCCTAGTTTATTTAAGCCTAACACATCAGAACCACGCTAACTGGATTAAATTATCTTGACTTTCTGTTGTATCTGCAGAGTTAAGACTGGACTGGACCAACGCACGAACTGTCCTTATAGACCAGAAGGAAAGTAAAGCATATTGTGAGGAAACACAAATAAAAAACACTTGACGTGACCCTCAAGGGGCTCCGTAGTTGGTGTGAATGGTGGTGAAACCTCATGGTGAGAAGAATCAGGTCTATCTCTAAATGACACCACTTATAACGCAGACCTGACAGCCTCCCCAGGAAGCTTCACCTCCATTTACACCTTGATTCATGACTTACAGGTGAGACTTCGAGCCAAAGAACCCTCTTAAATGAAACTAAAATGCCTTCAAGAACCAAAAACTAGTCCAGCTGCCTTCAACTGAGACCCTGAGGATCATTAAAACCTGTAAGACTGAGAATCTACGCAGACAGACTATTAAAAAAACGACCCTTTAACATTGCACGTCACCCTAAATGAGCTAAAACACCGAGTTTACCGACAGAAGATTCTCCTTTTAGCTAAGGCAGAAAATTAAGTCTGATCTAGTTCAACAATAGAAGTGATCAGAGCTGCACAGTGTAACGCAAAAAAATGCTTAAATCAGTGCTTTAATTGAACAAAAATGTGGCCCAATTTCAAATTTGACAGCAGTTTACCTTTAAAACACACTACATGTAGAAAAAGCTGATTGTTTTCTGATTAAAACAATATGTGGTACATTAAAGTACATTTTGTGCTTAATGTCAGCATCAGGATTAGTTTAAAGTTTGGTACTCGGCTGCTCGTTAACACTCATAAAGATGTCAAAGAGAGAGCTTCCAGTAAAACAATGAAGGCTGTCGGTCAGAGCTCATACTGTGAGGCAGGAAACAGTAGTAGACATTCAGCTGTGCAGCTCTGATTTACAGTAAAATGTCAGTTTGAACACGGACGAAGCAGCCTGACGAGAAAAAGCCATTCAGAGCATAAAGTACACACCAGGGCGAGGGTATCGCTTGGTTTTTAAAATGATTCTGCTTATTAATTCCAGTGATATCACCTGGTTTTAGTTTGGGTTAAAGGTCTTATTTCAAAGTAAAACACACGAGGCGTTTAGGGGCATCAGTAAATTGTAGTGTCTATGGAAAGGCAGATTAGCCAGACTAGTTTATAGGACTAATATCAGAGAATCTGGGGGGAAATTATACATTTTCAGATTAAAATATTCCGCAAAACTAAAGTATTTTGAGCATTACGACGCTAAGGTGCGACTAAACCAGCGGACAAAGTTAGTCTGGAGTCCTGCAAGACAAAGAAACGCTTGATGATCCTAAGATTTAATATAAATCATGTGTTATTGATGAGTTAGGTTGCTAACTGTTGCTGTAACGAGCCTCAATAAGCAGAATAATACTGACAATCTGTGTCGTCACGGCAGAGAAGTAGATTCCCTTTCTATGTCACGCTACACCGACGACATCCTCCTGTGTTTTTCACATTTTTAAATGCAACTTAGCATCGATAAATGTTAGCGGCTCGCAGTAGGTTACTTTTGTGGTTCGTATTTTAATGTTTACTACCTTAACAATAGTCCAGTCTCACTTTTAAAGCACTTTATAGCAGCTTTTTCTACATTAAGGTGATTTATTACGAGGGAGTCGCACAATTTTTGCTGTTTACGTGCTAATCAAGCAACTGAATAATGCTACACTCGTGATTTATAAAGACAAAACGCATCAGGAGACATTAAGATATGCAACATACGGTCTATCTGAAACTAGCAGGAGTGAAATTTGTCCTGGAGCTGATGAGCAGAATCATAATTAAACTTCCTTAATGTTTACGAGTCTTTATCGTACCTGCGCCAACGTACATTTCACCAAACTGGGACTAAAACCGTCTTTTGTTCACGTCGCTCAGCAGAAACAAACACTCCTAAAGGACAAAATATAAAACCTAAATGCAGAGAACCGCGTTCCACAACAGTCTTTGGTGTTTTATTCAATCTGAACGTTAGATTTTTACTTGTTTTTATCAGGATGAACCTCGAAGTTTCACCACGAAGGTCCAACAAACTGATTCTGAATATCACAGATCCATCAGATATGATTTAAGCGGAGTTAAACTCAGTGTCTGTTCACTAACATCCACCCTCAACGTTGAATTTTCCCTTTTAAGGACGTTTTATATCATCAGAGATGGGAGCTTTAAGGCCTAATTTTCAATGTTGAGTCTTAAAAGCATCATTTTAAGGTTGAACTACTTTCAAAAAATAGATTTGGGGGGGAGAAAATACAAAACACTGGCTGTAAAAATGAGTTGAACAGCTGAAAAGTTCCTTAGTAGAAGCAAAACTGTACAAGTGAATTTAACTGGAGCTACATGTTGTTTTTACAGGCACTTACAGAAACACGTCGGCTTCGGTTCTAGAGAATCCTACCAGCCCCGACAGTTTGGATCTTGAAGCTCCGACTGCAGTTTGTCTGTGAAGTCGAAGCTTCAGCTGCAGAGTCTGGTTGGCGACGGTTTCCTACAAACGCTTCAAAAGGTCCTGTTTTATCTTAAATACTCATTCGTCACCTCTCGTGTTGGGTCGAGTCCAGCCTGCAGAAGCTTCCTCCCTCATCAGAGGCTCTCAGGTGAGACTCAGACGCAGGTAAGACGGACTGGTGACGCCTCCACCGACCTGAAAGAAGACGAACAGGTTAATAATAGAGATTTAACGATCGTAACTTCAACACTTGTCTTGCTTCTTTGATGAGATGATTTCAAAATGATGCTAGTTTTGGATTTTATTTGAAGTTCTTGAACAGCTTCTTGCACTTTTAGTTTTATTTCTGGTAACATTTTAGCTTCATGGAACAGCTTCAGGCTCTGTTCTTCGTATAGTTAGCAGGTGCTGCAGGGAGACGGCATGTAACAGGCTGTAGTCGTGTCTAGTTTGCTCATAATGTAAATGCAAGAGCCAACATTGTGTTTTATGTTCAAGTAAAATGAATAACGCCAACATGATTCACGAGAGAATGACTGAAGAGACTCAACAGAACTTTTACACCTGGAGAATTTTAGCGTCCAGCTTCATGAACGTCTCCGGACTTGTACTAATTTTCACATTCTTCTTTTCATTTACGATGTTTTAAACCCGTCTGTGAAGATTCTCAGTCGTCCAGGTCGTCCTCGTGGTTTCAGTCGTAGCGTCTGGACTTGCTCGAGTTTCGAGTTCCAGATGTTTATACTCTTCAGGAGCCGTTATGAATGAAACCCATTCACACCTGGCCACAAAGGGCCACAAAGGGCCCCAACGAACCCCAGAGAGGGAAGGACCCAACGACTCGAGAGGTGAAACTCAAGCAAGTCCAGACGCTACGACTGAAGCTATGAGGATCTTTTAAACCACTACTAAGAGCCTGACGTGGATCACAGCCCAGTCTGAGGCTTCATCCACTCTAGCGTTCTCGTCTGGATGAGCAACTCGGTTTCAGAGATCATCTCAGGTTCTACTAACACGTCTGAAAACAGGAGGACAGAAAACAAACATGGCTGTCCGTCCAGGCAGAAATACAACACTGAGTTTCTAAACTAAGACAGAGTCAGCGGCATTTCCAAAAGTCTCTGTTTATGTAGAACATCCGCACCACTCTGCCATAAAACAGAGCACAACCATGTTTATGTAAAGTATCCCTACTTAAACTACGCTCCTGTGCTTTAAAACATAACACCTGCTTCATTTTCTGCTGGAGAACTGTGGATGTTATATATACATTATACATAAATGTAGAAATGATGCTTTACAGCACAGTAGCATAATATAGAATCATTTAGTGACGCGGAAAACATGACTTATAGACTTTATAGTCCTGCAGAAGATGGAGCAGAAGTTGTGTTTCAATAGAACTCGTGCTGCATTTATGTGGAGACTCTCTACATGAACATAGTAGAAGTTATGTTTTGAGCATAAACGGAGCAGAAAACACGACTTCTGCTACGTTTTTGTGGAGCATCCAGGCTGGTTTATCATAAAACTGAGTAAAAATGATACTTTAATGTACACTGAACCAAAATATGAAAACGCCCCATGTGAAATATTGATGCCACATGAAGTGCGCCACCCAAAGTGAGCGTATACTGTCTGGTACTTGTACAAAATGGATGTTTCTCTTGATTAGTGTCCCAAATCTGAGCAGCAATGCCTCAGATGACTCCGGTCATGTTGGTGTGATGCATCTGCAAAAACTCCACATCTTACCAGTTTATTCGTCTTATTTTTAGTCCAATTGTCTCAACCCACTTGATTTAAGATAAATTCACTTTACAGGTAACATTTCAGCAGATGGAGGGACGTGTTTTAAGACAACGCATCTTAAATATCTTGTTAAGTCAAACAATCTTGAAATGATCTTGTTTTAGTTGTATTTTACAAGAAACAAGGTTCATTTCATTTCATACATGTTTCAAGCTGAGCTGTTGTTTGTCTGAGATAAATAATCTGGATTTAAGAAATAAAGTAAATGCATTTTATTGGAAAATCACCAATTCATATCAGAAAACAGCTGCATGTGTAAAATGTGTTTAAAAAAAAGCAAATGTCTGCTTTTGAGTTCAAACACCTCCTTTTGGGCGTAGCTGGCTTCACCTAAAACACAACACCTTCAAATGCTGTCAAACACCACTAAATATTAGGATTTCTAGCCAACTGTGAGAAGACATTATATCTCAGAATGCTTCAATTAATCTGTGTGATCTGATTTCAAGTACAAGATGGTCTTAAATCTAGAGAAGAGCCACGATAATACAACTAAAATAAGTTGAACACATCTCAAATTAAGAAGCTGACATTAAACTTATTAAATCTATTTAATTCTTCAGCATGTCTGGTTTATTCTAAGACACCTCAGCTTGACAATGCTGCTAAAATATAGCTTAAAATAAGTTTTCCCTGCTAATTTTTCCTGCTTCCAACGATGCCAATGACACGTTCCCTCATGACCAGAGTCATCTGAGGCGTTGCTGCTTTGGTCAACATGTGACATGTTGGGGTGTCCTTTTATTGTCCCCAGTATAAGGAGTGTCTGAGTACTGCTCATTGTGTTGGAGCAGCGTCTGGATATGCCACACCCATGGACTGAATGGAATTAATGCATCACTGAAGCAGTGGTGGACTCAAATTTGGGACACTGATCAAGAGAAACATCCATTTAGTACAAGTACCAGACAGTATACGCTCACTTTGGGTGGTGCACTTCATGTGGCATCAATATTTCACATGGGGCCTTTATATTTTGTTCAGTGTATTGAAGTGTTAGTTCTGATGTAGCCTCAGTAGTAAACAAATACCAAACCCTTCAGTTCTTCAGGCTCTGCTCCTCAATCACACGATAAGACTTGTTTTCTTTCAGCCACAGCTCCACTCAGAGTGACGACATTTACAGACAAATGGAGCCAACAGTTCGGGGTGTGTTCAGCAGCTTACGTACTCACAGCTAAACAGAGTTCAGGAGTGCTGCGGGGCTTCAGGACAGGGCTGACTGTGTCTGTAGGCCATGATGAAGCCCGACGTCTGGTGCCACCAGTAGAACATGAGGACCAGCAGGAGGTGCCACACCTGGTGGCTGGAGCCCAGGTAGTTCAGCTGACCTGCAGCAAGAAACCAAAACAGAACCGATCTGACGACGTTTGTCTGGATGGATATCACAGAGATCACTGGCTGTTAATACAATAAAGAATTATGCTGTTTGTGCACACAGTTTGTGAATTTGTGGTTGAGGTTTTGATATAAATGAAGCTTTTTTCAGCCTTTCTCTGGGGATTATTATAATATTGATCTTTTCCAATAAACAATAGAGTCAGTTTGGTAAAGTAACAGTACATTTATTTAAATATTAAGTACAATTTTGGGGCAAACATTGTGTTTTTTTACTTTAAAAACTTCAATTGCTAGTTCCTTTGCACATTCAGATTAATAATACTGTATACAGTTAGCAAATAAATCATGATGTAATGTTACTGTTAGATTAAGATAAAACTTTATTGATCCCCAGTGAGAAATTAACAAACTGGCAGTAAATAAAGTCAATAAAATCAGCTTCAACTGTACCGGATGCCACATTAAAGTAACACAATCATGCATAGTGAATTACTTTTACCACTTTAATGTACATTTTAATGCTAATACGATTGTTTTTCTGCTTTATTAAAGTGAATTTAAACACAAGATGTATTTCCACACTACTCTACAGGTACTTTTACTTCGATCTGGGTGCTTCTTTCGCCACTCGGTGCTGCATATTACTCTAAACCGTAATGGTCCCGAGCTAAAATCGAAAAGCTGTAAACCCCAGAGAGAAATAAATACATAAAAGATGAACAACTCAAACGACGTCTCACCTGGGAAGTAGCGTTCAGGGACTTTAGAGACGTAGAAAATGAGAGCTAGAGCTGCGATGAAGTACATCCCCAGGACTCGAGGGACGAACGCCTGAAGGGGAGAAACGTTCACCGGATCAATACATGGGCAGCAGTGATCGGCTTATTAAAGATACTTACCAGAGAAGCATTTCACAGCAAACATCAACGCGACTCTATTCTTTAGATTACATGCAACGTTAGCATTTAGCATTTAGCATCAGCAACAAGATCTGTACCTCATTATTTATGACGGTGTGACTTTTTTCCAACTTTCTATAGTTTTTTTAAAGAATTATCCTCTTTATAAAGTTGTTGTACAGCCTTGAGAACAGTCCCCTGGCATTTTCACTGCAAATAATATATAATCGACAAATAAAACTTCTCGAATCTTGAATATGAAAGAAGGATGCAGCGACCTAACGCCACCGATTCTTCAGTTTTGAAGCCTTAAGTTTAGAATTTGTTGGTTTTTGGAAACTAAAAATGATGAGAACTCGAGCCACGTCCTAAAATATACCGTGTTTATCGTCTATTTTTCTCTAAAATTAACCAGAATCTATAAAATCAACATAATACTGTATTGAAGGAGACTTGAAACTAGCAATTCAGACCAAAAACTCATTCAGAAAAGGTAATAAATCAAGTGAGAAGTAGCTCGTTTTCTCATAGACTTCTATACAATCTCATTTCCGTTAGCAGCCAGAGGAGTCGCCCCCTGCTGGCTGTTCTGGGGACTATTCCTTCCACTTTAACAAATGATATGAACGTTGGGTGAAACACTGAAAGTTAAGGCGTCTCATTTTGCATCTAAGCTCTCAGAAAAAGCGTCCAACTCGGTGAATGTTGTGGTCGCTCTCACCTGTACGAGCTCGGAGGAGAAGCCCCCGGTGATGCAGATCCAGTGGACGGTGGGGACGAGGCCATATCCGGCCACCGAGCAGAAGATGAGCGAGCGCAGCTGCTTCCACTGCTTGCTGAGGTAATGAGGGTGGATCTGGGCGAAGAAGACGGCCAGGATCATGGCGAGGACCGTCACCAGGTAGACCTGCCGCCAGTACTGCAGGGAGAGGAGGGTTTAAATCACTCATCTGTCTCTGCTTTAAGGTTTGATTTGAAGGTTTCCTCTGGTTCTACGGCCTCGTAACACCTGATATCAACATCTGATCAAATAAACAGGAATCTGTACACAGAGGAGGAAGTAGTTGAAGATACATCCAGCATGGTGAAACATCTTCCTACACATGATGAGCAGAGTAGAGAGGAAAAGTCTGGAGAGGCTGGAAACATGGAGATAGTTGAATATCTGGAGTTTGTAGTCACTTTTTGCCTGCTTTAGTAACGAAACTGTCAAAAAAAAGCCAAAAAATAGCAAAAACGAGACACAAAATAACACCAAGGAGGCACAAAACGACTAAGACGAGAAATAAAATAGGATATAAAACCAACTCGATCAACAGAATAAATGCAGCACGGCTCAGAAACAGTGAAGAGAGGAGGAAGTAGTTGAAGATACATCCAGCATGGTGGAACATCTTCATAGGAGTGATGAGCAGAGTAGAGAGGAAAAGTCTATAGAGGCTGGAAACATGGAGATAATAATAAATAAAATTTAAAAACTGTCCCAAAGACTCATAAAATGACAAAAACGGGAGCAAAATGGCAAAAATACAATACAAAACAACACGCAAAACAGACAAAAACAAGACAAATGAGACACAAAACCATCACCAAACACCAGAAGGGAGACACAAACTGAACATAAAAAGACAAAGCCGTCCAAAACTTTCATGAAAGGACAAAAATGGGACAGAAAACGACAAAAAAGAGACACGAAATGACAAAAACCAAGACGCAAAACATGAAAAAACAAGAAATAAAACCTCACAAACAAGAAAAAAAAATCTTTCTAAGAATGACGTCACCAAGAGCTGCTTTTAGCCTCAGGATGCTTTGTGAATACGGGCCCTGCTGTTCCCTCAAGGTCTCCCATCCAGGTATTGACCAGGCCCAACCCCGCTTAGCTTCCCAGATCTGATCTTGTGGGCGTCCACAAGGAGGTACGACCACATTGATTAATGTTTGAACTAAACTGATATCATAAACTAAACTCAAACTCACACGAGGCCTGAGACGCTTTGTGAATAACTTCTATCTCACCAGATGCTAAGATCTTTCCAAGAATGACGTCACTAAAAGCTGCTGTTAGCCTCAGGATGCTTCAGCAGGATAAAGACTAAAGAGCCACGGAGGATTCATAAGCAGGGTGTGTTTTTATACACATTTACACCACAGTTCATCTTGATTTCAGCTGCTTTGGTGCTCAAATGTTCGGCTGACGGACAGAAAATTAATTATCGCTCTTAGTTTTTAATTGTATGACGCGTTATTTTGGGGGAAAACAAGCAACCCGAGGACACCTTGGGCTTAATATTCGGTGAAGTTTGGTGATTTAAACACTTTAGGTTGTCTGCTGCAGTCTGAATTTAATTCCTGGCTCCGTTCCCTCTGAAAACGAGTCTCCCACTTGCCGGGATATAAAGCTAACCTGTCCCCGGCTCTGTACTCGATGTTTCCACTTCTATAAGTAGCCGCGCAAAGTCTGGACAGCCTCGTCTCGGTCCCTTCTGTCCGTTTTTTTTTTTTTTTTTTGCGCGGATGCAGGCCTCCGTCCAGTCACACGTCCTCATGCGGGCGAGTCCTGCCGAATTTCACAGTGAATAAATTTGCACCAGGAACAAGGCCTCGCTCTGCTGCAGCCAAAAAAAAAGAAGAAGAAGAAGAAAACGTCTCGGAGCTCGCAGACTCTCCGAGACGCTCTCGTAGACGGAGGAGAGTTTGACTGGCTAAATATAAAAATCTGTTTTTCTTTAGGGACTTGGCTCGCCGCGGGAGTGCAGCCACCCAGAAGCGGAGCCCCAGTCTTGGCAAAAAAGGACGGAGGGGCCCCTTCCTCGCCGAGAACGGATCCCGGACTCGCGAGCGTCATATGGTGGGGAACAGGAGTGACGGACCGCTCCGTGAACGCAGCCATCTGGTTTGGGCTGGAGCAGATTTCAGCTGCGTTCTGGGGGCAAAATAACCCGGCGCTTCCAATATGCGTGGGGGAAAAGATGCGAGCAGTGAAAGGAGCCACAGCCAAACACTTCAGGAGTTAAAGAAATAAATAAATATACAGCGACGGAGAGAGAGAGAGAGAGAGAGAGAGGGTGAAGCTCGGTGGTGGGCGGCTGGATGGAGGAACTGAAACTGGCTTGTGTCATCAGAGGCGGCGTTCCAAGCGGCGAAGGTGTCGTGCCGCTTATTCACCGGGAACAATGAGTCAATCAGGAGAGGCAGAGCTGTGGGCTCCGCTTCAGCTTTATTCAATTACTGCTTCTCAGGCGGAGATGTTTGAGCCGAGGAGCCTCCGGGGAAGGACTCCGCTCAGACGCACCGACGCTCACACAAGAGCAGAGTTTTACTACGTCTAAGAGCGATTTAAACCCCTTAATTTTGTCATCTGAAGTTTGGAAACAGCAGCCGTGCAAAGAAATGCTAAACCGTTAAAGCCCAGTTCTGCTGTTTCTGCAGCTTTAAGTCAAATTACGTGCAATTTATTCCACTGAGGAAGGCCAGAAAGTGACGATCGACGCACCGACACTCACACAAGAGCAGGTTTTCACTGTAATGTGCATCTAAGAGCAGTAAACTCACTTTAAATCCTGATTTTGCCATGTAAAGATTGGATCTGACCTAGAAAATAGCAGCCGTACAAAGAAATCTACATCCTGAAAGTCTACTTCTACTGTTTCTGCAATTAATTCCAGTGAGAAAGGCCATGAAATGTATCTGAAAGCTTCAAAAACACACATTTTAAAGTGAAGATCGACACACCGACACTTGCATATGAAGATATCAGTCTTGTGATGTGCATCGAACTGCAGTAAATTCACTTTAAATCCTGATTTTACCATGTAAAGATTGGATCTGACCTAGGAAATAGCAGCCATATGAATAAATTTACACCAGAAAAGTCCAATTTTGCTGTTTCTGTAATTAATTCCACCAAAAAAGACCAGAAAATGTATTCAAAAGCTTCAAAAACACATATTTTAAAGTGAAGATCGACGCACCGACACTCACAGATGAAGATATTTGTATTGTAATGTGCATCTAAGAGCAGTAAACTCACTTTAAATCCTCAATTTTACCATGTAAAGAATGGATTTGACCTAGGAAATAACAGCCATATGAATAAATTTTTTACCAGAAAAGTCCAATTTTGCTGTTTCTGCTTTTAATTCCACTGAGAAAAGCCATAAAATGTATCCGAAAGCTTCAAAAACACACATTTTAAAGTGAAGATCGACACACCGACACTCACACATGAAGATATTTGTATTGAAATGTGCCTCTAAGAGCAGTAAATCCACTTTAAATCCTGATTTTACCATGTAAAGATTGGATTTGACCTAGGAAACAGCAGCCGTACAAAGAAATTCTCTTCCTGAAAGTCTACTTCTACCGTTTCTGCAATTAATTCCACTGAAAAAGGCCATAAAATGTATCCCAAAGCTTCAAAAACACACATTTTTAAGTGATGATCGACGCACCGACACTCACATATAAAGATATCTATATTGTAATGTGCATCTAAGAGCAGTAAATTCACTTTAAATCCTTAATTTTGCCATTTAAAGTCCACTTTTGACTTCGCTACAAACAAATCCTCATCATAAAAGTCCAGTTTCTGCTGTTTCTGCACACAAAATTAATCCAAAAGCTTCACAAACACACATTTTAAAGTGATGATTGACGCACCGACACTCACACAAGAGCAGATTTTCATTATATTGTACATTAAATTCACTTTAAATCCTGATTTTACCATGTAAAGATTGGATCTGACCTAGGAAATAGCAGCCGTACAAAGAAATTTACACCAGAAAAGTCCAATTTTGCTGTTTCTGCTATTGATTCCACCAAGAAAGGCCATAAAATGTGTCAGAAAGCTTCAAAAACACATTTTAAAGTGATGATCGACACACCGACACTCGTACAAGAGCAGATTTTCATTATATTGTACATTAAATTTACTTTAAATCCTTAATTTTGCCATTTAAAGTCCACTTTTGACTTCGCTGCAAACAAATCCTCATCATAAAAGTCCAGTTTCTGCTGTTTCTGCACACAAAATGAATCCAAAAGCTCCACAAACACACTTTTCAGATTAATCCAGTGATCCGTTTGATGATTTCTGTTACCCAGGCCTTTAGAAACAATCAACTGTATGACAACTGACACAAAACTAAATATGCTGGAGCTCCTAAATGATGAAGTCAGACCCAGAGAAGTCAGATAAGGAGCTCAACTGCATTCGTCCTCAATTAAATCTGACATTTTCTTCGATTTTCTGCACAAATCTTTGCGCAAACGCTGATTTTTCGGCTTCGTGCACAAGATAAGTTACTGTTTTCTGCAAACACAAGACACAAAATCTGATTCCTGACCTTTAATATTTATCTAAACTTCCCTGCCTTTGCCTTTATTTACATTGTAGCTACAGCTAGTGCAGTGAATAGCTGTGGTTAGCACTTTAAATTCTCATTTTTCACGCTCCATTTTGAGTTTTTCGAGCTATTCTTCCACCTCATAATGCCTATTTGACAGAGAGCGAGAAAAGCAGATGGGATTATCGTGACTGCTGATTAATTTGTTGATCATTTTCCCGATTAACTGACGAGTTAATTGTCAGAAAACGCAGTGGATCGGTGTTTCTTAAAGCCCAAGACGACGCCTTAAAACGTCTTGTTTTGTCCACAACCCGAAGATATTCAGTTTAGTGTCACGAAGGAGGAAAGAAACTAGAAAACATGAACATTTAAGAAGCTGGAATCAGAGAGTTTAGACTTTTGTTCTCTAAAGAAAACTCTAAAATTGATTATTAATTAATTAAAATATCTGCTAATTAATTTAAACGTTGCAGCTTCATACAACAAGCGATGGAGGTGTCAAATCAGAGACGCTGCAGCTGTGATGTTCTCAGGCTACCAGGAGTCAGAGAAGTAGCTGGACTCACGTTGTTGCAGTAGAAGGTGTAGAAGACTCCGGGGACGTAGCAGCCCAGGATGCCGATGGAGACGCCGGCGTAGTCCAGCGCCATCCAGCGGCGGCTGGTCTTCTCTGAGCGATGGCAGCAGAAGAGATGGTAGCCCACCGAGCAGAGCATGCACAGCTGAGGGGGAGCAAAACGAACCGTCAAGATCCATCCATCATCTACACACTTAATCGTCTGTAGGGTAACGGGGGGCTGGAGTCTATCCCAGACGTCCTAACCGGGACGCGAACCGGGGATCTCCTAGCTGCTAACCACCGAGCCACTGTGCAGCCCAACCGTCAAGATACACTTTGAAAAAATGCCCCTCCCAAAACAAGAAAAAAAAACTTCTTTCAAGGCACTTTTACTTTGAAATAAGTGAAAAAATCTGCCAATAGAACAAGTGGAAATGTGTTTGGTCAGATTTCTTGAAATAAGACATGATATTTAGAATATCGAGGTCTTAAAATCAGCAGGGAAAACTTATTTTAAGCTGTATTTTAGTAGCATCCGTCACCTGGAAAGATATTTACACACACGTTTGTTAAATGCAGTTAAATGCTAATTAATTTAGCAGCTTATTTACTCTGTGTTTAGCCTGTTAAGTCCCACTGAGGTGGCTGCAAAAACCGAATAAAATACAACAATTTAAGCCCAGTGGTTGCAAATAATCCTGTTCCATTCACTGATAATTACAACAAAGATGCAGTTGAAAGTCGAGGCTGAACAATTTGGGGGAAATATTTACTGTAATTGTGATTTTACTGACAGATATTGTGATTTGATTTGCAAGTCAGGTCACATTTTAATTCAATATTCACCCTGTATTAGATTTAAAACATGTGACAGAGCGCTGGGCGCATCAGACACCATGAAAGGAGTTCAAACGCTGGTTCAGGGGATGCAAAATGGTTGAACCACATAATATACATTAATCAGTGTATATAAACAAGCTCGGATGAGACAAAACTGAATTACAGCTCCAGTCTCGTCTCGCATGTCGAAAAATTGCAATTCCCCTCCTAAAACAAGGGGAAAAAAACTTATTTAAGGCACTTTTACTTTGAAATAAGTGAAAAATCTGCCAGTAGAACAAGTGAAAATGTGCTTGTTCAGATTCCTTGAATTAAGACATGATATTTAGAATATTGAGGTCTTAAAATTAGCAGGGAAAACTTATTTTAAGCTGTATTTTAGCAGCATTGTCAAGCTGAGGTGTCTTAGAATAAACCAGACATGCTAAAGAATTAAATAGATTTAATAAGTTTAATGTCAGCTTCTTAATTTGAGATGTGTTCAACTTATTTTAGTTGTATTATCGTGGCTCTTCTCTAGATTTAAGACCATCTTGTACTTGAAATCAGATCACACAGATTAACTGAAGCATTCTGAGATATAATGTCTTCTCACAGTTGGCTAGAAATCCTAATATTTAGTGGTGTTTGACAGCATTTGAAGGTGTTGTGTTTTAGGTGAAGCCAGCTACGCCCAAAAGGAGGTGTTTTAACTCAAAAGCAGACATTTGCTTTGTTTTTTTACACATTTTCCACATGCAGCTGTTTTCTGATATGAATTGGTGATTTTCCAATAAAATGCATTTACTTTATTTCTTAAATCCAGATTATTTATCTGATACAAACAACAGCTCAGCTTGAAACATGTATGAAATGAAATGAACCTTGTTTCTGGTAAAATACAACTAAAACAAGATATTTAAGATGCGTTGTCTTAAAACACGTCCCTCCATGTTGCTGAAATGTTACCTGTAAAGTGAATTTATCTTAAATCAAGTGGGTTGAGACAATTTGACTAAAAATAAGACGAATAAACTTGGTAAGATGTGGAGTTTTTGCAGTGCAAAACCCAGTAATTAGACCAGACCGATGTCTTTTAGATTGGACTACGGTTGTCTCGCCTCGCCCAGCTTTCAGGACTGATTGCTTTTAATTTACTGTGAATATCCACCAATATTCAGGATAAGGTTTTCGGCCTTGTCCACATGTAGCCGGATATCTCACTAAAAGAAGATATTTTCCTGCCATTTTTCCTGACATCCACACGAAAACGCAGATTTACGGCATTAAAAACGATTCTTTTAAAAACCTCAGAATTCTCTGTTCATGCGTCTGCATGTAGTTGTATTTGCTTTATTTGCTCTTATTTCATGGTATGCATTATAAATTATACAAACTTCATATTGTACATACGGTTAAGGAAAAATACATCCCATGCAAATAAAGAACAGGAGTAGGTTGAAGAGTAACTCTTATTTGATCCCTGCTCCTCTCTCAATACAAACACGGTAACACTGATGGCCTCAGACACAAACCAAACTGTCACTTTAGACTATGCAATAAACACATACTTCTAATTCCTAGCACATTCCTTTTCATACACTTTCCATATTTTGTTTTTATACTTGTTCTTAAATTGTTTAATATCTGAACACTTTTTAAGTTAGTCTTCAAGAGAGTTCCATTTTTTTACACCAGTCACAGAAACATGCATTTGTTTAAGTGTGGTTTAGGCAAAAGGATGATTAAAATCAAATTGTCTTCTACTTTTCAAACAATTATCACATGGCAACAGGCAATGTCTAGCTTTGTGCATAATCAGCAATGTTCGCAAAGAAACCAAGTCAATTTTAATGATCCTTACTTCAAAAACAGTTCATTGGTTTGTTCTCTTGAAGGAGCTTTGTGAAGAATTCTTATTGCTACTTTTTGTAAAACAATTAAAGGCATTAAATTAGTGATATAAGAGTTTCCCCAGACTTCCAAGCAGTATGTAAAGTATGGCAAAATTAAGGAACAATAAAGAATTCTCCTTGCTTTATAATTGAACATACATTTTACTTTACTTTACTTTATGTGGACGTCAATAACCGGAGTTTTGCGTTTCGACCTGTGTTTACATTCGGAAACCCTGATGTTGAGAGACGGATAGGATTTGGGGAGCTACTGCCACCTAGAGGTCTGGCATGCTTATGAATGTGCTTAAAAACGGACTCATGCTTTTAGGTGTGGATGAATTTTCTTCTAAAAACAAGGAGGTGTGTAAGTTGAAGTTTTTCCTAGACAGAGGGGGCAGGATATTCGGTTCTACGTGTGGACAAGGTCTGAGATGAAGGCAGCAGTCACAGATGCAGCATATGTGGCTGATCTGAAACCATCACAGAGCAGAACATAAAACGAGGCGGGTCTAGATGAACCAGGCTAAAAGTAAAGATGGTAAAGATGACAGAAACGAACGCTGAACATCTGTAGCGAAAAATCCTCATCAGGTTTTAGATTAACTCAACACGTCGTCCCAACCCAACCGGTCGAGGCAGATGGCCGCCCTCCCTGAGCCTGGTTCTGTCGGAGGTTTTTTGTCCCCCTTCCCTACCATAGGGGGTTTTTGGTTCCTTCCCACCGTCGCTGACTGCTGCTCAGAGGGAATCAAAAAGCAACTTTGGATTGCTGGGTTTTCTGTTTCCTGTTCTTTCACATAATGTTTAGCGCTATGTGACGACTTGTGTTGTAAATACGCGCTACATAAATAAAATTGAATTGAATTGAAAACCGCCTCAAATTTGACCATGTTTGACTTCATGCTTTGCCATTTTATTCATAAATCAACCTGAAATCTGTAGCTCTCACATAATTAATCTCTAATGCATGGCTTTTCGTACCTTCCCAGAGGTACAAGGGGATCAATGTGGTGTTTTAGTGACATTAGAGATGACGTCGGCGTCGAATCCACTCGTATATTTGCAGAATCCACCGCAACACTGATGAAAAACTCAACTACAGACTCACCCGCTGCTGTGTTTTTGTCCCTACATGAAGCAAACTTAACTCACTGGCATCATTAAACGCACAAAAGTGACCCAACCGGTTTATCTACGTTTGAAAACAGCTGACTAAAGAGAGGCAGCGGGTTTCATCGTCGCTGTGCAGGTGTTTGTCCTCCAGATTAACAACACAAAAACACGAAGGTAGTTTTGTTCCAACTCTCCTGACCCTCCCTGTTCATCATGTCAGGGATTTTACTTAAAAAACAACATGAGATAACTTCTATTACTTTCTACAGACAATGCCCAAATCCTAAAGCTCTCCACCTAATTAGACTTAGACCTTATCGTCATTCAAGGATGCAGCAACACGGATGGAGGGTATAAAAACATGCACTAAATATAAAAGTAAATATTAAAATATAATCTGTTTGATCCTCTGAGCTGCATTTCATAACTTCTATGACTCCTGTTTTAACTTCACAGTCACTTTTGTTGATTTAAAACTTGTGTTGAACCTTCATAAAACCCTGAGGACAGATTGCCACTAAGCAGCAGCACCTAAACAACAGTTACAGTAATCGAATTAATGACTGTAAGCAAAGAATCTGCAGCTGTCACAAATAAATATCTCCACCAATTTGCACTAAAATGGAGGCTTTGTGTCGTATCTCTATGGTTCTATCAATATCTACAAGTTATCTGGTCGTGCATTAAAACTGACTGTCACGGATCTAAATATAGAAAGCCTCAGAGATGAAAACAAAACACTTTAAAGGCAACTTTTGTCCATGAAAGACCGATTTTAAATTCCTTGAAACTGTTTTTTTTTCAGGGAGACTGTTAGTATTTAATTAGGGATGAACGATAATATCGGCGTCCGATAATTACGGGTTAATTTAGGCAACTATGACGTCATTCGGGAAAATAAAAAAACGACCCGATAATAATAAAGACTTGTAATGTTGGTTTTTGCTGTTGGTCTGCAAAAACGGAAAACAAGCAGCATGGCGTGACCAGTGTTTACTAGGGATGCACGATAATGCCAATTTCAAACGATTCCGATAACCAATAATTTTATACTTCTTGCAGCCGATAACCGATAATGTCAACCGATTGCGCAACGGAGCGTGACACTGGAGTTGTCAGATCCGCTACTACAACCACCGCGGCGTTCTGGAGCCTCAACAGTGTACTACAGCCTCGGCAACGCTCGGTGGCGTTCGGCGGGGCGCACGACTTTTTGAGTATTAAAATTATCATCCGAATATCACCACAACGAACAAATATTCAGATATTCCAATATTCACGACCAGCCCTAGTGAAACGACTTCTTCAGACATGGTAAAGAAAGTCCACACTGCTCAGTGCCACGCCATGCTGCTTGTTTTTTTCTGCCCGCGCAGCCTGATGACATCACACACATGCGACAGTACCATCAGGGAGGGGAGGGGTTGAGGAGCCAGGCATGAGCACAAACCACAACACACAGACCAACGGCAAAAACCAAGATTCCAAGTCTTTATTATTATCGGGTTGTTTTTTTAATTATCGGAATGACATCATATTTGCCCAAATTAACCGATAATTATCAGACGCCGATATTATCATGCATCCCTAGTGTTTACCTTGTCAGAAGAAGACATTTGACCAGGGCTGGTCTGGAATATTGGAATATTGGTTGGTTGTGGTGGTATTGGGATAATAATATCGATATAGGAAGAGTCGTGTGTGCTGCTGCCGGGGGGTGCTACCGAGCGTTGCTGAGCGTCTAAAATGCTGCCGTGGTTGTAGTAGCGGACCTGCCAACTCTGGTGTCACGCTCTATGGCGTCCCCACCCCCCGCGGCACGAACCCAATCAGTTGACGTTATCAGTTATCGGCTGCAAGAAGTATAAAATGATCGATTATCGGCATCGGTTGAAATTGGCATTATCGTGCATCCCTGTATTTAATACAAATACTTATTTAAAAAATTGAAAGATGCCATTTCATTTGTACGTTTCCTCTGACTGGAGCATTAAATCCACTGGTTATATTTAATTGGGAGTTATTTGTACAAGTTTATGTCAAGACTTTCTTTAGATTTCTTCTTTAAGTCTCACATAAAAGTGGATTTTTCTGCTCTGAAGCTACATTTAAAAAAATCTGTGGTAGTCAGTTCAATTTTTGTGCACCCCAAAATAACCTGTAGACGTAATACAACTACATTAACTTATTACACAGAATCTAATTTTGATAGGAAGAAAGAGAAAAACTGTAAAACATTATGGAACAACTGTTTGGATGCAAATCATCTGTGAGGTTTTGTGGATATTAAATACAAATTTGAACTCAATCCAGAGACAAATAAGTGACTGATGAGACTTAAAAGGAATCTAGAAACAGGTTTAACATCCAGAGAACTGATGTAAATGTAGCCGTACCTGGAAGCAGAAGAGCCCGATGGAGTAGATGACGTAGTCCTCCTTGGAGGCGCCGACGGCCGGCAGCACCGACGCCATGTTGTAAACGCCGAGGAAGAAGAAGAGGAGGAAGCCCAGCAGGTGGCTCCAGATGTTCACCGTCTCGTTGGACAGGATGAAGAGGCTGCGATAAGACAAGCAAGAAAAAAGCAGCACAGTTGTGACTTCTGTTGTTTTACAGAACCAAAAAGAATCCAATGAAACGACTTCACGAGTGGTAAAAATACAGAAAATTGTATCTGTGCCTATTTTTAAGAAAGCATTTATAAAGAAAAGCAACCAAAAAGAACAGAAAAAACTACTGTTTCACTGCAGCTGTGGAGAAAAGCAAAAGAGGAAGTAGTCCTTTGCTTTTGCTGAGATGCATAATTCTACAATTTTGGAACTTCACCGAGGGCTGAGGAGGTCAAAAATGCTGATTAAAGCTAAAAAATGTATTAAACATTCAGGACGCAAGATGCAAAAATCCTCGAGTGAAGCTCTACAGTTGGTTCTGCTCTCGTGACGTTCCTGAGTTTTTCTTTTTCGGGAGAGGCACCTGGCTGCAGACCTCCACTGTGAGGACAGGAAATGCACGGGATGCAGTACAAAATAAAATCGGGGGGAATTAATTTTCACGCTAATGCATTGGCAATACAACGTAAAATCTACTAGACCATAATCTATAGCACTGGTTCTCAACTGATGGGTCGGGACCCAAAAGTGGGTCGCGAAGCCATTTTTAGAGGGTCGCAGAAGCAAAAAAAGTAGTGGTATAAAGTCTTTTATTTTAAAGGACGTGTTTCTTATGACACAGTTTGCTTTCAGTAGCAGGTGGTGGTGACACCACTAGTTGCCCACTACTAACCTCTAGATTTGGCTCTGCCAGCTTATTGGAGAAATTTATGCTAAAATGTGTCAAAAATGAACCAAAATGTGCTCAGAATCTGTCAAAATGGGCCAAAATATGCCCCAAACTTGGCAAAAGTGTCCAAAAATACCAAAATGAGCAAAAAATAAGCCAAGATTTTCCCAAGTTGTATCAAAATGCGTTGAGATTACACCCAAATAAACCTTAATTTGTTAACAGGAACAGCAAACTTCAAAAATTTGGGTTGCGACTGTTATTAATAGAGACGTAGTGGGTCCTGAGGCTGGACCAGCTGAGAACCACTGGTCTATAGTATATATATATATATTGTTTTAATTTATATATTGAACTTGTGATTGTTTTGAGAATGAGCCCCATTGTGAGTTTTATGTCTGCTAACAGAATAATAATCCTTAAATGTTATTTTTAATGCACAGTTACAGTCATAAGAATAGAACAAAGACGTGCTACAGGTCATGAAGACAACACAATAATTACTAATATAATGACAAAGTCGGCGACCGGGGACATTAAATAACAAAAGTGTGACCGTCAGATTCCCGTAAAACTACTTCTATCCTGCTACAGAACCGTCAGAGCCAGCGGCAGATTTCAGAAAGTCTATCCGAGCTAAGGCTGCTGTCAGCGGGGAGCTGTGAGCGCTGACCGCCTGGTAGTAGCTGTCTAACGGGGAAACTCACATCTGGAGTAAATTTAGCAGAATTATTCTGGATAAATTAACCACAGATTTGATGTTTATACAACCACTTTATTGCCTCAAATAATCTTAAAACTGAATGTTGTGTCACATCATGGTCGTACCGTGGACAAGTAGAAAAAAATGAGAAACAGCCACAACCACTCGTTAAATGGCTGCTTCTTCTGCTTCTTCATTTGGTTTAATTAGCGATTAGCAAACCAACTTCACATGCGTCACCGCCACCTACCGGACTGGACGCTTTAAATGTCCTTTTCTTTTTTACCCGTTACTTCCTGTCCTCACAGTGGAGGTCAGCAGCCAGGTGCTCTTGTTTTCGGAGATTAATTAAGTACCTCGACATAATAAATCACTGATAATCCCCTCGTCTTTCCTCTGCTGCTCACCTCTTGATGCACAGCCTGGAGGGCAGGTAGGCTCGGTACCCATCGGTGATGTACGGGTTCTCCCTCAGGAACACTGGGATCTGCTCGTAGGTGTACAGTCGGATGCCTCTGGGAACCAGCACCGGCCAGTACTGGTAGCCTCCCAGCTCGATGTAGTGAGCGGTCTGAGCGTTCTTCTGGAGCTTCTGAGGCATGGCGGAGCCTGGTTTGGTCTGGGCTGAAGCTGGAAACGAGAAGTCAGATCCACATTAGATCAAATGAAAGCTGTAATTAAATGCTGGTTAGTTTTGTGGGTGTGGTTTGTCTCATCTATAAAGTTTTCACTGTTCAGTAGAGCAGAAATACAACCAACCTACTGAAACTGTACATTTAGTGGTATGACTTGAGACCAGGAGCCTTCTTTCACCTGTGCAATATCCTCAAAACTGGGAACATCCTGTCTCAGAGTGGTGCTGAAAATCTATCATCCTAGATCCTAGAGACCTCTTCACGAGCTCCCCATGAAATCCAGAACAGATTTTAAAATCCTCCTCCTCACATACTTGCAAACTGAATTACTAAATGAGCTGTTATACTGATCACGTAATAAGAATCACCTATAATAGTTAAATTAGTTGTTACATCATGAATGCAAACACAGAAAATGAATTGTCAATTGCAGCCTTGGACTTCATCATACTCAGAGCCATGTAAAGAGAGAGGACTATTGTTAACAGTGCAAGTTTTAACACTGATGTTTTAATAATTCCATGCAGTCAGTGTTTGACAAAGGCTTTGGTGACCCTGAACCATCCCTTAGATATGCTGCTATAGGCCCTCCCATGCATTAAGTGCCTCTCCTCTACACTTCTAACATTAATACACCACTACTGCATGTCACTAGCTTTGTGTCTTCTCTTGTAGTTTGTGTTGTTCTCTCTGAAGGTTTCTAATCTGCTGTTATCATCAAGTTCCTCAGTGCTCATTCTTCTGTTATCTGTTTTCTATCTGCGACTGGAGGTTTCTTCCTGGTAAAAGGGAGGTTTTTTTTCCTCCCAATGTCCCAAAGTGCTGCTGAAATGGAATCATTTATTGGGTTTCTCTCTATAATATAATATTGCAAAGCCTTGAGTTGATCATGTGAAGTACCCTGAGTTGACTTCCGTTGAGAACTGATCATATATAATACAAACTACCTCATTAAGAGAGTGAAAAGCGTTGCAAAACATCAATTGACTCTCTCATCATCTATGTGGGGGAAACCAGAGCAGCCACCGTCAGCTAGCTCACATTACTTGAGTGCCTTAAAGGTGCAGCCACCTTGTAATCTCATGTTACCTGCGTTAATTAGCTCCAGCTGATCCGTTCTGCCCTACTTGTTGGGAGACAAACTAGCACCAAACTCCGTTCAGTAGTCTGGCAATTTTCGACCTTACCTGCTAGTAAACATGCATTTCCCTCAAACGTGACTCTAAAGTTGCCTTTAAAAAGCCGTAAGACCAAAATTTATACTCGAAGAAGTCAGTAAAGTTTTAATTTATCCATAAGATCCTTCTTTAAGTCGTCTACTACCAGACTACAGGTGGCTAACGCTAAATTTAGAGGTAACGTTACACTGTAGATGATGAGAGGCTAGCACTGTACCACCGGTTATAAAGTTGTGACTTGGTCAAAATAACGAGCTTTCTTTTAATATTTTTATAGGCCGAATATCTCATAATAAGCCAATAAATTAAAAACAATTCTATGTTGAGCTTTGTTAGGTTAATTTTACTGTCGTTAACCGAGACAATCTTAACATAGCGGAATTTCTAAAGCGGTCTGGCAACTAGTGGCTAATTAAGGCTAGCTCAACAGGCTAGTTGAAGCTAGCTAACATGTAGCTTTGTTTCGAGCCGATAACTGAAAAAAACAAACTCACCTTTCAGTTTGGTGTACGAGCAGTGCGAGCCATTTTGCGGTTTGTAGTATGAGCTACGCATCTGTAGAAATACGTTAATATTAAACTTAAAAAAATGACGAAATATTGACAAGTTCCAGCTACAACATCTTCGGAGTCTCCGCCGACGTCATCAGTAACGGACCCCTACAGTGTGCCCAAATACCGCCTGAGTAAAAAGCGAAGCCCCAAATGATAAATTCATGTTGAAAACTCCAGAAACATTTGATTTAACACTTTATTGTACAACGAAAGGATTTGTTTTGGGCTATTTCCCTTATTTGATTTTAATTAATGTGCTAGCAGTCCAAAAAAACTTTCACAAAAACTGCAAATAAAGCAAATAAAACAAAAACACCCCATATTTCATTATAATGGCAAAAATGGAATTTGTTGGGTTTTCCATGTACAGTTTTGGTGGGTCGTAACAGTTATTAATATTCTAAATTACTCAGGCAATTTGTTAGACTATATAAAACTGGAGAATATTGACATTTTTAAAAAACTTTTTCGTCAGCTGGATTAATATTTTGTATTATATTGTAGAGTCTTAACTGTCATAATTAAATTACGTGGGTAAATTTACATAGTATAAATACATAAAATTGTAAGTTTTTGCACTTTTATCTAAACTTGTTGGGTAAATCCATGAGATGGTTTTAATGTTCTATATAAATAATGGTGACTTGATTTAATTATCAATGCTTTTCTGTTTTAATATTTTACAGCATTACATGTTTTGATTTTTTAAACTTGTTGCCTTTTTGTTTTAACTTTATCCTAATTGTTGTTATTTTGCCTTCTGGGAATCCTGCTTCTGAACAGTAATAAGACATTTACTAAATAAAAAAAGGTATAATTTATTCAATAGTAGTTAATTATAGTATAGTTAATGAGATTTATTTTTTATTCAATAATAATAATAATAATAATAAAATATTTTCATTTTATTATTTTTTTTAAAACAAGGGGTTTAAAAACAAAAAAACAATTCTAAGCGTTCTTTAAGTGTGAAAATATTACTATTTAAAAAAAAATACATTTACTGTCCAATAATTCAGAATTTTAAAGAAAAATCTTGAGCTTTTGAAAGCTATTGTAATATTTTATCATTATTATTACTGTTGTTGTTGTTATTGTTTTTAATAATAATAATTTTAAAATTAATAGTATTATTATAAAAGTAATAATAAAACTAGAATAATTAATTGTAATAATTTTGCAATTTTTATTATTATTATTATTATTAAAATTCTCCACAGGTCAAGATTTTAAAGTTATATTTAAAATTCTAAATTAATGGACAGGAAATGGGTTTTTTTTTTAAACAATTATTATATTTTTACACTTGAAGATTTGCTCAATTTTGTTTTAATAATCACAGGTTTTCTGATTTCTTTGTCAAAGATCACAGACCTATTCTACTCTGGGGCCTGAATTTTAAACATGGTTATTCTCAAGTCTTTGTTTTTAATTGTTCATGAGAGGAAAACCTAATTGTTCAGCTTAGAAATAATAAAATAACCTCTATAATAATAATAATAATAAAATGACCTCTCAGTGACATTGTACAGGGTTGTATCGTCTCATCTCCATCCCTATAGGTTTCTATGGAGGTCACATGACTGATGAACCCAAATTTCAGTGTCCTGTTCATCCTGCAGGTGTGGTTCTGGTTAAACGCGGCTGCTCAGAGCGGCTCTCGGCCTCCCGGCTGTCGTCCCGCTGCGCTGCGTGACTGCTTCACATCCTCCCGTCGCCAGCTGTCATCGGGAATCTCCGTCAGAGCGAGGGACCTCTCAGGTGTGAGGGATGTTGGGAGGATTCCCCCGAGGAGGGAAGTCACACTCGGTCCTCCCTCTGCTGTTTACACCCCGCTTTAATTGCCTCGTATCTCGAGTGGAAGTGTGTTCTTCATTATCACTTCTAATGCACCTCTCAGCACATCCACTCTGGCAAAGTGTCAGCTGCCATGCCAAGTTAAGACAGTAACTGGTGCATACAAGGGCAAACAATAGGAATCTCCTGCTGCTGCTGTCGCCGCCCGACTTATTAATTAATTCTGTGGGCTGGCAAGGACTTACGACAAGTAGTGTTAATGGGAGAGAGGCAAAAACATGGCAACATACACAGGAAAATATACGATAGTCTTCCTTTTTCGTGAATTACTCATCATTTTCCACTTGTTTCCCTCTGGTTTATGTTGGTTTTGCACCATCGCAGCAGAAAACCGAGCAAGGATAAAGCAAATATTTTACAACCTAGACCGGATTTGTTCTTGTTTTAATCCTTTGCAGTTAATCAGAGGCCATAAAAAACAAATTATCTCAATGGAAAAAAGACGCAGCAGCCACCAACACTGTCTCAGATCCACTGTGATCCCTGTTAATGAAGCTAATCTGCCTTAATCCTCCAACTGAGAAAGTAAAGAAGCGAACATCACAGTTTGTTGTGGGGTTTTCATGTAGTTTGTGCATCATTTTCAAAGCTCCAACCACTTTTAGGGTTATTTTTTACCATTATTTGGCGACAAGGCGAAACTAGAGGTACAGAGAAGCAGATTTTGAAGTAATAGCAGCTGAAAACGTTGTCTTAGATCCACTGTGATCCCTGTTAATGAAGCTAATCTGCATTAAAACAAGCTCAGCATCCTCCAAGTGAGACAAAGTTGCATTAAAGTAAGATTTATACTTAAATCTGTGCAATATTAATACTTCTCTATCAGTATTTCTACTCATGAAAGTGCAAATCTGTGTAAAACGGCTGCATGATGTCTATAAAATAACATTTTAAGACTTACTTATGTGGATATTTTAGGTTTATTCTTTATTTTTCTGCTGATATTCCTTAAATGCTTGTACTTATCCCCTTTAGTGCTCTAATAATGCAAATTTCCCCACTGTGGGGTTGACAGAGGCTTGTTTTCATATCGTAATTCCATTTTTTAACGCAGTTTGTGCATCATTTCTATCATTTCTTGCTGTTATTTGGTAATAAAGGTGAAACTAGAGGTCCAGAGAAGCTCATTTTGTCATATTACCGTAAAACCTGTAATAAATTAATGGAAAAAAAACAAAATGTGTGATTGTTTTTTGTGACAAAGACACATTCAGTCACAGAAAATTCAGAATTAAAGGAGTCACTGGAAACTCAACACTGCCATGATATATAGCTGTGAAGAAAGGTTGAGTTTCCAGTGACTAATATGAATCAATATCCTCATTTCTACACTAAAACAAATCTGTGCATCGTCAACGTTTCTCGACATGTATCATTAATTTCCACATTAAGAGGAAAAATCTGGCCAATAACTAGGTTTCTACATGTGGAAGAATCTGTAAAATATCATCAGTACTGTATTGTTTTTACTGATGGCCCTCTTTGCTGCTGTAACACTAAAGAATATTACCTTATTCTTATGAAATAACTTCAATCTCAGACGCAATTTAAGAAAAATTGTAATGCTGTTTTACAAATACAAGTATTTTACCTTGTTCTGAGAAATACCGGTAATATGACTTTTAAAAGTAAAAATCTGTGTCAAAATGTGAAGTTATAAGATTAAAGATAGTTTTAATGAATTTCCCAACTGCTGGATCAATAGAAGATCATCTTATGTAATTAAAAATAAGTTAAGATGAAGACGTGGACATGAGCGGTGGAGTTGATGAAGGGGTTCCTTTAACATTCAGATGCTGTCATTTGGAAAAAAAATCGATAATGTGTTGATTATTTGTGAGTTTGAGTTTAGTTTATGATATTAGTTTATGTGGCCACACCGCCTTGTGGATGCCAGATCGGTCAAGAGGCGCCTGGCTGCAGACCTCCACTGTGAGGACAGGAAATGCACGGGATGCATTACAAAATAAAATCGCGTAGTATTGCTATGCATTAGCAATACAACGTATAATCTACTCGACCATTGTCTATAGTATATATATCGTTTTAATTTATATATTGAACTTGTGATTATTTTGAGAATGAGCCCCATTGTGAGTTTTATTCCTGCTAACAGAATAATCCTTAAATGTTATTTTTAATGCACAGTTACAGTCATGAGAATAGAACAAAGATGTACTACAGGTGATGAAGACAACACAATAATTACTAATATGATGACAAAGTCGGCGACCGGGGACATTAAATAACAAAAGTGTGACCGTTAGATTCCCGTAAAACTACTTATATCCTGCTACAGAACCGTCAGAGCCAGCGGCAGATTTCAGAAAGTCTATCCGAGCTAAGGCTGCTGTCAGCGGGGAGCTGTGAGCGCTGACCGCCTGGTAGTAGCTGTCTAACGGGGACACTCACATCTCTGAAACCATTGGAGTAAATTTTTAAGCAGAATTTATCCTGATAAATTGACCACAGATTTGATGTTTATACAACCACTTTCTCCTCAAATAATCTTAAAACTGAATTCTGTGTCACATCATGATAGTACCTCATATTGAGAAACAGCCACAACCACTCGTTAAATGGCTGCTTCTTCTTTTGATTTAATTAGCAGTTAACAAACCAACCTCACATGCGTCACCGCCACCTACCGGACTGGACGCTTTAAATGTACTTTCCTTTTTTTTTTTACCCGTTACTTCCTGTCCTCACAGTGGAGGTCTGCAGCCAGGTGCTCTTGGATCGGTCAGATCTGGGAAGCTAAGCGGGGTTGGGCCTGGTCAGTACCTGGATGGGAGACCGTGAGGGAACACCAGGAAGCCTGAGTGGATGCAGCGTGAGAGTGAGCGGTTGGTGGTGGTCGGAGGGGCCGATGGTGCAGCCTGGCCTCCATCAGTCTACCCCAGGACAGCTGTAGCTACATATTAGCACCATGGAGTATGGAGTGAATGAATAATGCAAAGCGTCTTTATAAAACCAATGCATTATTATTATTATTTAAAAAACGGTTGATTATGTATCTGAAAATGGTTGAGGTATGGTTTTATAGAGTTTTCTTAAGCAGCTGTCATGTATTACAAACATGTGTCCAGCTGTTCGCCTTACAAGCATTTAAAATGAGTCTGAGGACACACCTCTGTGGGGTCTGACGAAGGTTTTCCAGAGGGATGTCTCGTCATCTCCCTTCTGACTCCTCACTGATTCGCCATGACAACACGTCTCTCTCTGATTTCCGTCCTCCATTTTTCCGTCAGACTTAACGAACGCCGCCTCGATGTAATTGTGCACTTGGGCGGCGTGTAATGGGACCTGAAATGAAAGTGCTCCTACTTAGACTCTGGATGTTTCTTGTAAAAGCAGGCGTCTTTTTGTGAATCCATTTTTTCACACTGGTCTCAAAAGTACCACATTTGCAATGATTATCGAGCCAACTTGGGGTATTTTCTTCTCTACAATGAAGCGTGCAGTAAAATGGCGCCGCGTTACATCTTAATTGCAGCCGGCTGCGCTGCCTTGGCAAGTGGAAGGCTCTCCTTTCCAAACAGGGCGCTGTTAGACCGGTCTAAATAGAGACAGACAGGCCTCGGGGCTACCGACGTCCTTTGGGATTGTCAGGGTCATCAATGGAGCACAAAGCTGCACTGGTGAGCCCAACACATGGTGGTAAACGCCTGCTAAGCTGAGGACGAAACGACGTCTTCCCCACTGCATCCATGTCGTTGCTTCCTCATGTTGTTACGTACAGAAAAATAACAACACTGCACAGGATTATTCGGTTCTTTTTTTTGTGTAGAAATGATGCTACTGAGCCAGAGGAGCCACTGGAGACTCAGTACTGCCATGATATACATGGGTTTTACAAGTGGATGTAAACTTTTGTTACCAACGGCAGTCTTGAGTTTCCAGTGACTCCTGTAAATGACTGATTTGTCACAAAAAACAATCACATATGACAAAACCTGTTTCTTTGTATTTCTAGTTTTGCCTTTATTACCAAATAACAGCAAAAAAAACAACCCCAAAAACTGTTGTAACTGATAGAAATGATACACAAACTGCATAGATAAACGGTAAAAAACTGGAACTACGATATGATACATTACAATATGATATGAGACGATACAATACGATACATTACAATATGATATGAGACGATACAATACGATACATTACAATAAGCAGTCCCTCCAGGATTTCGCGGGCGTTTTTCAAGATTGTTGCTCCTAAAATGCCTGAATTCACAGCAGCTTTTCTAAAAAATTGCGATGAAAGTTGTGATGTTTTAAGCATATTTGTGCCGATGAAATTGCAGGAGACGGTAAAAAATTGCTTAAGAGTTGCATTTTTTATTTGTTTTGTTGAATTCATTAAAAATGCTAAAAGTCTAAAAAGTTAATTCCACATCCTGGCACACGCGTGTTCACACACACACGCTCACAGCTCGTCACGTCAGTTAATGAATCTAACTGACCTTCATTGTTTCAGTGCTGCCACAGATCTGGATGCAACAGCTTCATCACGGTGGTTTGTCTGGTCTGTGGTCCGCTGGTTTCACCCATTCTCCTGATATGTTTACGGTAGAAAAGTGTTTGTCAGTGGATGGTTTTGGTTTGTGTTCCACCTCAATATTCCACGGGGTGAAAACAGTTTAGCTCCGCTTTGGTGAAGAACATCAGGGAATTGTTTTGCAGTAGTTTTTGTTGGTAAGTGAGAAACGTTACTGTCGCACGTCTGCATCTTCAAAGTATATAAAAGGAAGTGAATTCGGTGATGTACGTGCATTACATTTGCGCTGGGGACTGCTATGATGAGAAGCCCCTGACTGCAGTGTGCACTTCGGGGCGGGAGCTCAGCGTTCAGCTTTACTTAATTTTGCAACACTTTTGGTGATGATCTAACCGTCACCCTGCAGACGTATCTAATACAATTCAGAGTGGAACCAAATACAGGTTTGCGACTATGCTAGGAGCGTAAGACGGAGCTTGTTTTTACTGTCCCCGGCGGAGTCAAATGTTAGATTCAGCCAATAGCATGGCGACGTTGAACGTTGAGCTCCCGCCCCGAACTGCACGCTAGAGTCAGGGGTACCTGGCTGTGATTGGTGGAACTCACAGGAGGCGGGACAAAATTGCGGAAAAGTGGCGGTGATTGGACAAATTGCAAGGTCGCGCAGAATTCACGGAGATTGGTTGAATTTGCGTTAATTGTTGCGATCGCAACATCGCGAATTCCTGGAGGGACTGAATACATTACGATACATTACGAGACGATACAATACGATATGATGCGATTCAATAAAATACATTATGATACATTATAAGACGATACAATATTGTATCATATTTATGATACAATACGATACAATATGAGATGATACGATACGATTTGATACGATACATTATGTTCTGATACATTATGATATGATGCGATGCAATACGATACTATATGATATGATACGCCGTTATTAATCCCACAGTGGAGAAATTTGCATTGTTACAGCAGCAAAAGGGACAGTTTACAAAATATCAGTAGAAAAATCAAAAATGAACCAAAAATATACATAAGTAGGCCTTAAAAAGTTTTTTTTTATAGTTGTCATGCAGACATTTTACTCATGGAGCCCCTTCAAAATGTCGTCATAATATAGTTCTACATTGCAGTACACAACGACAAAATCAGCTCCTCAGCAAAAAACAATCCCAAAACTGAGAGAAATAATGTACAAACTACTTAAAAACTGTAATAAACATGAATTTTACTTCTCATTTAGAGGATGTTGAGCTTGTTTTAGGGCAAATTGAATGCCGGTAGCTGCTGCTTCTTTAGTCCATTAAGAGAAAAAGATGTTTTTTGGCTTCTGGTAAAGTGCAAAAGGTGGCTGCAAGACAAACCTGCAACAGCAAAAAAACAACCCCAAAATTGTTGTAACTGATAAAAAATGATGCAGAAACTACATAAATAAACTGTAATAAACTGGAATTTTGATACAATTTTAAGTTCTTAGTCTCACTGTGGGGAAATTTACACTGTTACAGCGTCATGCAGGCTTTTTACTCGTGGAGCATCTTCAACATATCGTTATTTTAGAGTTTTGCATTTCAGTATGATGACAATAAAGCTTCCTAAATACTAGTTCAGATCGTCCAAATTCCTCTGGATATGGAAATCAAAATATTGCACAGATCACTGGTATTGCACAGGTTATTTCATAAGTAGAAATACTGATAGAGTGGTATTAATGTTGCACAGATTCTATCCATATTTCACAGATAAATAGAAATAAATCCGTCATGCAACTTTCTCACTTAGACGATGCCTCAGTTGGAGGATATTCAGCTTGTTTTAATGCAGATTTGCTTCATTAACAGGGATCACAGTGGATCTAAGACAACGTTGGTGGCTGCTGCTTCTTTATTCCATTAAAAAAATGGATTTTGTGGTTTGTGGTTTAGTGCAAAACATGGCAGCAAGAACAAACCTAGTCTAGACTGTAACAGTGAGGAAGAAAAAACATGAACGCAGTGGGAAAGACGTCGTTTCGTCCTCATCTTGTGCAGATCAACTGGTGGGTCGGGACCCAAAAGTGGGTCGCGAAGCCAGTTTTAGAGGGTCGCAGAAGCAAAAAGTAGTGGTATAAAGTCTTTTATTTTGAAGGACGTGTTTCTTATGACACCGTTTGCTTTCAGTAGCAGGATATTTAGTGGTGGTGACACCAGTAGTTGCCCACTATTAACCTCTAGATTTGACTCTGTCAGCTTATTGGAGAAGTTATGCTAAAAGCGTGCCAAAAATAAACAAAAATACGTTTACAATCTGTCAAAATGGGCCAAAATAGACCCAAAAACGTAGTAAAAGTGTCCAAAAATACCAAAATGAGCAAAAAATAAGCCAAAATTTTCCTGTGTTGTATCAAAATGCGTTGAGACTACACCCAAATAAACCTTAATTTGTTAACAGGAACAGCAAACTTCAATAATTTGCGTCGCGACTGATATTAATAGAGACATAGTGGGTCCTGAGGCTGGACCAGTTGAGAACAACTGATCTAGAAGGTTCCTCTGGATGTGGAAAGTAACGATATCGCACAGGATTAGTCTGAATGTAGAGAAACATGGCTGCAGCAGGGAAGATGTCATTTCTCTCCCACCTGGATCCTGGATTGAAGGAACTTCTGATAAAAGCTCAAACCTCGGAGGCTGCACTCTTTTTTTTCCCCTAACACAAAGCTCTCACAGGCTTCGGCCGCCAAATGTTAGCCCGGCTGCCCTGCCAAGACTAGACAGGCCCTTTGCAAAAGCTAACACGGCCTCGCGGCGGCTTGTGCTCGTCAGCGGCCGGCTGGTCTCATTGGCTTTATTTATAGTCGGCGCCACAAGACATCTGCTGGAGACGAGACTCTGTCCTCTGTGTCCACACAGCGCTGCACAGAGGGAGCTTGTCAACGTTTCTTCTTCTTCTTTTTTTTTTTTTTTGAAGTGTTTGCGAGGAGCCCGGTCAGCGGAGGGGAGGTTGGGCCTCCTCTAATAGGACGGGTGTCCCCTCCGATCGCTTTCTCCTCGGCTCTGATTAACGCCACCGGAAGACAGAGGGAGGCTTCACAGTTCGTCGCGTCTCGTGCCTTTGTTCGATGTTTACTCGATCTGAGAGCTGTTGTTTGTTTGGCGTCTTCGGCCTGGTCGTCGCCTGCCACTATTTTGGGACACTGACACTCGGATGCAGCCGTCGCCTCGGCCCTCCTCCCCCCCACCCCTCGGTGTCACACAGAGTTTTCTCTTCGCATCGAGGACGTCTGGATCTGTCGGCCGACCGGGCTGCAGGCCTTGACGTAAAGCGCCGAGGACAGATCTCTGCTCTTCCCGCTGAGCAGAGGCTGAACTCAGACGGCTGCAGAGGGAGGAAACACTCCGGTTCAATGTTCCTGAAAAGAAGAAAACCTGAGGTAGAAGCTGCTGCAAACAGGGAAACCAAAACCCCAACCCAGTCTGGACTAAAGACAGAAGATCATCGAGGAAACCCAGACGTTGTTCCAATTTTTACATGCCTTCTTGTTTGGCTGAGGAAAATATCTCGCTTTGTTTTAACACGTTAGAAGCTTGGTGAAGTTCAGACACCAACATTACATGTCATGGTTCTGGTTAAAATGCGACCGTTTTGCTGCACGTTTCGAGAACCTCCTCCATTTTCTGGGTTGCCATGGTGACGAGTCACACAAGACGTAGCGTTGAAGCGTGTTTTTTAATTGCTACCGAGGTGTCACCACAAGGCAATGAAGACCCAAGACAATATATTCATTTAAGAATATTTAGTAGCATTGAATGATCAGAATGTTTGCATACAGGTTCTCGTTTGATCTAGCTTGACCTCTACATCAAGCTCGTCACAAGGAAGAGAGACAAAGAAACCCTAACTTTAGCAGTATACATAGTTTTCTCATATGGAAATGTGCTTCTATCTGATTGGTCTATAGTTGGGAGGATTCGCGGTTTAGACTTGAGCCTCCAATCAGCCAAGAGTTCTTCATCAGTCCGGAGCCGTCTTCTTCCTGGAATCTGGTTACTTCATGCATATTCTACTCTAAGTGTGACTCCCTGCTCTGTGGAGAGAGTCTCCTTCTGTACCAAAGGTTAAACTTCTATTTAGGATGAATAAAGTATGAATTATTTAATTATCTAATTGCCAGTATCTATAAAGCAGATTTGTTTAACTTATTTATTTAACTGTCAATGTACAGGGTCCTCACTAATTAATTTATAAACTCTTACTGTTGTATCATTTATCTAATTTTTAGTATATTGCTCAAATTAATATCTTCAAGTGTTATTTATCAACGTCTTATCATCGTATATTTTTGGTTTCAATACTCCTTCTTCTAAAGTATTTAATATTAAACATTACTTATGCTTAAGCATGTTCGTTCGTCTGATCATTGTCGATGCTTTAGTTTTCTAAAAAATACAAAGACCCTTCTCTTCTGCTAAATGAACCGCTGCTTATCTTTAAGTAAGAATTACAACACCAGACGTGAGCAACCTCCCTGCTAGAATATATGTCTTGTCCAAACAACATCCATCCTGAGTCTCGTAAACTCCCCTCTCAGTTTTGTTGTTAAGGGTTAATGCTCGGTCAACTCTCCATATGAACACTCCTGGATTTTGTCTGTGATGGTCGACATAGATCCATTATTGGTGATAGCAATTTAATATAGGTATTGTAAGCGTGATTTTAATAAAGCAAACTATGGCTAAATATGTTTAAATGATGCTTATATAAATTGTGATCAATATAGTTAGTAAGTTAAATGTAATTAATTAAATGTGGTAAAATAATGGTTAAAGAAACAGAATATTCCCAACAGGAGCACTGTTTCAGGCTTATAATGTAATGATAGTTCGAAACAACTGGCTAAAATTAGGAATGAACGGCTGGACATTATTAGCCAGCATGAAAAAATATTGTTCAAATATATTTCGCTGACATCTGGTGTCACACGTCTCATATATTTTAAGAGCTTTCAAAATAAATGAGCATTATCGATTAGTTCTTGATTAATTCAGCGTAAATTACACCCACATAGGTAACTGTTGCATCCACCACTGAGACGCAGGTACGTTGTTCTCATCGATCCTGGCATGAATCAACAAGTGAAAACCCATTAGAGGTCATGAAGCACCACATAAGCCTTTGTCATGGTGCCCCTTTACAGGCTGAACCCCGACACTGCGCTCTGCTCGCCAACATGAACTGCCCTCAAGCCGCTAAACAGTAAGATGCTCCACCGGCTGCTACAGCTAATCAACAATACTTGAAGGATGTATTATCGGCGAAAATGCCATCAAAGGCAAAAAAACTTGAATGGGACGTCTGTACCGTCAGCAAAATCTTGTTCTTATCTGCTCCAGATGTCTGCATTAAATATAATACTGATATCTGGAAGGTACGTGTTTACAGGATGCTATGCTAACCATTCTTTGCCAATGCAAGTAGCATGTGGTGGGATTGTTGTAAAGTTCCAGTGACCGCTCAACGTCTCTGGAAACTTCGGAAAAATTTTAAAACTAACTGCCGTCGATGTAAAATCAAGGCAGATTCAGCAGCAGCGTGGCCTGTTCATTATCTCCAATGGTTTTTAGAGACAAATGTTTTCATAATATAACTGCCAGCTCCCATATTGGTGCAGCCAATATGTGTTGGAAACCTGTTGGAGAGCATCCATAAGTCATCTCTGGTCGTATGTCTATCAAGCGTCCAATGCAGGGAAGCAGTATAACCTCTTACACCCTAAAGTTCTAAAGAGACTGTGCAGTGAATACGTTACAATGACAATGGCATGTATGCTCAGAATCAGTGTTTACACCGTTCAGGCAAAACATTACGACCCCCTGCTTAATACTGTGTTGGTCCCCCTTATGTGGTCCAAAATCAGTCCCTCCAGGATTTCGCGGGCGTTTTTCCAGATCGTTGCTCCTAAAATGTCTGAATTCGCGGCAGCTTTTCTGAAAAATTGCGATGTAAGTTTTGATGTTTTAAGCGTATTTGTTGTGATAAAATTGCGGGAGACGGTAAAAAATTGCTAAAAAGTTGCATTTTTTTCTTTGTTTTGTATAATTCATTAAAAATGTGAAAAGTTTAAAAAGTTAACTTCACATCCTGGCACACGCGTGTTCACACACACACGCTCACAGCTCGTCACGTCAGTTAATGAATCTAACTGACCTTCATTGTTTCAGTGCTGCCACAGATCTGGATGCAACAGCTTCATCACGGTGGTTTGTCTGGTCTGTGGTCCGCTGGTTTCACCCATTCTCCTGATATGTTTACGGTAGAAAAGTGTTTGTCAGTGGATGGTTTTGGTTTGTGTTCCACCTCAATATTCCACGGGGTGAAAACAGTTTAGCTCCGCTTTGGTGAAGAACATCAGGGAATAGTTTTGCAGTAGTTTTTGTTGCATCTGTATCTTCAAACCATAAACAAGGAAGTGAATTCGGTGACGTACGTGCATTACTGGGGACTGCTGTGATTGGTGGAACTCACGGGAGGCGGGACAAAATTGCGGAAAAGTCGCAGTGATTGGTCAAAATTGCAAGGTCGCGCAGAATTCATGGAGATTGGTTGAATTTGTGTTTTTTGTTGCGTTCGCAGCATCACAAATTCCTGGAGGGACTGCAAATTGCTTTGAACCATTGGACCAGAGGACCTCTCAGGGTGTCCTATGGGGTCTGGAACCACTGGATCCTTTGGGTACTCTGGCTTGTGCAGTGGGGCCTCTGTCAATCCAACTTGTTCCACTGCATCCTGTTGATACTTGATCAGAATGGGGTGTAGGAAGTTTGGAGGTCAAATCAACATGTTGGACCATTGTCATGTTCCTCAACATGGTCCTGATTGGTTGATGTTGTTTCCATGTGGTGGGGTGCATTTTCATCCAGTGACATTTGGGATTTCCATTAGCATGAGGGAGTGTGTTTGTTGTGGGACGATGTTTATTTGGGTGTCAAAGTCTGATCAAGGTTTTCCATCAGAACACAACATAGTACCAATATGACCAATGTTATTCACTTCACCTGTCAGTGGTCGGGATGTTGGGGCTGATCGATGTATATAATACGTAGATACAACCTACTGTGCATGTAAGCGACGGAGCACATGCACACTAAATTATAATGAAGGTTTAAAAATCTAGATGAGGATAAAAAATGATTGACACGGTTGAAAATGTTCAGATTACACATAACGGCATAAACATATTTACGTTCCAACATGTGGTTAAGACCTGCCTATGTTTAAATATGGTCATGAAATATGGTTTAATTGAGAGAAAAATCCACAAAGAACTTAGCAGAGCAGACATTCTGTGAAGTTTAGCTTTAGAGGCTTTAAACAAACGGTGTTAACGGATAATACGCGTGATTTTTTCAACTCCATGCTGTTTCTAGCTTCAGGTATCATTGGTGGAAAGTCACTAAGGACAGTCACTCAAGTGCTGTACTTAATCATTTACTTGAGGATTTCAGAGGCAAATATTATACTTTCTACTCCACTACATGTGTCTGACAGCTTTAGTTAGTTTTAAGATGCAGATTTTACACAACCAGTAACCTTTTTGGCTTTTTGGCTCGTTTATCTCCTGTCTTTGTTTATAAAACTGGACATAAAGTAGTTCAAACCTGCAGCAGCTACAACAGTAACACGCTGCTGCATTTTAAGTACAATTTGATGCTCTTCAGGTTTGTTTGTTGGACATTTTAGGACCTACTGCCTTCCAAAACCTGTAACTGTAATTCTGAAACTGCAAAGCTGATTTCTCTACTTGGATTTACCTGCATAGAAATGTATTTTGGTGAAAAGTCTGAAAGAAATTCTGCAGTATTTCCTCAAAACTAGACATAAACTATATTACCAAAAGTATTTGCTCACCTGCCTTGACTCACATATGAACTTAAGTCCATCCCATTCCTAACCCATAGGGTTCAGTATGATGTCGGTCCACCTTTTGCAGCTATTACAGCTTCAACTCTTCTGGGAAGGTTTTCCACAAGGTTGAGGAGTGTGTTCATGGGAATATTTGACCATCTTCCAGAAGCGCATTGGTGAGGTCACACACTGATGTTGGACCAGAAGGCCTGGCTCTCAGTCTCCGCTCTAATTCATCCCAAAGGTGTTCTATCGGGTTCAGGTCAGGACTCTGTGCAGGCCAGTCCAGTTCCTCCACACCAGACTCTGTCATCCATGTCTGTATGGACCTTGCTTTGTGCACTGGTGCACAGTCATGTTGGAAGAGGAAGGAGCTCCAAACTGTTCCCACAAGGTCGGGAGCATAGAATTGTCCAAAATGTTTTGGTATCCTGAAGCATTCAAAGTTCCTTTCACTGGAACTAAGGGGCCTGAAAAACAAGCCCACACCATAATTCCTCCTCCACCAAATTTCACACTTCAAATGTACCGTTGTCCTGGCAACCTCCAAACCCAGACTGGTCCATCAGATTGCCAGATGGAAAAGCCTGATTCATCACTCCAGAGAAGGCGTCTCCACTGCTCTATAGTCCAGTGGCGGCGTACTTTACACCACTGCATCCGGCGCTTTGTATTGCACTTGGTGATGTACGGCTTGGATGCAGCTGCTCTGCCATGGAAACCCATTAATGAAGCTCTCTGTACTGTACTTGGGCTAATCTGAAGGCCACATGAAGTTTGGAGCTCTGCAGCAGTTGACTGTGCAGGAAGTCGGCGACCTCTTTGCACTATGCGCCTCAGCATCCGCTGACCCTCTCCGTCAGTTTACGTGGCCGAACACTTGGTGGCCGAGTTGCTGTTGTTCCCAAACTCTTCCATTTTCTTATAATAAAGCTGACAGTTGACTGTGGAATATTTAGGAGCGAGGAAATTTCACCACTGGATTTGTTGCACAGGTGGCTCCTATGACAGTTCCACGCTGGAATTCACTGAGCTCCTGAGAGCGACCCATTCTTTTACAAATGTTTGTCAAAACAGTCTGCATGCCGAGGTGCTTGATTTTATACACCTGTGGCCAGGCCAAGTGATTAGGACACCTGATTCTGATCATTTGGATGGGTGAGCAAATACTTTTGGTAATATAGTGTATCTCTCCATCTAAAGTACATTAGATATCAGTGTGTTTGCGTAGTCTTTGCAAAATAGCATCTGTGTCAAGAACAAAGCTAACGCAAGCTACAAAGATGGAGTTTAAATATGATAATATAACGGAGGAATTTAACCTAATTTGTTTGAAATGTTAAAGTGTTTGACTGCAGAAGACAATCAGGAAAACAAACATCAGTTTTCAACACTTTGTGGGTGCAAATTAGCTCAAATTGCCGAAACAACCCTGAAATATTCGCACTGATGTTTCACAAGACGTCCACGTTGATGAATTTGAGTGTCGTCTGCGTAAATAATCACACAGCAAACGGATAAAAAGTGAAAAAAAGCCGCCATTAGTGGAAGAAATATCACTGAAAAAGCAAAGCGGTTGATGCATTTCGTGCTGGGAGGCCATGTGCGGGTCGGTGCGTCACGAAGCACAAAAAAAGAAAATTAAATGTTGCATCAACAAATGCTCCAGCTCTAATGTCGGAATCCGTCCTCGGAGCATCTGGGGGCTTTTTTCTGGGAATGAAATGGTAATGTTGCTTGTACTTTGATTCTTTTTTTGTTGCAAAGTTTCATCTGTATAACAATATTGAAAGGCATTAGTCTTAATCTCCCCGCTTCCTTTTACTTTTTTTCCCCCTCTGTAGTCTTAGACGATACATCTGGTTCTCTGACTTGTAATTCCCGCCGGGATTCCGAAGAAAAAAGCGAAAACAATGTTTTGCGGCGGCGGCGGGATTAAGGAGCGGGCCGGGGCGGCTGTTAGGACACTTAGCTGCTGCCGCGAATGAGATTAATGCCGCCGAACAGCAACAACTGCTGCCATGTGATGCACTTTTTGCAGCTGGAGAAGCAAAAAAAAAAAAAAAAACTTGCCGGTAATCCTTAATGGATCAGAAACGGTAAGCCCATCCTCATCACTCAGACAAACTGTTTAAGCTTTTCGACACAAAGACTCTTCAGGCACTTTTATTTTCCACTTCGCTTCCAGGACAACGCAGAAATAAGCCCTTTGTTATAGAACTCAGCCACATATGCGTTGTCACTTATCCTCTTTCTGCGGCGCTACACGGCACACAGATTGGTTTTTCCTGAGAAGATTTACTAAAAAAATAAAATCATGTAATTGTGTATTTTTTTGACCGGGGAAAAAAGCTTTTTGTGATTGTTACATGACGGATATCTGCAGTCTGTTGGTGGAGAAAAGTTGGGGGACAATCCACAGAGAGAAACACAGAGACAAAACATTTAAAATCTATTTAAACGCCATTTAACAGGTTGATAAGAGCGAACAATACAGCGTAAATTGGCTTTAAAGGTTATTTTTTATACTATATCAGAAAGACAACTGTTGTTAAGGCTAAATGTGTCGATTTTTACATTTTTTCACGCCCTAAAAAAGACAAAAACCACCATGTTTGAGCCTCTTTCTAGCAGTCAAGCCAGGACATGCTGATAAATCTAAAGAGCGCATCGATTTGAAGGGGTGTTCTTTTACTCTTCACTCCTTTTCTCAGCTTGTTTTTAATTTCTTCTCGTTGTGATCAAGCTTAAAAACCGTTCTGAGATCTCTCCAGGAACGAGAAATCTGATGTTTTATGAATGAAGCAGGTTTAACTAACAGAATAATCCCATTTAGTAGCATTTTTAGGTCGTTCAGCCGAACAATTGATAGATTTTCAAATCAAAATCGCAATTTCACCGCAAAAACTCCACATCTTACCAAGTTTATTCGTCTTATTTTTAGTCCAAATGTCTCAACCCACTTGATTTAAGATAAATTCACTTTACAGTAACATTTCAGCAGATGGAGGGACGTGTTTTAAGACAACGCATCTTAAATATCTTAAGTCAAACAATCTTGAAATGATCTTGTTTTAGTTGTATTTTACAAGAAACAAGGTTCATTTCATTTCATACATGTTTCAAGCTGAGCTGTTGTTTGTTTGAGATAAATAATCTGGATTTAAGAAATAAAGTAAATGCATTTGATTGGAAAATCACCAATTCATATCAGAAAACAGCTGCATGTGTAAAATGTGTTTAAAAACAAAGCAAATGTCTGCTTTTGAGTTAAAACACCTCCTTTTGGGCGTAGCTGGCTTCACCTAAAACACAACACCTTCAAATGCTGTCAAACACCACTAAATATTAGGATTTCTAGCCAACTGTGAGAAGACATTATATCTCAGAATGCTTCAGTTAATCTGTGTGATCTGATTTCAAGTACAAGATGGTCTTAAATCTAGAGAAGAGCCACGATAATACAACTAAAATAAGTTGAACACATCTCAAATTAAGAAGTTGACATTAAACTTATTAAATCTATTTAATTCTTTATCATGTCTGGTTTATTCTAAGACACCTCAGCTTGACAATGCTGCTAAAATATAGCTTAAAATAAGTTTTCCCTGCTAATTTTAAGACCTCAATATTCTAAATATCATGTCTTATTTCAAGAAATCTGACCAAGCAAATTTTCACTTGTTCTATTGGCAGATTTTTTGACTTATTTCAAAATAAAAGTGCCTTGAAATAAGTTTTTTTCCTCGTTTCAGGAAGGCGTTTTTTTCAGTGTTGAAACTGCAATTTTTCGACATGCGAGACGGGACTGGAGCTGTAATTCAGTTTTGTCTCATCCGAGCTTGTTTATATACACTGATTAATGTATATTATGTGGTTCAACCATTTTGCATCCCCTGAACCATCGTTTGAACTCCTTTCATGGTGTCTAATGCGCCCAGCGCTCTGTCACATGTTTTAAATCTAATACACGGTGAATACTGAATTAAAATGTGACCTGACCTGCAAATCAAATCACAGCATCTGTCAGTAAAATCACAATTACAGTAAAAATTTCCCCCAAATTGTTCAGCCTCGACTTTCGACTGCATCTTTGTTGTAATTATCAGTGAATGGAACAGGATTATTTGCAACCACTGGGCTTAAATTGTTGTATTTTATTCGGTTTTTGCAGCCACCTCAGTGGGACTTAACAGGCTAAACACAGAGTAAATAAGCTGCTAAATTAATTAGCATTTAACTGCATTTAACAAACGTGTGTGTAAATATCTTTACAGGTGACGGATGTAGTAAAAAATGCTCTCAGGTCTTTAATGGAGTCGTTTAGATCATTTTAATGGTTGACAAATCAGTTTTAAATTTAACTAAGCAGCTAAATAAACAACTAAAACGTGTTTCCCAAACGAGCAGTCACGTTAAAAGAAAACATCTGATTTTTGTTTTCTTGATTTGAGAGAAAAACTGGATGCAAAGTGTGTTTGGATGCAACAGCAGAGTCATAAATACATGCACAGCTTACGTTCTCCACATCTGTGTATTTTAGCTATTAAATCATCATCTTCACTGTGAAGAAAGCAAAACAAAAAGGTTGTAATGGTGCGGGTTTTTACTTAAAGTATAACCAAATATTCCTGAACTCTCTTCTTCATCACGTCTTCAGAAGGATTAATTCATCTTGACTCTAACTTTCTACTTGTAAAGCCTCAAACTGTTCCATTAAATGCACAAGATGCTTCCTGAATATCACCGTCGTGTTGCAGAAGCTACAAATTTAGGATTAAAGAAGCGGAGTTTGACTGACGGGACGTGCAGCTGCAGTTCAGCTCCCGTCCTGCGGAGGTCACTCTGTACCTGCTGTGGGCTCCCTCCGCCGGCAGAAGGCCACCCACCGACCACGAGCCGGCCGCCTCAGATGAGACGACGGCGAGCTGATGAGTCTGATCCGTCCGTCTCTGCACGGCCTCGCAGGACGGAGTGATGCATCCGAGCCGCGTTTACCTCGGGTTTCCACCTCCTCAGGACCTGTACAATTTAGGATATCTTAAAATTAAAACCACAACACGTTGATTGAATTTGTTTCTCAATTCCAGAGGAGGAGGTGAACTAAAAATGAGAATAAAAACATGCAAAAATGAAAGGATTCTTTAACGTAAAGCGTCTTTTACCACTCTAATATTACCACTTTGTCAGTTTATGCTCATCTGCAGCTCCATTTTCTTGCTATCTTTGCATCTTCCTAATAAATTTAAGACAGTTATGACCCCAGTTTGTGTTCCTAATTCGACTTATTGTGTTAAAATCCTACAAAACGACACCAGAGCCAACGTCTGAATGAGCGACTCAGTGACTCACATACAGTAAATCACAGACGAAGGCCAGTTGTTGCTGCTTCACTGTGCGGCTACAACAAAAGACTCACAGCTGCAGAGCCATGAATCAGACGCCGAGAGGGGGGGAAAACCGAAACCCGGGCTTCCCTCCGAGGGGCTGCAGGTGGCGCTATGGTATCTCCGTGCCGATCCGCCATTGAGACATCAAATCCCTGCATGAGCTTAAGTATACGAGACCCCGGAAAAGCGGCTCCTGCATCGGGCCAATAATAAATAACGCAGCAATTTGGGGGCTGTTTCAAGTGGAAATGATTTATTAAAAGTTGGTGCATCAGATCGGGGCAATAATTGAAGTTATGATTGAGGAAACGGGAGATTGGGAGCGATGAAAAATGGATGGACAAGTCTGATAAATAATTCACAGTTGGATTAAACCAGATTGAGACAAAAGTGTGGTTTGTTTAAAGAGATTCTTTTTTTTTTTAAAGGGATTTGCTCCAAACCTGCCGCCTGGAAGCTGCCGGTGCTCCGAGGGTCATCATTGTCATCATATGCAATCCAGTATTAAGATGGATGCTGCCTGATCCCATCAAGATAATGGGTTTCATGTCTCCTGGCGTTACAGAGGAGGTGAAGAGGAGGGGGGGGGGGGAGAAGATCTGTGCAGCTGATTTCTTTTGTTTCTGCTCTCATCTCTGCAGGCATCTCAACCCTGTGAGTCCACAGCACATGCTGCCACGCAGGGAAAATTACAGCTCGTCGAAACGCAAAATTAATACCTCAGAAGTCGAGGATGCTTCCGCTGGTCGGAGGAGGAGGAGGGTTTCTGGCGACCGGAAGAGACGCTTTGTTGTCTTTCTGTAATAGAGACGGAAACAAAGACAAGCAGAAAGACACACAGGGGGGTTGGTTAGTCCTGGAGACGGGTCAGGTTGGACCAGCTCCAGGCTACAGTGCATCCGGGATCACATCCAAACATGTGGCCGAATGCTTTTACTATCGCGAAACTACTCCAGTCCTGTGATCGAGCAGATCAGCGTTTAATACTTCCGCACCTCTCCGAGAACTTTCACGCAATTCAGTCGAGCAGTTTTCGTGCAATCTTGCAGACAAACGGCAGATCTAAACGGACAAAGCTCCACTAAAATAAAGGGCACCGTCTGTTCTAACTCAGGTTTAAATACGACAACATAAAAACGACACAACAATGCAGATTCTGTAATTAAAATATTTGAATCGTTAGCAGCAGGTGATGTGAGAAAGACACAGCCCCTACTCTGGTGTCACTATATATTCTAGAAATCTGGGATGTAACATTTATACAGCGCACGTGAATCAGCATTTAAATTAGACGCCCAAAATCCAGTCATTTAGTCGTGTGGTTTTGTTCAGTCATGGAGGTTTTTGGGTCATAAAGATGAAAATCAAAGCAGCGAAACATCCAGACATTTTCCTAAATTTGGATCAAAATGCAGAAGTTCTTTTTTCAAATTCTACACAGTTAATTGTACTTAAAACAGGTCGTACTCAGGCAGAGGGCCCTTTACGATTAGCAGCAAAGTTGGTTCTATTATCTAAAGAGGGTCCGTGCACGTGGCGGCCATTCGTTTTCTTATTTTGAGATTTCAAAATAAAAACGAAAAATAAACCGTTTCCCGTTTTTTTTCAGTGATGATACAAGATGAAAAACGGAAAACGGGCCCTAATTCATTATCCATTATGTGTTATCTGATTTAATTAGATGTGTTTGTAAATGGAAATTAAAATTAAAATACACCCGTGGAAAACTTATTTCTCTACTTCCTGTTGGTTTCGGCTCCGTGACCCGTCTGACTTCTGATGAGGAAGGATCTGGTATCTAAAGCTCCAGTGTTAGCTCACTGTTAGCAGACCTTGCTGTGTGCCGTGGCCTGATGAAGACCCACTGTGGGGTCCAAACGTTGCTTGGCTCACATTGTTCACTATTTCACAGTGGACTTTTCACCAGCGTGGGGTTTATTTGTCCCTTTGGAGGGACCTTGTGGTGCCGCTAGCTCTGCCGCTAGCGCTGAATCGCTAGCGTTGGGCTGCTTTTCGGGACGTTTTTGGGGAGGTTTGGAGGTTTTCTGTTACTTTAGCTTTGCCAGAAAGCAAACTAGCGATTTAGCGCTAGCGGCGGCGGAGCTAGCGCTACATCACTAGCTCCACCATTTAGCAGAGCTAGCTAAATCGCTAGCTCCTCTTCAGAAGTCAGTCGGGTCACGGAGCCAAAACCAACAGGAAATAGAGAAATAAGTTTCCCACGGGTGTATTTTAATTTTAATTTCCACTTACAAACACATCTAATTAAATCGGATAACGGATAATGGATAATGAATTAGGGCCCGTTTTCTGTTTTACATTTTGTATTATCACTGAAAAAAAAACGGGAAACAGTTTATTTTTCGTTTTTATTTTGAAATTTAAAAATAAGAAAACGAATGGCCGCCACGTACACGGACCCCGTTGGATGTCCGGTGTTACCCCAGAAACCCTGCAGCGGTTCACCTAAAACAGGAGCCTCGGCCGGGTGAGGATGGGGGGGCGGGTCTGGAGGGGAGCGGACGCCTCAAGGTCAAACTCGGAGCGGCGAATTGGGTCGGAAGCAAACTAATGAGTTTTTGCGTTCTCACCTCGCCGTCCTGTCAATCGCCTCACCCGCCGACCGACCAATCGCATCCCCCCCTCCCGTCCTTCCTTCCTTCCTTCCTCCCACCTCCACCGCTGGAAAAAAAAAAAACAGGAAAAAACTGTTTATTTCCGAACAGGCCTCTTAATCTATTTGGACTGGGCGTAATAGGACATTTGCATGGCGAGCACAGCGAGGTGTCAGCGATAACCACAGGGTTGTGACATCCCCCCCGAAATATGCTGAGCTTTCGCTAACCTCTCATCAAACACGCTGATCTTTATGGACTGTATCATATTGTGCCGTAATGTGCTTTATTGTCCACAGAATAAGCTTTTCTTAAAGGTAATTGGAAAGCGGGAAATGGCCGCTATCGGCGGACTTTTTAAATACATTATTCCTGAAATGTGGCTTGTGTAATGACCCTGTCGGTGTAAAACGTGAGATTTATCTTGGCAGCAGAAATTGATCCATTTCACCTTTGTCTAATGGAAATTTTTATCAAGGATTATCTGTTTATGTAAATGAGCGTGGCCCCTGGAACGGAGGGGATAAAAGGAAGTCTGGAGGGGGGAGCAGTTAATCTAGGGCCTCTTGACGTGTCAGTCTGGACATAATGCATACAGGATTCATCTCCGTGGGGGTGGTGTGTTCACGCTCCTGCACTTCTATCTCTGTGAGAACCAGCCCGGCCCGGAGACTCTCGCTGTGAAAACATTCCTCCTTCATTTCAGACGGTTTCATCTCTTTGTAAGGCTGTTTAAAGGTCAGCGCCTCCGTTTAGGGGTATTGATTATTGAATGTGGAGCTGATGGAGCGTTGATGGACCCTTCAAATGCAGAGTTTAACACCCTGGAACCATGGTTACACCTCTACGTAAACAAGACCTCATAGCTTCGAAATCCTCTGAACTCCAAATTAAAAGCATGTTATTGTTTCAAAAAAATGAGCAAAATCACAGCGTTTATCAGAGCAAGAAGCTGTAAAAACAAGAAAAATCACCCAATTATCAACTTTCTGACAGTCCTCGAACTACTCGTGTCACTTTTGGTTTCATCAAGACAATTCACCAAGTCTGAGCTTAAAATCAGGATATTTCATTAAAATCACAAAAAGCAAAAAGCAAACAACTAGCAGCAGATTCTACTAAAAACAAAAAATTCTGTGTTCCTTGGCGCAACCAAGAAGCCAAGTTTGACTTAGCTGTGACCAACAGTCACATGACCAAAAATTCAACGTTTTCGGCTGAACTGCAGGCAGTGTTTACTCACACTGTAAAAAGTGTCTCCCTGTAACTTATACGGAAGCAGTTTCCCTTCCTCACAATGTCATACATCAATCTAACGCTGTTTAATCACATGCTAATCACCAGCTAGCAGCTTGTCAACAGCTAACTACTAGCGAGATGTGCATATTTCACTGTCTAAAGGCAGAGAATGACTAAAAGTAAACATAAATAAAGTGGCTACTGATGTAATAAACTACTTTTGCCATGTTGGTTTAGCTTAGGGCCACTTTTTCCTAGAGGTAGGTTCAGTGTAGTAGCTTCTTTTCACGTAACTTAGCTTGCTTCACTTTCCAAGCAGATTTCCAAACACTTGTAGCGCTGTGAGGCAATGCTTTTAAGACAAGCAGGTTTCTGTTTGGTTTGTTTTAACAATTGTTGGTGGTAAAGTGCCAAGAAATACAGCAAAGTGCCAGCAAAGGCAAGGAAGGAGCCTGCTAGCTAGTAAACTTGGATGTAAACAAAGCAGATTTTACCATTGTTAAGGCTGAATTTGCATAATGTTTAAGAGAAATAAAGTGTAAATTGAGAAAAAATCAGAATAAAAGCTATTGAAATGTCAATTTAGGGGCATACTCTAGGTGTTGCACATTGTATTAACTACTACAGATACTTCAGTTTAAACATAAGATAGACTTCTTCCTCTAAAAAGATGTTTCAAAGCTACACAGAAGCATCACAAATACCAGAAACTCATATAGTTTTCTGGTACTTTTAAGTACCCAAACATGCATATCTGTTAAACGTAGTTGAGTTTTATACTGCAGCGTTTTATATATATATACTAGAAAAGCACTCAGAGAGCTCATACCTCCACCAAGGACCTTCAGTCCACCCCAACACAATCTCACAATTCACATATTTTGTATGGAACGTTACAGATACAAATGTAATTACATACAGTTCAAATGTCCTACCAACAATGCGGCCTTCACCACATCCGACCTAATGAACAGGCGCGGCCTCTAACGCGGCAGCTCCTAACAGCCTCCCAGCTTCTTAGACAACCAGCGTATGCGCTCAGGAAGGAAAGAGAAGTCCGTCACTGTCGCTGTCTGTCACGTGGAGACCCAAAATGTCATGTGGTCACAGGGGGTTACCGCAAATACAAGAGTGCCCGCTGGTGGCTTTTAGAGTAAACCGCATTTAATTGTCCACCTGGTTGCACTTACATTAAAAATAATCCTGGATCCAGACAGTGATCCGGATCATTCCCAAAATGTCATCATTTGTTCCTTGTCCCATTTCACACATTTCCTGAAAATTTCATCCAAATCCATCCATTACTTCTCGAGTTATTTTGCACACAAACAAACAAACAAACAAACCAACGCCAGCCATCACAGAACCTCCTTGGCAGACGTAATAACATTGTATTATTGTTGTTGTACAGCTTTGAGGAACAGTCACTATTGTATGAGCATGTGACAAATAAAAACTCTTGAATCTTGAATCTTAAACTGGAATTAGGGGGAATGGTGGCTTAGTGGTTTGTGAAAGCGAACTTGTAACCGGTGGGTCGCTGGTTCGAGCCCCTGGACTGGCAAGAGGCTGAGGTGGGAAAGTTACCCCCACTGTGGGCCCTTGAGCAAGGCCCTTAACCCCCAACTGCTCCTAGTGTATATAGTTAGGGTTAACTATGAATAGGATGGGTCAAATGCAGAGAAGGGGATCAATAAAGCTTAAATTATTATTAGAAAACATCAAGAAGCAGGAAGTAAATCTTGCTGCGGACGCATTCTTTCAAAGTCAAAGAGTCAAAATGGGATTCAGGTCTTCAAAGATGTTTTGCATGTATGGAAATGTGAGAATGTGTCACTCAAACATTAGTGTCACGCACATAAAGGCTTTGAATGTCCACAATAAAGGCTGCGTCTATTCATCACTGAGGCTCTTAGCATATTTCCGTATCATAAAACTTTTCACGGACAGCTCCGTTATGCGCGGCATTATGCGCTAACTCAGACATTTGGACGTGTCAGCTGCAGAATAGATGGCACTATTTGGATCGCCGACTGCGCCGCATGAAAAATGAATGAATAGCGTGGAAGCTGCGTGCGGCGGCGGTGGGCTTACAGTCACTTAGAAGACGAGATTGACAAGGCCCCCGTCACTTGTGTTTTCATTGTAGCGGACACTTTTGATGTTTTATGGGAGAGGCCTCGTCGCCCTGTTGCCGGAGTCGCTGCCGTGACAGCAGTGTGACGGTGTTGAAATACAGCTGGCGGCGGGGGGACTCTCCACGGAGGACGGCAAATGGAGCTTCAGTGGGAGCCGGCGGTCTCCTGTGGGCCCCGCTGTCATCTGCCATCTTGACAGGCAGACAGAGTGGGAGATGGAGAGTCGGCTAAGTGACAGACACGACAATGTGACCCGCTCCACCAGAGGGGAGGCTCCACCGCCGCCTTTGACGCTCTTCCTCGGAGGCCGGAGAGCGCCGAGTCCAGGCCGACCATGATGCATCAGCTTCGGCAGGCCGAGGAGGAGGAGGATGATGGATGGTGTCCGGGATGAAGCAGAAACATTCACCGTCTCACGCTGAAGGATTCTTCTGGACTCAATCATCTCCTCAATTAGCAATCTATCTACTGGGATCAGGGGACACTGTGACATTGCAGCTTTTTGATGCAATAGATGGAAAAAAAACGGAGCAATTAGATGATAAAACAGGCTATAAACAACTCTAGTTACCTAAAATATCCTGCAAATAAAAACAAACAAGAAAGGGAAAAAAAAGGCAGCAAGGGAGGCAAAAAATACAACAAAAACAGGCAAAAACTGTTAAAAAAAAAGCAAATATTGGTAAAATCATGACATTTTAGCTGATTTAAATACAGTAAAACAGAACAGTTTAATAGTCACGCATTGTAGCTGAGTAAATTAGTATATTTAAAATTATTAGATAATATTATTTGTACAATTATAGATTTTTTTGGACATTATTTACAGTTCAGTTTTTTTTATTTTTATTTTTATGTCAATAAATCAAACCAGGAAGCGGGTGAAATAATTATAGATAATAATTAGATTATTATTACAGTAAAACAATATAATCGCCAGTTGTAAAATAACAAATTTCCATTAATAAAAATAGACTTTTTCTTCTTTTTTTTATATATTTTTTAAATTTTTAATTTTTTTTTGTTCCTGTGATTTTACTAAATGCTCTCTGTGATTTAATAAAAATAAAATAAAATAATTTATCATTTTTCAGTCCTTAACTTACACAATAACGGCAAATATCTGTAAAATAATTAAACATTTTGCTGATTTAAATACAGTTAACAATATTAGAATTTTATCATTTAACGTTGTAAAAAAACAACAAATTTATATACTATCATTAAAATTATCAAAGAATTATTAATAACTAAAAAAAACAAAACAAAGTCGGACCTTCAACCTGATTTATGCCGTCTTCATGCGTTTCTTCTTGCTCTTAAAGCTCCCAACACACCTCTGGACACGAGAAGGTTTCATCTTTAAACTGAGCTTTAACCATCTGAACTCCAGAACTCTTAAAAGGCTCATTATCTGTAAAACAATCACCAAAAAACACACCAGGAACTGCAAAAACAAGAAGGAACTGTTGAATTTCCGGCTCCACGACAGTCCTTGAACGACTCACCTGTGCTACAAATCTGCGCTTAGACTCGAGGTATTTCACTAAAATCACATTATTCTGCGCGGCTCTTTACATATTTACTACAATAAACCGGCTGCTGTAACCAGATTCTGCAAAAAAAACCTAAATAAAATCTGCACTCTTCAATGCAACCACGGGATTAGATGTGACTCGGCTGCAAATAACAGATTGTGGAACGTGACAGGAGCAAAAGATGGCGACTGCTTAGGGTTCTGTTCGTTAATCGATCGGTTAATCAGCAGGAAGTTAACTGGAAAAATTCAGATAACTAAAGAATCAATGCCAAAAATAAGCTTGTTTGCGCTCTGGGAGGTGTGCTGGGCAAATGTTTCCCCATGTTCTGTTATTTTAAAGAGCAAACTGAAGGATTAATCATTGAAATAATCTCCAACGTTATCAGTAATAAAGATATTGTATGTATATTGTATGTAACCTGTGAGGTAAAGATCCTCAGTGTCAGTGTCTCTTAGCGTCTCGTGTTCTGACCCGCCACGCTGATCCACCTCTGGGACGGATGTGAGACGTTCTGCTTCTGTAACTGCACTAAAGTGCTTTTCCAGCCGGCTCGGTCTCGCGTTCGTCCCTGCGAGACGCGAGTGGAGACCATTCCATCCTCCCCGCCGCCACTTCTGGGACTCCAAAACTTCCTCAAAGAACTCACAGCTCCGGGTCAGCCGTCAGCTCCAGGTCCCCGGACCAGAACCGGAGCCCCTCCGAGGCCGCCGAGCCTCCCGCCCCCTGCCTCCCTGACTCCTGCTACGCTGGGACCCGTGTGTAATTAAAAGGGGGCTTTAAATCGCCCCCAAGCATTAAAAATGGATCCTGTTGGCAGCAAATGGAGCATCTCCCTCCTCATCTGCCGCCATCTTGCCGGGTCCTCGAGGGCTGGAGGCCCAGACAGATGCTCCTCCAGGAGGCGAGGGAGGTTTGTGGGGCCTCGGGAGGAGGCGGGTGGATGTCTGCGACCGGCTGGAGCCTTTTCTGGAGGATTCTTGGAGGAATTAAGTCAAAATATTGTCGGTGGTGGAAGAAACAGCAGTCAAAGGAAGACATATTGTTCAGACTTTCACTATAAAAGCATCAACAACAGTCTTTATAAGTATTCAGTTAGCAGGTAGCAACTGGAGATACTGGGTATTAGTGACTTTCAGGGAGACTGAGGTGTGATTTGTGCTTTACATAGTGAAATTTATGGTCCAATTATCTTACAACTGCTGCCACAATAGCTGCTATTTTATGTTTATTGTATGAAAAGAAAAAATAAATACGATCTTGTATAAAGAGTCTAATGTGGCCACTGGTGCAACATTTACAACCACTAGTCATTGCTTAAAGGCGAATTCCACCAAATCTATGCACGAAGGTCCGTGTACGTCGCGGCCATTCGTTTTCTTATTTTGAGATTTCAAAATAAAAGCGAAAAATAAACCGTTTCCTGTTTTTTTCAGTGATAATACAAAATGAAAAACGGAAAACGGGCCCTAATTCATTATCCATTATCTGATTTAATTAGATGTGTTTGTAAATGGAAATTAAAATTAAAATACACCCATGGAAAACTTATTTCTCTACTTCCTGTTGGTTTTGGCTCTGTGACCCGTCTGACTTCTGATGAGGAAGGATCTGGTATCTAAAGCTCCAGTGTTAGCTCACTGTTAGCAGACCTTGCTGTGTGCCGTGGCCTGATGAAGACCCACTGTGGGGTCCAAACGTTGCTTGGCACACATTGTTCACTATTTCACAGTGGACTTTTCACCAGCTAAAGTAACAGAAAACCTCCAAACCTCCCCAAAAACGTCCCGAAAAGCAGACGAATGCTAGCGATTTAGCGCTAGCGGCAGAGCTAGCAGCACCACAAGGTCCCTCCAAAGGGACAAATAAACCCCACGCTGGTGGGGAGAAATAAGTTTTCCACAGGTGTATTTTAATTTTAATTTCCATTTACAAACACATCTAATTAAATTGGATAACGGATCAGTCACCAGTGGGATCAGTTTGTCATTTTAGATCCACTGTCTTTACTCATTTGTTATTTGGGACCTAAAACTAATATCTGTAAAATATTTCAGCTTGATTTTGAGATCTTCAAATGTTTTCAGACCTGGGAATTTGTGTATTGTTGCCCTCAAATAAACGACTCACCTGAGAATCCATTTTAATGGTTGGATATCTCCAAAACACACAGTTTGTCTGGTCAGTGTTCATTTCAAGTGCACATGTGGGAACATTTGGTAACGCAAAATGAGCCCCACATGTCGGCATGAAGACGACATTTAAATAGAGACCTCTGAAAACCATTATTTTTCTGACATGCCAAGATAGAAAAAAACTGAAAATTTGTCGGCTAATTCAAAAAAGGCCTCTAATTATGCATAAATGTAAGCCTTAATACAATTTAAACAGGTGATTAAAATAAAAATTCAGCCCCTGGACAGTTATCACGAGGGGGTTAACTCGCCATAGAGATCAAAACTGTTCATGTACCAGGCTGTAAACATGTTTACTGCTGCTTTAAAGTTGGGCGTTTTAACATGGAGGTCTGCAGGGATTGACTCATGTTTGGAGTCAGCCCCAAGTGGACATTTGAGGAACTGCAGTTTTTAGCACTTGCTTTGCACGTGGGAAGCTAAGACACTGTTAAACTTTGGTTTAAGGGTGTGAACTCGTCAAGAAGGCTGATTTTTTTAACAGTGTTGAGGAATTAGATTATCTTTAATGGCCCCGTCTGGTAAACATCCAGTTTTTCACCTTGCTAATTCATTTGTATCGTGTTTTTACATGCTACAAGGCAAACAGTCATGGCTGAGCATATACAACTGGAACCTGCATTGTACAAATGACAGTTTAAAAGCACAAATTTAGATTTCTGGGGTTTTACACGTAACAAAATTTACTGATTTTCTTCTGCTTTAAAGAATTAAATGATCCTTAAAGACCTCCTCCAGTAAAAACCTAGTTTTTTGACTTGCTAACATGGCCATATGGTGTTTCTTTTTAATGCTAGAAGACACATCATGAGTGGAACAAGAAGTCAACGCCGTGGTTGAGGATTTCCACGTTAAAACTGCAGTGTTTTTGTTGTTTGATTTGAGAGGTTTCATGCATCACAAACCGAAGGAACCAATCCTGTCAGCTTGCAGGGAGGTCCTTTCTGCATTTCTATTTGGTTTGGAGTAGGTTTACAGTGTTTCAGCATAGATGTAGGTGAGCTGGTGTGCTCGAGCTGCACACTCTAGAAGAAGCAAAGACACAGAATTACATCTAAGACATGTAAAAACCAAAAATAAATTAAAAAAATATGTCACGCTGATACACAGAGATGAGTTTTTAGGGGTTAAATCAGCGATCAGAGAGGGGCTAATTATCTTTTTCCTGTTGTGGGATGCTCACAAGTCTGCCTCTGAAACTCCTGCTAACTCCTCCTTGCCTTAATGGATCGACCGCATCATCCCCCGAAGCCCCAGAAACGAACAGCGCTCCCTCATCCGCCAATGAGCAGCAGCTGCTCGTGTCCTCGTCGCGGGAAGGCGAACCATATGAGCCCCGGCGTTTCCCCTCCACACTTATTACATTACCATGAGCTCGGCGGCGGCGGCGGCGGCGGCGGCGGCGAGGGCACCGCTGCATCATAGACACGGCTATTACTTAGAGTGTACGCGGGGAGCCTGACTGTGTGGAGGAGGAGGAGGAGGAGGAAGCCCCTGACTCCTTGACAACCTCCCCCCCCACAACCCTCCACCTCCTGCACCCGGTGTCAGAGCCTTCTCCTGTCAGTAATTTGTTGCTAATCAGCTGTCAGCTCGGCGGCGATGATGAGGTGATCATCGTGGGCGGTGGAAGGTAATGGCCTTAAAAGTCACAGAGTCAATGTCAATGGGATCACTCGGATTCAATCAGGGGCGGCCCGATGAAGGATGGCGCCCGCTGACATTACCACTCATTTTGAGCCCAAGCATCTGGGCCCTAGTAAATAACCATCAGTGGGTGGGTCCGAGGGACAGGTCATTAGCCCTGAGAAAAATAAATATCTCCTCTCTCGTGAAGGCTGCAAGTCATTTAGCACAGACTAGGAAATTTCACCCTAGATTAAGTATGATGAGCCAATATCAGTCAGAGGAGAGGCCATACTGAGTGGGGGGCCCTGATGAGACGCAGGGAAAATTTATACGCAGGCCTCAGCAAATGTAATATGATTTTAAAGGCGAGGAAGTGTGTTGTCACAGGGCTGGAAGGAGGGACTGAGCCACTTGAAACTAGAGTTTGATGGATGGCGGTTCTTGAGCGCCGACGTCTTTGGATTGAAGCCGCTGGTCGCCGGCGCTTTCTGCTGATAGTCCACATTCGCACATTTGCCCAATTTAGTGTGGAGTGTTGGAATATTCAAAGACTTGGTTTGCATTTCAGGGTTTGTTTAGACACTAATTCAACTATCTGATACCTGAAATCAACCGGCAGGTTTGCAATGCATGGATATTTTTTCTTTAAATCACCACAATGACATCATTTATCAGAGCGAGAAACAGATTTTCAACTTTCCAACAGTCCTTTAACTACTGGTCACATGCAATTTTGTTGGGAAAATGACTCAAATTTAAGCTTGGCATTAGCAATATGGTAATTTAAACACCAGACACTTGTGCTAAAAAAGGATTCATCCTCAATGAAGGACCTGAGATCCCTAATCTGTCTCTATACCTACCAGTGAGCAGTGATTCCTAACACGTCTCTGGGGGTCATCAGGTTTAAACCTCCCTTCAACGGTGTTTCTCCTACTTAGTCCCACGACACCTCCAGGAGGCTAGGAGGTGAACTCTGGTGTCCCAGAGTCGCCCCCCCTAGTGCCAGTTCACACTGCTCCTACACAATCCAACCAGCACTGCCACGTTCAACTGACCCAGGCCAGTTTAGGAGATGCTCCAGGTAGTGACCAGTGCCGATGCTACCATTTAGTTAGCTACTAAATGCTAATGCTAACCTCTAATCCAACCAGTGCTGCCACGTTCAACTGAATTGCATTTTGATTGTACCGGTATATGAATGATGGCTTTAGCTGTGACATTAGCATTAGCACATACAATTAGCTTTTGCTAATACTGAAGAATGATTCATGAAAAATAATAATAGATTTCAAATTGTTTTAATTAACTGACAATTCAATTATTTAATCATATTAATTTATTATTTCATATGACTGGGTTATTTAATTTAAAAACATAATTAACTTAGAATCTCATATAACCAAATATAGGTAAATGCATTGATTTTCATATGGACAATTAAAAATAATGCATTCTGCATTATTTAGTTTTCTAGTAACTAGAGTTCTATGATCTTTGTTATTTTTCTTGCTCCACCCCTGCACCCCTTCCTGTACCCTCCGTTCCTCCGACGCAAACCTCCTGACCGTCCCCAGGACCAGGCATCGAACCTGGGGGGACAGAGCTTTCTCTGTTCCCTCCCTTTGGAACTCACTCCCGCAACATATCCGTGATGACATTGATCACACCTCTTCCGCACCACTTTCAACTTGTAACCTCTCTAAATTCATATACACTATACACAATACATTATTTACATTAGACTTCAACCATGTGTTTTTGCTTTCTACTGCACTTTCAACTGTATTTGTTCTGTTTTATTTTTGATTGATTGATTTTGTATACATGTATTTGTGTTTGTTTTTAACCTGTAAAGCGTTTTTGAGTTTTTGAAAAGCGCTCGATAAATGCAGTGTATTATTATTATTATTATTATTACATCCACTAAGGAGGTTATGTGATGGCCAGCGTTGGTTTGTTTGTTTGATTGTGTGCAAAATAACTCAAAAAGTAATGGATGGATTTGGATGAAATTTTTAGGAAATGTGTGACATGGGACAAAGTAGAAATCATGAAGTTGCGGTACTGATCCGGATCATCGTCTGGATCCAGGAATGTTTTTTAATGTAAGTGTAACCAGGTGGACAATTAAATGTGGTTTACTCTAAAAGCCACCAGAGGGCACTCTTGTTTTTGGGGTAACCCCCTCTGACCACATGACATTTTGGGTCTCCACGCAACAGACAGCGACAGTGGCAGACTTCTCTTTCCTTCCTGAGCGACATACGCACGGTTGGGCCGGCATTCTTATCTCCGGTTGTCTAAGAAGCTGGGAGGCTGTTAGGAGCTGCCGCGCTAGAGGCCGCGCCTGTTCATTAGGTCGGATGGGGTGAAGGCCGCATTGTTGGTAGGACATTTGAACTGTATGTAATAACATTTGTATCTGTAACGTTCCAATATGTGAAATGGGAGATTGTGTTGGGGGTGGACTGAAGCTCCTTGGTGGAGGTATGAACTCTCTGAGTGCTTTTCTAGTTATCATTATTATTATTATTATTTACAGGAAAACCTTGCGTTTAATGTTGGCCTGATGATCTGCTGCTACACCTTTATTTAAATCCCAAAGAAATCGTTTAAAGTTGTATTTTACTGTCATCAGAAGCTGCACAAGATTGTCTAGTATATCCAGAAACATCTACTAAAGCCAATTTGTCATCAGTGTAATGTTAAAGGATAGTGGCCACATCAAAAGGATAAATTACGTATCATTTGTATTTCTGAGCTCCTAGTATCCTTTTATCCTTTCATTCTCAGCGTCGGGTTCTGGACAACAGTAGAAGCAGACTCCATCCGTCACCTCCTCTTATGAAAGTCGAGCGCTCACTTCCTCCAACTTGACTAATGCAAAGCCTTGATGATGCACAAATGACCCTGGCGGCTCCGAACTGTCATCAATCCAATTAATAGGGGATGGCTCTGAATCCATTACAGCAAATATAATAAAAACATTATTATATTAACCTCCAAATCCAGTCTAATTCTATCAACATAATTAATTTAATCCATTTGCAAAGTGCCGGTTTTATGAATAATTAATACAAACACTTAAATATTAAATATTCATATTTGTTCATGTGTCTCCATTGTGTTGAGCTGCTCCCACTCAGCTTTAGAAATGTGAGCGGGTACATGAGTGTGTAAGACAAAAAGACTGCAGTAATTTTAGAAAACACAGCATGACCACACAGACATAATAAAGTCTTCTAGGAATAACGATGTCTGTCAGGAGAAAATGAGGAGATTCTTAATATTTTATAAGTAAAAGTTGTATTATACAGTTGACTTTTACTGTTTTTGTGGTAAATTAACCTTTTGCAATGACAGTTTTAGCCTCCCCATGTAAAAACGTTGCACCAAAACAAGTTTGTCCTTCATGCTAATTTGCAGGGGCACCAGCGCTGCATCCTGGGCTAAACCTGAATTTGACCTACACAAAGATGTTGCTGCAACTTTCTGCCTAATTAATGTGTTTATTAGCAGTTTTCTGTTGTCACATCAGTGCAGATTATTCCGACTCTAAGAATTAACACTTGCCTTTTTTTAACAATGACTACAACCTTCTGCTAACCTGTGTCTAAACAGGACAACCTTTCATCAAAAAGGTGTCAAAAGGGAACATGTTTGTACTAATTATTTTTAACTCTGACAAATGATGCCATCTTGCTAGTAGCAGCATCAGATTAGAGAATGTGCTGAACTACAGACAATGCATTTGGTTGTTTCATTCGAGACTTGTTGCACACTGGGAGGCTAGCGCTGCTATTAAAATGGTTAATTGAACGCAAAGACGCCACAACAGCTTAAGACATGAGTCCAATGGGAAATTCAACTTTGAATAATATATTTTGTAGGGGTGTAACGGTACACAAAAAACATGTTTCAATATGTGCCTCGGTACGAAAGTCAAGGTTCAAGTACTGAACCCTCTGGAGTCGACAGATGCACCGATGCATCAAAATGACATGACCAATTTAAGATGACGTAACAGCAAGACGGAGCCTCGCGGAGTCTTGGTTTCAATTTGTGTTGAAAGTGTGGATTTCAAACTATCTACCAGTCTTTGAATTGTGTTGATCGGCCAAGTAAAACCAGAGTTATGACAAATAATAAACGCCTTTTTTACACGTTTGGAGCTCCTTACGGCTTTGGTCTGGTCCACTTGTTTTACTCCTTTTTCATACTTTACCAGGAAACCCAAGTGATCCCAGACGGGTGGTTTTAACCACGGCGGAGCGTCTTCCAGCTGTTAGCATTAGCCATCCCATTCGCTAGCCGTACGTCACAGAAGCAGGAGAATAAACAGTCCATCACATCCTGTGTTCCCCTGAAAACTCCTACTGTGGAACTGTGAGACGGAGAAGGTCCACCACAACTGTGGGCACTACGAGGTTCACAATTAAAACAATCCTGTTTTAACAGTCTTAAAATTTTCATACGTACACCTCTGGACCAGACCGAAAGTGTACCGAACGGTTCGGTTCAGTTCTGTGTGTTGTTACACCCCTAATATTTAGACAATCTAGGGATGAAACTTGCCGCCACTTTAGTTCTGGAAACCACAGCTCTTGCAGAAATGCATTATACCAGTATCTCATAAGTTCATAAATGGTAAATGGTCTGCACTTATATAGCGCTTTTCTCTACCGTAGTGGTATCCAAAGCGCTTTACAATGTGTTTAGCATTCACCCATTAACACACACATCCACAAACCAATGGCGACAGAGCTGCCATGCATGCTCCACCATTGGGAGCAACTTGGGGTTCAGTGTCTTGCCCAAGGACACTTCAGCATGCGGAGGGGCCGGGGATCGAACCGCCAACCTTGCGATCAGTGGACAACCCGCTCTACCACCTGAGCCACAGCCGCCCCTAGTTCATAAATAAAGCGGTACGTTTTAATACCTGGTCAAGGTGACGTCACTGGTGCATGCTGCCAGTAAAAAGATGTGGCAAATCAGCATGCAGGTTGCTAGCTTGGAGCTTGTTGTTGTTTCCAGTAGTGAAGGGGATTTGAAAAACGATAACACGTAAACAGTAGAAAGCAGTGGCAGATTTTTACCCACAGTCTGCATCCGGTGACTAATCTGCACTAATGTGACAACAAAAACTACTAAAAACACAGAAGGTCAGATTTAAGCTTAGCCCAGGATGTAGCGTTGGTGCCCCGACAATATAATGACGCTGGAACTCATGCACATGGGCAGGCTAGCACCCTCAAGATGGTTCATTTCCCACATAAAAACAGTAAAAGCACAAGCCAGCTTAATGATAGAACTTTTACTGTAAAAAAAAAAGACAATCACGGATTTTAAAAACATGCAGATAGTGGAAAGCAGTGGCGGATTTATCCCCACAGTCTACATCCGGTGAGTTGGACTAATCTGCAAAACATTAAACTACTAGGAACAAACTAAGCAGCAGATCACAGCAAAGTCGTTGGAAAAGGTCAAATTGAAGCCTTCTGTTAATGAAGGCAATAATAAGAATTACATCATATTGTTGATTGGTAGCTGTAATTCTGCATTCACCAGTAAATCACCGTGTGTTGCCATGTGTGAGGAGGCATAAATGGAGAGTGAAAGAGAGAGGGAGAGTTGGCAGCGATGCCTGAGCCCTTCAGTAAGGTCAGCTCGCTCTCCCCACTCCAAAATATCCCTATGAGAGAGAGAGGGGAAGTACATTATACCTAATGATGCCTCGCCAAGAGTTGCTGAGTGTTGGGCATCGGGCGAGAGAACAGGGGAGATATATGGCCGGGAACCAGGAGGTGAGAGAGTCGGTGGGAGAGTCTCTGCTGAGTGAGAGTCGGTCCGAGTGGTGCTTCTGTGAAACACACCAGAGACTCAGTGAAGATGGCTTCTGAAAGCTTTCGTGTGATTATGTTTGCATCAAAGGCCAATAAATCTGAGCAGTCGAACGTTGATATCCGAGTCGATTCCAGCTGTGGATCTGTGTTGCACGTTTTTCTCCTCTTACTACTGTTTCCTAGATAGTCTGGTATCTAAGGCTACGTTCAGACTGCAGGCTAAAGTCACCTAAATCCGATTTTCTTTGCCCCTATGCGACCTGTATCGGATGTTTTCATGACAGTCTGAACAACACAGATCCGATTTTTCCAAATGCGACCCAGGACACTTGGATATGTGGTCCTGAATCTGATGCGTATCTGATCTTTAGCCATGCGACTTCTGTCTGAACGGCCAGGTCGCATTTATCCGACCTACACGTCACTGATACACGACAAACGTCTTTATTCTGTGTTCAAATAGGAACAAAAACAACCATGGTGGACGATAATGTGGAGTCCAGTCAATGGAGGTTTCAGAGTTATTAATATTTAGGGGGACGGCTCTATTCAGGACAAACTCGAGGGGTCTTATCGGAACACCATCCATGTTTACTTCCGCAAACACTGAGCACGCTCGTTGCTTGTGACGTCGTCGTGTCCTCTTCTGAGCGTGCGGGACACTTTTGAGTTAACACAGGAGATCACATACAAGCCGCATTTAATTGGAAATGAGAACGAGCTCGCAAAAAAAAATTCACAAAAAAATCCGAATTGAGTATTAACCAGTCCCTCCAGGATTTCGTGGGCGTTTTTCCAGAGTGTTGCTCCTAAAATGTCTGAATTCGCGGGAGCTTTTCTAAAAAACTGCGATGTAACTTGCGATGTTTTAAGCGTATTTGTTGCGATAAAATTGCAGGAGACAGTAAAAAATTACTAAAAAAGTTGTATTTTTTCTTTGTTTTGTATAATTCATTAAAAATTTTAAAAGCTTAAACAGTTAATTCCACATCCTGGCACACGCGTGTTCACACACACACGCTCACAGCTCGTCACGTCAGTTAATGAATCTAACTGACCTTCATTGTTTCAGTGCTGCCACAGATCTGGATGCAACAGCTTCATCACGGTGGTTTGTCTGGTCTGTGGTCCGCTGGTTTCACCCATTCTCCTGATATGTTTACGGTAGAAAAGTGTTTGTCAGTGGATGGTTTTGGTTTGTGTTCCACCTCAATATTCCACGGGGTGAAAACAGTTTAGCTCCGCTTTGGTGAAGAACATCAGGGAATTGTTTTGCAGTAGTTTTTGTTGCATACGTATCTGTATCTTCAAACCATAAACAAGGAAGTGAATCCAGTGACGTACGTGCATTACTGGGGACTGCTGTGATTGGTGGAACTCACGGGAGGCGGGACAAAATTGCGGAAAGGTCGCGGTGATTGGACAAAATTGCAAGGCTGCGCAGAATTCATGGAGATTGGTTGAATTTGCATTAATTGTTGCGATCGCAACATCGCGAATTCCTGGAGGGACCTATTGAGGCATGCACGCTGAAAGTAGCTTAAAAGTTTGTTTTTTTTCACAAATGCATCATAATTTAGGCTTAAAGGTCTTTATACTAGCTTATGCAGCAACCCAGCACCTTGTTTCCGTCCTGTGGTTTTTCTAGTTATGATACGGACACGATGAACGTGGCTTTACTAACATATATTTCAACATATGCATAGATTTGGATTTATGTGCAATATTTAGGGCCCGAGCACTACAGTGCAAGGACCCTGTTGTTCCGTTACTGTTTCTTTGTTTCTTTCTTTTTCTTACGCCACTTTGAACCCCAATTTGACCCCCTAAACATGCTCAAAAACTCCCCAAATTTGGCACACCCATCAGGACCGGCGAAAAATTAGATATTTTGGGGCAATTATACATATGAATGGCAAAATTACACAGGTACAGTAGCCCGAGACAAAAACATTCCTGGTTTAAAATTTCAAAAAAGCTCCACGGCGCCCCCTAGAGCACGTGGTGCGCAGGAATTTAACGAACTCCTCCCAGGATTTTTGTCCGATCTTCACCAAATTCGCTGTGTGGCATCTAGACCCCTCCAGGATGAAAAGTTATTAAAATCTCGTGGCTGCGTCACACGGTGTGGGCGTGGCACGGCGGCCATTTTGAACAAATTCGCTATGTGGAACGAAATGGGTTTTGGAGGTGAAGGGATCCACGTAAAATCACCAAATCCACACAAATCCTCATTAATCTCAAAAACTAATATTTAATATACAATTCAGGAATGGCCGTGGTCAAATGGCTCCACAGCGCCCCCTAGAAATATTCAAATACTCATATAAAATCACTGCTTTATCCTACAAACATGAAATTTGGAACATACATATAGTATCCCAAGACCAACAGATCTGCACAGTCGAAATTCCAATCGGCTCTACGGCGCCCCCTAGACAAGGTCGTGTGGAGAGGAGTGCGGTGAGGAGCGAGGGCCCGTCCGACGCTGCTTGCAGCTTTAATTAATGTTTGTTATTGTTGTAGCACACTCTTAGTTGATGTTATGGCTGAAGTTGTTCTCCACCGCGGTAGAACTAGAAAGGTTAAAGGGTCAATATAAGGGGGGATGTTTCTGCAGATGTTCACCCCACCATGAGTTCCTGCAGTGTAAAGATACCTAATGGTCAATTAGTCTGAACAAGTTTGGTTATTTGGCTCCTCCCATCTAAGTTTAACCCACGAATTTAGATTGTTTTGGACTTCACCGCAGCTTTGTCTCTTAAAAAAAAGCCGCCTGCTCGACTAAAAGTTTGCCGTTTTGCCTCATAAGCTGGTTCTGTCCTCCTGGCGATTTATTCCTCGGCCTCGCTCAGATAGACGAATACCCTCCTCCCGACACCGGTCGCCCTGCCATGTCCAGTGACAGAAGCAGGTGTTTGGTCCAGGTGGGCTTGCCAACACTCGAGACCAGCAGGGGGTCTGACCGGGCCAGGAGTCCACCGTGGATCATGTCAACGCTGCAAAACCTGTTGCCAACAAAACATATATACGGACTAACAGCTTTAAAAGGCGACGCGAGGGGAGGGATGAGCTGATTGTTATGCTGAACTGATAAACTAGAGGGACAAATTAGCCCCAAGTTTGAGTGTGTGTGTGTGTGTGTGTGTGTGTGTGATGAACCCCGCCTGGAAGACGATCATTAGTGAGTCAAATACCAGCACAAATGGCCGCCCGCGATAATGGCTGACATTCATCTATGTCTGAGTCTTGTCCAACTCGCCGCTAAACACTCACACGGCGAGGGAGCTGAAGTCTGACGAGTGAGGGGGGGGGGGAGAAAAAAAAAACTTTGTCCGTGTCGGTTTAGTGGAATTATCTCGGATTAAGCGGCACGAGAAAAACCAGCGAACGGAAAGTGTCGAGACCTGATCCCGAAAATAGACGCAGCAAAATATTCCTCTCGCCGTACAACGACCGTTTATGATGAAGCGTCGCAAAGGAAGGAAATAAAAGCTTGTTGCGTAACATTTTAACACTCACCCACTTAAGTGTGATCAATCAGGCGCCCGTGCACAGTCCATCCCTCTGCCCCCCCATCTGTTATTGCAAGTGCTGTCCATATAACAGGCGCCTGTCAATTTCGCCTGCTTTTTTTATTGACTCATCCTCTGAGCCACGGAGGGGGTTTCGATCACAATTATCATTTTTTATGAATACATTTTCATGAATATATTAGCGTCCTCCCCACCGCCGCCACCCACCACCGCCGCCGCCGCCACACATACACATTTGGTGGAGTGTTGTTTTCTCACAGTTAATCAGTGGCCAGATAAATCAGAGGCCATATTTGCAGTCCATCTGCTGGGAAGGTGCAGCGGGGCTCCAGACGCCATTCAGACATGCTGGACAATAACAGGAAGTGGAGGGACAGCACGCAGACGTTGCAGCCATCACACTTCACTGCTCACTATGTTCCGTCAATACAGATGTCAGGCCAAGAGGATCTCTTTTCTCCTGGAACAGCACAAGCAACAACTTTTTTTTCTCTATGTTTTGCAACTAGTTTAGACGATGTTCTCAACGGTTGGATGTGCAGTAATAATGCTGATACTAATAAACTGGAGATACAAGGTGCTTCACAAAATGTTAAAGTAGACAAAAGCATTATCCTCTACCTTTACAAGCCCTCCAGGGCCTGCTGCTGAGACGCATCCTTATATTATGATGCTGCCACCACCATGCTTCACACCATGATGCTGCCACCACCATGCTTTACATCATGATACTACTACATCCATGCTTCACCCCATGATGCTGCCACTAGCATGCTTCATGTTATAATGCTGTTATCACTATGCTTCACACCATGATGCTTCCACCACCATGCTTCACACTATGTTGCTGTCACCACCATGCTTCACACTATGATGTTGCCACCACCATGTTTCACATCATGATGCTGCCACCACCGTGCTTCACATCATGATGCTGCCACCACCATGCTTCACATCATGATGCTGCCACCACCATGCTTCACACTATGATGTTGCCACCACCATGTTTCACATCATGCTGCTGCCACCACCGTGCTTCACATCATGATGTTGCCACCACCGTGCTTCACACCATGATGCTGCCACCACCTTGCTTTACATCATGATACTGCCACCACCATGTTTCACACTATGATGTTGCCACCACCATGCTTCACACCATGATGCTGCCACCACCTTGCTTTACATCATGATACTGCCACCACCCTGTTTCACACTATGATGTTGCCACCACCATGCTTCACATCATGATACTGCCACCACCATGCTTCACATCATGATATTGCCACCACCATGTTTCACACCATGATGCTGCCACCACCATGCTTTACATCATGATACTAGCTTCACGTCATGATGTTGCCACCACCATGCTTCACACTATGATGTTGCCACCACCATGCTTCACACCATGATGTTGCCACTAGCATGCTTCACGTTATAATGCTGCCACCACTATGTTTCACACCATGATGCTGACACCATCATGCTTCACACTATGATGCTACTACCATCACTGTGTTTCACATCATGCTGCTGCCACCACCATGCTTTACATCATGATGCTGCCACCACGTTTAACACCATGATGCTGCCACCACCATGATGCTACCTCCACCATGCCTCACATTATTTTTCTGCTTTGGTGACGTTGGTTTACTTTTATCATCTTGAAATTACACCTTGTACGTTACTTTGCAAGTTCTTTTGCACATTAGTTTCCTTATTTTTCTTAGATTTAAAATGTGGGAGCTACTGGATACCTTGAATTTCCCCAAAGGGACGAATAAACCATCCATCCATCCATCCATCCATCCATCCATCCATCCATCCATCCATCCATCCATCCATTAATCCATCCATCCATCCATCTATCCAGAACCTTTAAACTAGTATTCAAATTTCAGCAAACGTGCGGAAATGATTTTTTTACTCAACTTCTGTTCTCTTTGAGTGGGATTCCAGGGTAAAGAAAGGGAAAGAAAGGTAAGCCTAATGACAAAATCACAGTTTACACTTCATATTTGGGTAAAGCAAATACTTGGGTTTAAGAACTGGACACATCAAGTTCCTTAAAATGAAGCTGCAGCAATGAAAACTGCTCATTTACATGCATTTAACTGAAACCAGTGGCACTAGGATGACTATAAACTTATTTCAAATGTGTGTTACCATCATCTAAGTTGATCCAATAGTTGTCACAGACGTACAAAGAGATGTCTTAGAAAGAAACAGTGCAAAGTGAGTAAAGATTAAACGTCCAGATTAGAGACAGGCCTCACTGCTTTAAATAAAACTCCACCAGTAACTCTGTGAAACCTCTGAATAAAGACCCAAACGGCAGCCGGGTGCTTTGTTATTCCAGATGGCTTTATGGGTCATGAAAGAGTGATTCACACGTCACATTAAAAGTGCTTGTTGCCGGCCGGGCCTGCCGTCGGAGCGCCGCTCTCCTTAAAAACCAGGAAGCACCCCATCAATTATTTGCTAAGCAGCCATACTGAAGATCTCACTTTGAACAGTGTGTGGGGATGGCAGCCCTGTCAGCGCGATGATCGATGCACTGGAGGCTCACGCTGCCCCCAGCACGCCTCTCCGAGGGTCGGCAGCTGTACAGAACCTCAGTGTGTGTGTGTGTGTGTGTGTGTGTGTGTGTGTGTGTGTGTGTGCGTGAAAAAACATGGCCATGCACAGCCTCAAATCCCAGCGAAGTGTGCACCGGAGCTCCTGCACATATGCAAACTTGCAGAAACACCTTCACCTATATACACACACACCAAACAAGTAACTAGTAGATTTACTGGAGTTGTGTGTGTAGGTGTGTGTATGTATGTGTGTGTGTGTGCATGAAAAAAAGACACACGAATCCCAGCAATATGTATGCAACAGCTCCTATGCAAATTTGCACAAACACCTTAACTTCTAACCACAAACAGACACACAAAGCTTCACGAAGAAACAAAACAAACAAGTAACTAAATGGACTTACACAAGTACTGTGTGTGTGTTGTGTCAATTTCAGACAGTTAGGACAGATAATTCAAAATACTACTGATTGAAAAGGAAAAGTTAATTCTCCAGACTCAATAGATTGTTGGTTAATTTCACTAGATGTCATAACTCAAAAAGACTGAAGCAAACTGTTGCATTATTTTGTTGTTGTTTGTTTCCTCCGCCAAGGAGGTTATGTGATGGCCGGCGTTGGTTTGTTTGTTTGTTTGTGTTCAAAATAACTTGAAAACTCATGGATGGATTTCGATGAAATTTTCAGGAAATATGTGAAATGGGACAAGGAAGAAATGATGACATTTTGGGACTGATCCGGATCACCGTCTGGATCCAGGATTTATTTAAATCTAAGTATAACCGGGTGGACAATTAAATGCAGTTTACTCTAAAAGCCATCAGAGGGCACTCTTGCTTTTGGGGTAACCTCCTTTGACCACATGACATTTTGGGTCTCCATGTGACAGACAGCGACAATGACGGAGTTCTCTTTCCTTCCTGAGCGACATACGCACGGTTGGGCCGGCATTCTTATCTCCGGTTGTCTAAGAAGCTGGGAGGCTGTTAGGAGCTGCCGCGCTAGAGGCCGCACCTGTTCATTAGGTCGGATGGGGTGAAGGCCGCATTGTTGGTAGGACATTTGAACTGTCTGTAATTACATTTGTATCTGTAATGTTCCATAGAAAATATGTGAATTGGGAGATTGTGTTGGGGGTGGACTGAAGCCCCTTGGCGGAGGTATGAGCTCTCTGAGTGCTTTTCTAGTTGTTGTTGTTGTTGAGCCTAAACAACAACAACAACTGCAGAGTTTGTGGAGCTATATATGGTTTGGCTACTTCAAACACAGTAAAATACAAATGCATTTTCCAGGTTTCTGATCCAGTGTGTGCGTCGTTGGTTCAGCACTTAAATAAATGCATATTTACTGATTTAATTAAACTTTTCCAGTTGCTAACATTGTTTTGATGAGTTGTGTTCACACGATGACGTTGATAATTACACCAACTTAATATTGTGGGTAATATAAAGTGAAATTTCTGTGTTTATTGATTTAAAACTAAATTCAAGTTTTAGTAATCTAACTGGTAACTTAATATATTGTGTTTACGAGTAATTGATCAAGATATAAATACAGTTTAACCCTCTGAACCCCAAACCTCGCTTTGAAAGGCCAAAATTAAACCATTTATCTCAGGTTTAAACTGTGACATTTCCTCTTAAACCAGATCCTGTAAAAAGACAAAATAAATTCTCCATACCTTAGCGCGACTGAGCGAGTCGGTTCTCAACAGTCATGTGACTTTTCGGCTGAACTGCAGGCAGTGTTTACACAAAACAGAGAGGAGACAAGTCTGGAAACAAATCAGAGATTGAAAGGAAAATAAAACCAAGCACTGACATTAACACGAGGCGTGGCTGTTAAATATTGAGAATAAACTCAAAGTGTGCAGCCGAAACCATGAAATAAACACCGATCAATGGGCAGCATTAAAACAACTGAAAGTTTAATCCTAATTGCCCGAATGTAAAATCAATTATGTGAATCGTTCCTGCACAAAACAAACAATCTGAAGCACTTACAAGGCCATAAAAACACATGAGTGCATGCAGGCAAAGTTTACACGACACGAAAAGTTAATTAAACAAGCAAACAAGAGAGAAACTGCCGACTAAAATAACACCAAACTGAAAAAAGCGTGGGTTTGATTTGTGAATCATCTTAACTGTGCACAGCTGCAAACCCAGCAGAGCCTGGTCCACTAATTACACAGTTTGCCACTTTAATGTCCGACGTAGCCATTGAGAATTCAACTGGGTCTGAGGAGAATTAATAGAGCATTAATCAACACGAGCTAATTAGCTAATAACGTGTTAATTAAATCAGGTATTTAAAGTCCTGAGACGTGTAAAGCTTACTCCAGCGTTCACGTCTAATCTACTGCAGAGGGAGGCGGTGTGTCGGTGCAAATGTCACGGTGTTGTGTTCAAAACCAGCTCCGGTCCCTCTACAGGGATTTCCCTCTCTGACCTCCGACCTCCTCGACCCCCTTAACAAGTCTGGTTTCTTCTCCCCTGAGATCAGCTGCGACGCAACACGCACAGAAAAAAGGAAAAGGCTACCGGATCAATGTGTCCGTTCAGGCGGCCATACGCCTCCCGCTCAGCTGACGCCCATAGATCCCACTGAGCGGGATGGAGAATGGCAGGAAGCCAATAGCTGAGCTTGTCTTTGAGGTCCGGATCAGTGAATTACTTTGATGGTGCGTAATGTGAAATCAATACGGCTTCTTCCACTGAGCGTCGTGTAGCGCTTGACCCGGCTTTGTGTTCTTTCCCCCCTCTCTTTGTCTTCTAAGGAATGGCTCCGTAAGTTTGAGGGCAGATAGTATTTTTCTTTTTTTTTCTTTTTGCAGTGATGCACGTGTTGCTGAGGCTGCTGTTCCAGGAACTGCAGGGAAACTATTACTTCAATTTAATATAAAAAAAACAGCAGCTGAACACTTGAACGTTACTCCATTATGTGACGTCTAGCGTTATGCAGCAGGCCAAAGTGATCAAACAACAGCCTTTCTCCTGGTTTCTGTTCAAAACATGTAGATTAAAAGATCAAAAACTGCCTTTATTGGCTGAAATTAAACATTTTATTGCAATAAATGTCCACCCAGACCTTCTATGCAGCAACAACAGCCCCTATTCTCTGGTTTTCCACGTTAGAAACTGGATGCACAGATTTGACGCTTCTAGTTCCAGTTCATTCCAGAGGCGTTGGGTGAGGTTGAGTCCGGGGCTCCAAGTCGAAGGCTTGAGAGCTGCTTACTGGTTTCTTTCACAACATAAGTGCTGCTGTGACCTAAAACCCGGCAGGAGTTGATTCCCCAGAACCTTTTGTTGTAATCAGTTGTGCTTTTTGAGCTTGAAGGAACGTCCAGTACAAGATGAACCACCGACTAAAGTTCCTCAAGTGCTCATAATGAATACATTTCACCAGTGGTTCCCAAACTTTTTCTGCAGGGCCCCCCTTTGGAAGACAAAAATAACGATTACTTTTAATAAATTACTCACGTTCATGTCATTCAGCTAACTTTGCATGTTGGCTCAGTGCTGCTAGCATACATAGCATACCTGGGTTAATGAGGGACCAACTATGAGCGAGGCTGTCTGAACTTTGTACGTGATGCACTTTAGAAAGACGTTTCACTAGGTTGCTGGTGTTTCCACCCTTGCATGCAAACAACTTGCTGCACTGGTGGCAACCGGCATTGTCTGTGTGTTTAGTTCCCTCCGCCATCGTAAAGCTGCAGGTGACAGAGAGCTGCTCCGACAGGCAGCATTCACTTCTGGATCTAGACCAGTGGTTCTCAACTGGTCCAGCCTCAGGACCCACTATGTCTCCATTAATAACAGTCGCGACCCAACTTTTTGAAGTTCGCTGTTCCTGTTAACAAATTAATGTTTATTTGGCTGTAGTCGTAACACATTTTGTTGACTTAGGAAAAAATGGCTTATTATTTGCTCATTTTGGTATATTTGGACGCTTTTGCCAAGTTTTGGGCATATTTTGACCCATTTTGACAGATTCTGAGCACATTTTGGTTCATTTTTGGCACATTTTAGCATAAATTTCTCCAATAAGCTGTCAGAGTCAAATCTAGAGGTTAATCGAGGGCAACTACTGGTGTCACCACCACTAAATATCCTGCTACTGAAAGCAAACTGTGTCATAAGAAACACATCCTTCAAAATAAAAGACTTTATATCACTACTTTTTAGGGGGCCATGCTTCTGCGACCCTCTAAAAATGGCTTGGCGACCCACTTTTGGGTCCCGACCCACCAGTTGAGAACCACTGATCTAGAGGGACAATGCATCATAGAAGCATGTCTTCATCTTCTTATAAAGAACGATGAGGACTGGTGAAACAAAATATGCTAAATAAAATCCTTCCTACGTTCTAAACTACTGTTAACAGAACCGCTACTGTCAGAACTTATCGATCCTCCAGTCTTGAAAAACTTCGCCCCGGGGCTCGTTTAGACATGCTTCATCATATTTTCTTGTCTTTGTTCTGTTTGTTGTGAGGTTTGGTGTTAATTCATCTGCTTTCCGTTTACCTCGTCGTCCTCCTGTCAAAACCTTCTCCATCCTTTGCTGGCTTAGACTGAACTACGCACCATTAGTTTACGTTCAGCTTCGCCAGGCAGGGTTGCCAGGTCTGCGGTTTTTAAGCTAAACTTATGGTTACTTTTCAAATGTTGCTGCTGGGTGATTTGGTTTTGTCCGCTGGCTGGGTGGACCTGTTTTACATGCAGATTACATCAATAATATGTATAAATACACATCCATAACTAAAGTGGAATCATTTATTTCTACTTAAATCTTACCAAACTCCAGTACATACTGTATGTGCACATACACAGACCTGGCCACCCTGTCATTCCCCCCCTTCACCATCAAGAGACATTAAAAAGCTGCTTAACCCAAAACCCCCAAATCCGTCAGAGTGTTTTTGAAAGTTGTATTTACAAATTTACTACAATGACACCATTTATCAGAGCTAGAAACTATAAAAACGGAACGACAATGTCAGGTTTTAACTTTCCGACGGTCCTTAAACTCCTCATCAGCGACGTGCTGTTTGGTCCAGACAAGCTTAAGATTGCAGTATTTCATCATCTGCATGTCTTGTTTAAAAAATCATTTGCTTCAGCCAGATTCTGTAAAAAACTAAAAATTCTGTGCTCCTCGATGCAGCTAGGAAGCCATTAGTGACTCGGCTGTAACCAGAAACCACTCGACGAAAATTCATGGAATGCTTGGGTGAATTCGGCTGAACTGCAGGATGTGTTTAAGGAAGCAAATTAAACATGCAAATAGTAGAATATCTGTAATATGTAGAGTCACTGATTGTTTTTTCTAGTATTAATAACACCTGTTGATTCCAGGTTTGTTCAATTTTTATAAAAGCAATAATTAAAGAAATTTAAATTTTGCTTTTTTCCTTTTCGTGATTTTTTAGTGATTTTTTCTTTTTTATTATCTTTAAAAAATTATTAAAAATTTAATAATTTCTTTAAAAAATAACATTTAGGAACAGACTTTATATATTGCAGTGAAGAATGTTGAGTAAAAATGTGACAGGAGCCAAAAACGCCTAGAGAAGGCTTGGAGTTCAGAGGATTAACCGCCATGTTTCAGGCCTGTCTGATTTATTCTGTGTTTTATTGCACTGGTGCGGTCGTCAGCTGCAGTTTTCATTTTATACTGTCAAGCTCTTACTAATTTATTTAAAGAAATTAACTCAAATGCTTCCTAATTGGCTTCAACAATCAGGTTTTGTGTTCACACAGGCTGCGGTACCACCAGATCTGCTGAGTAAAGTCAAAGAAATTCAACTTTTGTTTGGCTTTTGCGCAATATTCGGCATTATAAGTGTGTCATGCTGCACAAAATGTATTTTTAAATCCTCTCTGCTTCTAGTCATGGTTGCTCTGTTTCCATAGAGGTGCAGGACTTTACATTGCAGTGAAAAATGAGGCCACAGCGAACGAAAACATGACAGGAGCCATTTAAGCCCAGAAACTGCTTGAAGTTTACAGGATTACCCAGCATGCTTTGCTCATTTTGTGTATTTTATTGCACTGATGTGGTCGACAGCTGTGGTTTTTGCTTCTGTATTGTAATGTTAGTAGTAATTTATTAAAAAAAAAAAAACAGAACTCAGAAACAGCAACTTTAAACGCTTCCAAATTGGATAAAACAGCAGAATTCGTGTTTGATTTTTAATAATTTTTGCTTGTTTTTGTTTGATCTTTGCATTATAACTGTGTCGAAGAAAGCCTTGCGAGTAGTTCACAATGTGGGATTCAGAGATCACACAAACGAGCTGTTCTTAACATCTCGAATATTAAAATTAGAAGATGTGATTAATCTAAAAACATTGGTCCTGGTGTATACAGCAAGTCATAACGCCCTCCCTGGCAATATTCAAGAATTGTTCAATATTAGAGAAGGGCGTTATAACCTGAGAGGAGAATTTGTCATGATAAAACAAGGTGTTCGTACTACTCTTAAAAGTATGTGCATTTCCCAATTGGGAATAACACTGTGGAATGAGTTAGATTCAGAGATTAAAAGTTGTGTGTTTGTGTATATCTAATCATTTCCACAACATTCTTACGTATTAATATTTGTATTGTACGATCATAAACGATGAATGAGTGGCGCTGTTTCATTATTTCCTGTTAATTTTTATATTGTACGATCATAAACGATGAATAAGCGGTACCACATCATTCTTATTATTATTTGTATTGTACGATCATTATCGATGGGTACTTTGTGTATAGATGTCATCTCATGTTTTGCTATCTATCATGTATTTTCACTTTGAGTTGACTGTTTGTTGAGGGATACTTGTATCCTGTAACTAGTAACTTGGTTCAGATGTAATGTAGGCTTTTATAAGTTCTTGGAACTTCTCCCTACTCCTTTTGAGCATTTTTTTTCTTCCTTAATTAGGGCCCAAAGCACTACAGTGCAAGGACCCTATTGTTCCTGTAGTGTTTCTTTGGGGGTTTGTTTCTTTTTCTTACGCCACTTTGAACCCTAATTTGACCCCCTAAACATGCTCAAAAACTCACCAAATTTGGCACACCCATCAGGACTGGTGAAAAATTTGATATTTTGGGGGAATTACACATATGAATGGCAAAATGACTCAATAGCGCCACCTAGAAAATTGGGCTTTAGTGGAGTTAATACGGCTAGTTTCACGTAAACTCATGAAATTTGGTACACATGTACAGTAGCCCGAGACAAAAACATTCCTGCTTTTAAAATTTCAAAAAAGGCTCAACGGCGCCCCCTAGAGCACGTAGTGTGCAGGCATTGGAATTTAACGAACTCCTCCCAGGATTTTTATCCGATCTTCACCAAATTCGCTGTGTGGCATCTAGACCCCTCCAGGATGAAAAGTTATTAAAATCTTGTGGCTGCATCACACGGTGTGGGCGTGGCATGGCGGCCATTTTGTGGAACAAAATGGGTTTTGGAGGTGAAGTGATCCATGTAAAATCACCAAATCCACCCAAAACCTCATTAATCTCAAGACCTAATATTTAATATACAATTCAGAAATGGGCGTGGTCAAACGGCTCCACAGCGCCCCCTACAAATATTGAAATACTCATATAAAATCATTGCTTTATCCTACAAACATGAAATTTGCTACATACATATAGTATCCCAAGACCAACAGATTTGCACAGTCAAAATTCTAATCGGCTCTACGGCGCCCCCTAGACAAGGTTGTGTGGAGAGGAGCATGATCAGGAGCGAGGGCCCGTTCGACGCTGCTTGCAGCTTTAATTTTATTTTGTACTTGAAAACTTTATTTTGCTCAATAAAAAAAAAAAAACTCCACAGAAGACATATTTCAGCTGTTTCTACTTCTAGCCATGGTTGTTCTGCTTCCACAGAGGTGCAGGACCTTACATTGCAGGGAAAAAAATCAGCCCACAGTGAGTGAAAATGTGACAGAAACTGCTCGAGGGGGGGAGGTCGCGGGGTCGAGGCCTTCAAAGGCGTTTCTGAACCACACACCGCCGCCGTCGTCCCCACGTGACACGAATGAGCTGCTTAAAATCAACTGCGGAGCGATCCCGTCCTCAGATCGTGTTTTAATAAACCCCCCCATACGTCCTCTTGACCCCTCCGTGTCGCCGGTCTCCTCCCAGCGCCTGCCCCGGCCGCCTCACCTTAAAGGAGGAGGGCCACAGATCAATACGTTTGATGGGGAGGCAATAAGCAGCCCTATTAAGTGACAAAGGTTTACTCTGTAACAGCTGGGCTGGCGCGAGAGCCGAGCTTGTCTGACTAATGAATCGTGAAACAATCAGGCAGTAGCCATTTGTGTTTAGATCTGTAAATATGGCGCGGTACAAGTGCCAGACCATCGCTGGCACTCCAGCTGGGGCCACAGATGGTCTGGATTGGAGGCGAGGCGCAGGCAAACCGTTAGCTCCTCCGGCCCACACTGCACCGCACCTCCTCTGTCTCTGAGTGACAACTTCACTTTCGCGCTAACTTAGCCCGCATGCCCCACATTGGGAGCCAGGATTTGGTTTAAAAAAAAAAGAAGAAGAAGAAGAAGAAGGAAAAAAAAAGTGACAGCTCCTGAATGGGAGCCCAGCCGATGAGCAGTCTCGCTGCAATCCGGCAGAGGGAACCGGGGGAGGGGGGGGCAAAGAGAAGAGCAATGATGATCCTGCTATTTAAAGACACGATCAACCTAATTAACCTTGGGGTGCCAATGACTAATTCTGAAGTGGCCGGTCCACCAGAAGAGTGGCGAGGTGGAGGCCCTCATAAATCTCGCTAATAAGAAGCGCTTCCTCAAATAGGAGGAAACACGGGCGCACAGGCCGAAAATACTGTACGTCTTATCAGTCAGGCGGCCGGTAATGTGGCAGAGACGGACTGCAATTCACCCGGTGACAGCAGAGTAAATACAGAAACATTCAAACAGACAAATAAGAATTCATTTCAAAGCGCTTTTGTCATTTGCCTGCACAAATGATGGAATATATTGTGAGGCTGCGGTAGGTGGGCGGCGGCGGCGGCGGCGGTGTTCGTCCTTGAAGATAGAGCTATGAAAGAGATGAAAGGTTTATTTAATCTATTTTTCAAGGTAAAACGATCTTCCGGCGCTTTCCGCTCCACACATTTGGTGCGGCGAACGTGAAAGCGCTACAAAGCCATTACAATGCCCTCAAGTCTTTTAAACTGAATGACAGACGTTGTTTACAACCCCAACTGCTTCTGCAGCCGCACCATTATCGCTGCATACTGATGCAGGCGCCAACAGCAGGGCCGGCAGTCATTACACGGGGACAGCAGAGCGTCTTAAAGCGGCGTCTATCAGAGTTTACACAGGATTTGCAACCTGCTAATCACTCGGCGGCAGGTGACGTTCATTACGTTCGCCGCTGACAGAGTGTTCCAACTGCAAACTGGCTGCAGAAACTAGAAAAGCAGTCAGAGAGCTCATACCTCCACCAAGGAGCTTCAGTCCACCCCCAACACAATCTACCAATTCACATATTTTGAATGGAACGTTACAGATACAAATGTTATTACATACAGTTCAAATGTCCTACCAACAATGCGGCCTTCACCCCATCCGACCTAATGAACAGGCGCGGCCTCTAGCGCGGCAGCTCCTAACAGCCTCCCAGCTTCTTAGACAACCGGAGATAAGAATGCCGGCCCAACCGTGCGTATGTCGCTCAGGAAGGAAAGAGAACTCCGTCATTGTCGCTGTCTGTCGCGTGGAGACCCAAAATGTCATGTGGTCAGAGGGGATTACCCCAAAAACAAGAGTGCCCTCTGGTGGCTTTTAGAGTAAACCGCATTTAATTGTCCACCGGTTACACTTAAAAAAAAAAATCCTGGATCCAGACGGTGATCCGGATCAGTCCCAAAATGTTATCATTTCTTCTTTGTCCCATTTCTCACATTTCCTGAAAAATTCATCCAAATATGTCCATAACTTTTTGAGTTATTTTGCACACAAAGAAACAAACAAACAAACTAACTAACAAACAAACAAACCAACGCCGGCCATCACATAACCTCCTTGGCGGAGATAAAAAATGGATTGACGGGATCTTTTCCTGCAACTTAAGTTCAAATAAACTGATTTAGATAAGACTTTTAAGTTGCAAACACTATTTCGAAGCATTGGTAATCACATTAACTTAATATTTTGTGTAATTTAAACTCAAATTTGTCATCTTTGTTGTCGAGATTTAAATATCGTGTGTTCAAATACTCAACTGAGGTTCAAAATAAAAAGTTAATCAGACAAAATGTTGAGAAAAAAAACACTAAAAACTGCAAAAAGTCTAATTGGAGCGACTTAATTTTTAAAAAAGTTTGTCAACTTACAAACTTGTGTTCATAATTGTAATATTTAACTACGCAACACTTTAAAATTTCTTATAAATAACACGGAAATACTAGTTGGAATAATCAACTTTAAAACTTATGTTCCTGCTACCAATCATTAAATAATTAAAAACACCTTCCATTGTAGAGGAAAAGCTAATTCCTCTAACTCGATAAAGTTTGTTGGCTGAACATAATTTCACTAGAAGTTGTCGTAACTTAAAGATATTGACGGAAAATGTTGCTTTTGTTAAGCCTAAACATTATTTTGCATCATTGGTCCCACTTCCACCATTTAACTAAACGCATGGTTGAATGGATAGAAATTCACATTTACTGATTTAGATGCAGACATTGTCTTGATGAGCTGTGTTGACGTTATAATGTTGGTAATAACATCGACTTAATATTAGTGAAATTTCTGCGTTTATTGATATAAAATAAAATTCAAGTTGCAGTAAATTAATTAAATCGACTTGGTACCTTAATTTCTTGCGTTCATGCTACCAGTTAAGTAATTGATTGCTGGGAAAAATCCTGTAACTCAATATACACTGATCAGACATAACATCATGACCACCTGTCTAGTATTAAGTTGGTCCCCCTTAATGCTCTGAACCACTGGACATGGACAAGAGGACCTCTCAGGGTGTCCTATGGGGTCTGGAACCACTGGATCCTTTGGGTACTCTGGCTTGTGCAGTGGGGTCTCTGTCAATCCAACTTGTTCCACTGCATCCCGTTGATGCTTGATCACAATGGGGTGTAGGAAGTTTGGAGGTCAGATCAACATGTTGGACCATTGTCATGTTCCTCAACATGTTCCTGATTGGTTGATGTTGTTTCCATGTGGTGGGGTGCATTTTCCTCCAGTGACATTTGGGATTTCCATTTGCATGAGGGAGTGTGTTTGTTGTGGGACAATGATCAAGGTTTTCCATCAGAACACCTCATAGTACCAATATGACCAATGTTATTCACTTCACCTGTCAGTGGTTTTAATGTTGTGGCTGATCGGTGCACTTTGATGGTTCATTAGAAGCCAACAGAAATAGATTTGTGTTTGATTTGCTGATCCACGAATGTGCTGTAGTGTTAAATAACTGTCTACCTTTTAAAGTATTCTGATCTGGATATAAATGAAGTCAAACCCCCTGAACTCCAAAACTCACAGGCGGGTTTTAAAGTCACGTTACCTATAGAAAAAGTACCAAAATGACACGATT